>VXBL01002375.1:2090839-2104185 GCA_013400195.1 Aramus guarauna | reverse complement strand
CCGCCGCGGGAAGGCCCGGCGGGTCTCCTCACAGCCTCGCCGCCCCCCCCACCTCCGCCAGGCCGCTGTCAGCAGCCGCCGGCCGCGCCGCGCACCTGTGCCCAGCCCCGGCTCTCGCCGTCATTTCGGAGCCGCCACCAAATNCGGGAGCACCGCCCCGCCCCCTCTCGCGAGACCCGCCCGCCGCCGCGCGAGAGCCCAACGGCCGCGCCGCGCCCGCCACCGCCCCGCACGTGACCACCGCGGTGGGAGAGGGCTCGCGGGGCATTGTGGGAGCCGCCTGGCGAGCAACCATCGAGACGTGCCCGGCGCCGTGGGGAAGCGAGGGCCATAGAGACGGCGTGGCGGAGCGGCCGCCGCCAGCGCCCCCTGGCGGAGCGCCTAGCCTCGGTGGCGCCTCAGCCGCCCTTCGACGCACACCGCTCCGTCTTCCCTGCTACTGTCGATTATTTATTTTCCTTTCTCAATTTCAACCAATAACTCTATCACTACTAGCGCTCAGAAGAGTGAGGGCATTGGAGGCCGTCTCTGGCGCACGTCGCTTGTTCCTGTGCCGCCTGCTGCGGCCCGAGAGGTGAGGCCGCCTCAGAGGCGGTGTGGGGAGCACCTGGGTTGCTGCCTTACCACAGGCCACCTCAGAGAAAAGCCCTGGAGCAACACCTCATCTTTCTGCTCGCTCACAAAGATCGAAACAGTTTTCTTAATCGAGGCCAAGGCAGCATAGAGTTGTGATCTCTGAGGAGAAAGCATTCATCGGACAAGCAGGTGCTGCTGACAGACCCTTCTGGACACCAACAACACGTTACTAAGTGATGGCCACTTGAACACCATATTTTGTTTACATCTTGTTTACTCACCATAGCAAGCCAAAATACTAAATACTAAGGTACGCACAGACTTATTTTACTGTCATTAGAAGAAAGTGTATGTATTTCTGAAACAATGTCTCGTTTGCATTTTGTTTATTGTGTTACGACAGGACAAGTGGCTACATGTATGGACAGGAGAGAGGAAGCATCTTTAATGTGAATATGTGCACAAAATCAGGTTTTGTTCACAAAGCCTACCAAGACACTCTAGCCACTGAACAGAACATGCTGTCGGCCCACCACACAACACAACTCTCTCTCATGTTTACATGCAGTACAACAGCAAAACAAAATCACTCGCAATCCTGCTTCCACAGAAGATGCACTTCAAAAGATAAGCCTCAGTTTCCCCTTTGACACACAGGGACATACCCATGCATACGCATATAAAACCCAGTTGAACAAAACCGAAGGAATGATCTTTTGAAGTGTTACCAATGATAATCATACACCTGCCAAAAATGTGTATTAACTGAACAGATTTAAGCACAGTTGAACAAATCCATCCCATAAATGCACAATACATTTATTTACTGAACTACAGTAATAGCAGCCCAATGTAAAAAGGATGGGGGGAGGAAAGTAAACTTTTGTTTTATGACCTGTTCCAAGGATTAAGGAGTTTATTTTAAGTAACTAAGTCAGTCTGTAGACACAAATAAAAAGCTACATACAAACCTGTACGTATACCCAAGTTAACATCTGTAAATACGGTAAGGGCAAGTGCAGGTATTAGCATGCTTTTGAAAACCAGACTCCATTTTTATGCAAGTAAGAATCCAAAATTAATGGTATTCTGTGAAAAACAAGCAAACAATACTGATCACAAGGTCAAAAAGGCTGTAAACAGTGATAGACTAATGAATGCAAACAGAAGACAATGCTATATAAAATGCTTTTTTTTCCAGAATGTCAGAAAGTCACACCATAAATGACTCCCAAACCTTTTAACTATAGTAATTGTCATGACAATTTTACGATAGTTAAAAATCACCAAAATAAAGCAAATTATCAACTTTTAATATGAAATAATAGCAGAGACTGTGAAAGGTTGGGCCTTATCCTTAAAGTACTGGATAAACCAGGTGATTTTAATTCACAGTTACGCTAGCTCTTACTCTGGAGTGTCATTTCTGTCATCATTCATAGGGATTCCCCAGGATACCGGCTTGGCATGCATGCCTTTCCAGTGATCCAATACAATGGAGTCCTTCACAAGTCAACTGTCTATGTAAAGTCAGACGTTGTTGTGAATTTTCGGAGGAATACAGCACTAGTGGCACGCTCAGCTTCAGAACACGCTGTTCACCTATTTACACTATGTGTTTTGAGGAAGACACATGCTGCCACCACAATTAAGGCCTAGTATGAGCTGGGACCTGCAAATATTGCTGCAATTCAATTAATATGTACTTTAAGTGTTAATAATATCAGATGAAGAGCTTAAAAAACCCCTCATGAAACAAGTTTTTAAAAAGTCTTCAACTGAAATTTCCGAGAGATGAAGACAATAGTAACACTGGCAGAGCTGACCATGCCTGTCACAGATAACAATAGGAAACTGCATGGTAGAGACCATACAGACCCAACGCCTCGTGTGGCTGATAAATAAAACCCCAAGCAATGGCTGGTGCACTCACAGACACAGGGAGGGGAAGTGAAACCTGTCAGTGAAAACTGACATTAAAAACTATTGTCTTGTATTTTAAAACCAGCCAGGTTATGGAGCACACAGGCCAGACTTCTGGACTCAGAGCAAGAACTTCTAACAGCACTTCTGAAACTTGAAGGACAGTGTACCCTCGTGATACAGACAAGATTAAAAACTACTGCTTTTTGCTAATTGGAAAGAATCTAATGTAAGTACCATTATCTCATAATAACAACTGAATAGGCTCTTTATTCATTTCACATTAAGTGGAAGAAACACAGCCAAAGACAAGGTACAGGATAAAGATTCTGTGTTACAGGGTTTTCGATGCTTGTGATGAAACTGAAATGACCTTTGACAAAGTACAAACACACCTATCCAAACACACATAGTTACTGTTTTACTGTATCACAGAATTAGAGTACGAGAAGACCTCTATGTCTAAACCGTTCCTAATAAGATATAAAGGATTGTTTTTCAAAATCAACGTAGCTATAAACTGCTATTACATAACAGCACACAGCTTAATTTTTCACATTAGTGTATGTATCTAAGATTTGTAAAAAATGAAGGCAAATGTTACAACTCAACCAACAGGACTAACTTAATCAGAGTTAGTCAAATACAGGTGCAAAACACTGGTACAACAGGAAAAAAAAAAAAAGATCAGAAGAAAGAAGTTTAGAAAAATTTAAACCCATTCATAAAACTGAAAACAAGTACTTCTAATGAGACTATCCAGTTAAAAATGAACTGCGAGGCAATACTGTTTGTTTCTTTCTCTTTTACCAGTTCTCTACTTGCAACAGACAATTTGAAAGCTTCCTTGATTATTTTTGTTTGTTGTGTGTTCTTTCTTAAATATCACAGACTTGAGTATGAAAACATGCCTTCTTTCTGTTGAAAGATCTAGCAAAATTTGGGCAAGGAGATGATTTCACCATAAATGATATACATGAACTGGCTGGGAATGACTGATTTGCTAAATAAATACAAACATCTCCTTTTCTTAGCCATTATAGACAAGGAACATCACAGTCTATGCTTCAGCTTATTGCAGTATCAATAATAGTTCGAAAATCAGCAGCGCCTGCCCTTGAAACAGGGGAGTGCAAAACCTAATTTGGGGGAGGGAAAATCAGAATGCGTCCAGGATAACAGAAGAGAAGCATGAAATCATTTCCTGTATTTTGCAGTTTACTTTCAACTAGTCAACACCTTTTTTGCACTTACAGAGATGCAACCTTAATGCAGCAGGCAAGTTTGCTGCTTGCAAGGCCTGTCTTTGCTCACCAGTCACATATTTGTGCTTCTCTCCATAACATAGGGATCTGTATCTAGAATTTCATCTAGAATTTGACTAGGCAGGAGCTTTTCGTGGAGCCTGGCTCCAACAACCACCCCTCTGTTAATCATAGTCTATTTTAACTTTTGTAATAGCATGCAGGTTTGGCTTTTCGCCACTACTCCTTCCATGAACAGAAGTTAAATGCTTTTTAAGAGCAGACTTGTGTTTAAAGTCCATGTCACAACAATGACATTTGTAGGGCCTGTCACCACTGTGTATATTCAGGTGATCCTGAAGCGTACTTTTGGCAGTGAAGGTCTTCAAACACACCATGCACTGGAAGGGGCGGATGCCCATGTGCCCCCGGATGTGTCTGTTGAGGTTCTTTTTTTGCGTAAACGTTTTGCCGCACTGCAAACACAGGAAGAGTTTGTGCATTTTTAGATGTCTGAGATAGTTCTCAAGATGCAGAAATCCCCTCGGACACTTTGGACACTGGTGCCGCCATGAATTGCCAGAGTCGTCCAGGCTCTGGAACCCGTTCATCAGACTAGAAGTTCCTTCTGGATTGTCACTGACAAAAGCCTGAAAGTGATTTCCCGACATTTCTGTATTTCTACTTTCAACTGTAGAATTTATCAAGGAGTGCTGGGTTTCTGGAAAATACAAGTTTGTTTTAGAGGAAGTGCAAGGCTGAGGAAAATGATCATTTTCTACATTCGCTACACTCATAGAATCCATTCTGAAGATACAGATTTCATCATCCTTATATCCAATTTCAACTGTTGATATTTCTGGGGTTTTTGTGTCCTTTCTTTCCGAGATCAAGCTCTGCACCGCAGACCGCGAGATGTCCCCCTTCTCCTGTTTCACAGGGTGTTCTGCATTCACTGGGCTGTCTTCAGAGATCTCAATTATTTCACAATCTTTATCTAAAACATCATCCCCGTTCCTCAGTTCAGCGTCGGAGGAATGACACCTCTCTGCAGCCTGATCACCATTCTCCATGGAAGCGTCGATTTCCAAGTATTTCGACAAAGCTTCGGTACACTTCTCCACAATGTGAACCATCTGGAGATAACTCGCGGCAGTGAGGTATTTCAGCAGCTCCTTCTTTTTGACTTCCAGAGCCCCCGTGTAACACGACAGCAGCAGCTTTCTGCCCACCTCGGCGCTCTGCAGGATGGTGATCCGCACCTGTTTCGACTGATTGAGCAGAAACTGATCCCTCATGAAGGTGGAGCAGGCGGCGAAGATCACCTTGTGCCCCTGGAACTCGGTGTCGTTGATGTAAATGGAGACGTCGCAGAAGAGGTTCTGCTGCCGCAGGAGGTTCATCTTCTGCAGCACGGCATCCCCCTGCTGCTCGAACTGGAAGTGCAGCACCTCNGAGCTCCGCCGCCGGTGCCGCAGTGCCCCGGAAGCGCTTCCCCCACCCGCCCCTTCCGACAGCGGCACCGGAAGCAGCTGCAGCGCGGCCGCCCCCCAACCCCCCGCACCCCGTTACCGCAGCGGGAAATGAGAGGCGGCGGGAGACAGAGTTAGCAGCACGTTTATTAGAAGACTTGGCACTGCTACAGCGGCTGCCGCCGGGGGACACCGCACCGACAACGGTCCGGTAGAGGTAGCAACGTATCGCCGCCCCCGTAAGGCATCTGGGAGAGCAGCTGCCCGGGGGGGCTCCCCCTCGCCCCGCCGCGGGGGCAGGCGCCATCAGCGAGAGCACGCCGAGGGAAAGGCGCACTGCCGGCTCCTAACGCTTCTCCCCGGGCACCGTCCCGGCCCTCGAGCGGGGAGGAAGCTGCTCCGACAGCCACCGACCCGCCTGCTTTGGTAATAATACGTAGGATAAGACTTTCGCCCAGTCACTGAAGAGGTAGCTAATGCTCAGTCCGTCGATTATACAATCTCAAAAGAAAAACGTCCGTTCTGCCTTCTCAACCCTTACCACGCCAGGAGGGCCGACTATTTTCCTCCCTTTGTTTTTAAAAAAAAAAATCAAGAGTTAACGTGACTTTAGAATTCCTTCAACAGTTTCTCTTTGTATCACATTTTGATTCTCCCTCCTCACCTTTATTCCTCCCAACGACTCCCAAACCAAAATCAGCCCCACACAATTAATTTTTAAGTTATTTCAACAAATTCAGTGGCAGCTATCTTAAGTTTTGCCAAAAAGCTTGGGGAGGAAAAGACTGACACTTCAATTTTATCAGTTACTAACTTGCAAAACATGTCTTCTAAAAGAAAAATAATTTAAGGAAAGACTCATCCCTGATCTACACAGGAGGAAGTGCAGCTGCACCGTACGCTGCAGGAACACATGCTACCCAAGCTACCACCACTCAGAAAAGTGGTGAGCCTAAACCTCTGGTAAACCTAAGAGTTCTAGGATTTTCTTCTATATAAAATAAATAAATAAAATGCCAACATAAAAAAAAATCCTAATATATTCAAGGAGTTATTAAAATATTTTTGTAATAGACTTCAGTTATTTTTAGGATATGCAGGAAGTTGTACAGCACATTAAGTTGTGAGACTATCCACTTACCAGCAAATAGTATTCTACACATTAACACACAGATTATGATAACTGCCATAGTCCTCATCTGAATATGCAGCATCAGTAGCAACCACCAATGGATCTAGTCTTTCACTAATCGGAACATTGCAATGAAGACAACATTTTACATACATGGACAAGTAAGTTCATCTTATTCTATAATCGAGCTGCCTCTGTATATTCCATTTATAATAACTCTCACTCCATTTTAATCTGTAATTCAGAGAAGAAGCATTAGCCAGATTTTTCTTTTCTAATACATCTTCTATACTCTTCACTTGTCTGTTCCATATAGGGGCACATCTTAGATGAACTCTACCACCAGTGCACTTTGCACCGTGCCATCAGTGTATTGCCCTCTTAGATCTCCAGCGTTTCTGGAGTCACGCAGCTGTCTCCTACATAACTCTCTTGGTCTGCACCCTTTTGCCAGGCCAAAAGCACAGACATTAGTTAAGAAGTCACTTTTCATCCAACAGATGTGTCCATTTCCATTGAAGAAGCAGTCTTCTGCATTTCTGCTTTTTCCTATTTATTTCTGCCATGGTCTCACCAAATGACCACAAGCAGCCTTTTAACTGAAGGGCCAGCAGTCTCAGCCTTCTCAGACGTTGACATCACTACAGCACAGGGTGGATTGAAAACCTATATATCTTGACCAAATAATTTTTTTGTTTCTTATGAAACCCCTTGTCTCTTCGTACCAGCTTCAGGTCTACTTCAACAAGCTGTATTCTCCTTGCAGTAATGTTACAGCTTCATAATTCCACAAAAAAACCTTCCCAAATGGACAAAGCTCTCAACACTGTCCATTTTGCTCCCACTTTTTCTAGCATTTGTACAGTTTTATTCCTTTCTCTGGCAGAAGACCATTTTCTTTATCATGTCCATATTCATGTCTGGTTAGATTGTTCACTAGTTCCTTACAGCATGTTGACCTGGCTCTGCAAGCTCTTATTCTCCACATCTGTCTTCGACGTTAGCGCTATAACTTATTTCCTTAAGTGAATAACATATTATCAGAACATTTGAACAATATAGAAGATTCTGCCTGAAGACAGAATGCAAGTGTCAGATGCAACTGTCACAGTCAGTTTTAGCTCAAAACAATTCTGAAAGTGGGTGGCTTTAAGAGGAAAAAGTTTTTCTTCCCATGCAAACCTATTTTTTGCCCCAGGAACCTGAATAATAATAATTTTTTAAAGTTCCAAATAGGTAGATTTTAGGCCTAAATGTATTTGCTACAAACTTGAAAGATGTAATGCCCTGATTCCATTTCCATTGCTTACTTCATAGCTGTCCATGTAATAGTTCACGTAACAGTCAAGTACAGTAGTTTAAGAACTCAATTGCAAAAACTGATTCACAGAATCGCCTTGCTTTTCTACTTGAAAGTATGTGGATTTCTGAAAATGTTCTGCAACATTAACGCTTTTTATCGTCCATCAGTGTAATGTCTGCATAAGGAAATCCTGGCTTCTACACACACATATCAGAAGATCAAGACCAACTTTTGATAATTACATACAAAACATTTTTTGCTCTAACACACCTTTGGTCATACCTGTTTAGCATTTTTAACCATACAATAGCAGCCTTTCACCCCACCCCCTCATTCAAACACACAAACAGTACTACTTTTAGGTAGGAAGCATAATCTCAGCCTGATGGCAAACCTTGTGGAAAAGAGCTGCATTGGAAGAAATACTTATTCCAAATATGAACAGCAGTTCTCTACCGAGGATCAGCCATTTGATTATTAGTCTATGCTACACTTCAATGTAATAAGAGTGCTGTTCTACTGGGAATGGTGTTCCTCAGATAAATTAGTTTCTTTCAGCCTGATTGGGATGCGGATAATTCCACGGCACTTTTGAGAAGCAATATGGTACAATCCCAGAATCCCAATTAACATGCCATTCCCGCTACATTTGATGTTTAAGGCGGTATACAAGAGGTATTGCTGAGTACAGTCAATAGCGATAATATTAACTACAGAAATTGTGCTACCTATACCTCATCCTAGGCTCTGTAAAACACTAAGGGTCATGAACTACGCAGGTCACTTAAAAAAATGTATTCTTTCAATGTCCAAGAAATCAAAAAACATTATGTTGTTAATATTCTTATGGCAGGTATTTTTGTTTCTTTTTTTAAAGTTAACTGACATGTGGCCCTTATTAGATATCGAGGAGAGATATTCAAGAACTAAGGGGAAAAAAAAAAGAAAACAAAAAAGCCAAGCATGGAGTTGTTATACATCGCAGCTTTCAAAACAGATTCTTTTCACAGTGTCAAAAAGCAGTATTTCTCCACTCCAGCTTTGCTCTAAAACCAGCAACTGGTGTGCCTTATGTGATGCAAAATTTATAGAAGATGGATGATAATTTTTAGTTTTGAAGTGTTTAGCTTGTCTCAGTACATACACTGGTAAGTGCCCTTTAAAAATCCTCGGTATGACAGCATAAGAAATAGGTCATACTTGCACTCCAGGCACCGGCCTCTCACATTCCAGAGCTGCAATTTATTCTCATTTTGAACAGTTCTATGCAATGATCAGCTAACTCTGCCAAATAATTTAGGGTTTTATCTTTTCATAATGCATGTTGAGGTTAAAAACCCTGAGAGCTTTTACGATAGCGTTGACCAGCAGCAGAAATTTCTTGAAATATTTTAGAAAGGGCAAAAACGTGACACAAAAATACTTCATTTCAACTGTAGGGGTCTAGCAGTAAGGTCAGAGAAAGATAATTTTAAGAGGTAAGTCTAAATTTAACTATATGGAGAGCTTTCAGTTATCCAGTGCTTTTAAAAAAAAAAAAAAAATAATCGGGTTATCTCACAGACTTGTCCTCTTTGCTCTTTCCTCCATCTGCCCAGACACAGAGAGGCCTCTAACTGTACAGCAGATGGTTTACTTGCAGCCCACAGCAACAGTCTTTCAAAAGGTCTTAGTCTTGAGTCTCCTAATCAGAGAGAAATGAAACAATTAACCCCATAATCTACAGTAGAGACACAGACAGAAACCTGAAGGAAGATTGCTATTCACAGAAAATATCAAGTAAGACTAAGAACGATGGCTGAAGACCTGCCAGGTTTTGCAATCCAACCTGCCATCCATCCATCCATCCGTCCGTCCATCCATCCATCGCCTTTCAGAGCACAGCACTAGTTTAGGTAAGAGCCTAAACCAACTGCTCCTCAGTCACGATCCCTACAAAGGGCTGTTTTTAATTGCTTAATTGACGCAGGTACTATCATTTCTTAAACTGAGCACAGCCTGAGGCAGCTTCCCTGCATCCAGTACCTGGCTTGCATCAGCTTGCTGACAGACCTTACTGTCTGTAGCAGCGCTACATGTGAATGAATCGAAGTCCACTGTTATGTCTTGAACGTTTCTTTCATTGGCATTGTCAAAGCTATTTTTACCGTGTAGCTGTTTAAGATGTTTCCTCAGAACGGGTTTATGCGCAAAAACCATGTCACAGTAGTTACACTTATGGGGCTTGTCCCCACTGTGCAGGTTGAGATGGTCCTGTAAGGAACATTTCTGAGAGAACGTTTTCCCACAGATCTTACATTGGAACGGTTTGATGCCTGCGTGCACTCTCATGTGCCGGTGGAGATTGCCTTTCTGAGTGAATGTCTTGCCACAGAGTAGACACATAAATAGTTTATGCATCTTTAAGTGATTAGCATAGTTTTCCAGATGCCGAAATACTCTTGTGCACTTTGGACACTGATGGTGCCACTGGAGGCCTTTGTCTATACCTCGGTTGTTAGGCCCAAACATATCTTTAGAGGCCAGAATGATGTTATCACTGCCAGCATATGAAAGGGCATAGTTGTGGAGGTGGTTTTGCTCTATTTCACTTGCTCTGTTTTCAACAGTGGAGTTGATAAGAAAGTGTTGAGGCTCTGAAGAATGCATTGCAGTTTGTTCAGAAGAAATAAACTGGTTCTGATCCTTCTTATTCCTAACTTCTGTTACCTCCCCAATGGACTCCACCTTGATGATCTGAATATCACTGTCCTCCATGTCCATACTGTCTTCTGAAGGTTGAATACAAGGCGAATCTTGCTGCAGAGAGTCGTCATCTCCCTGATGTTCCTTCAGCTCAGAGGAGTCACTTTGCTGTTCGCACTCCTTGCTCTCCAATGGCTGCTTTGGTTTTATAAACTTCCAGAGGGCCTGTGTACATCGTTCAACAATGTGGCTCATCTGCAGAAAACTTGCGGCAGTCAAGTAGTTCACCAGTTCCATTTCAGGAAACTCCAGAATGCCGCTGTAACAGGATAGAAGCAGCTGCCTCCCCACCTCCGAACTCTGCAGGATAGAGATTTTTACATCTCTGGAGTCATTTAATAGGAACTGATCTCTTAAAAAGGGAGAGCCAGCAGCAAAGACAATTTTATGCCCATGAACTTCAACATCATCTATATGGACCACGACATCACAAAATTTATTTTCTTCCCTCAGTTTGTTCATTTTCTGTAACATCGAATCTCCATAATTGTCAAACTTGAAGTGAAGAATATCTGATCTTTCTGACATTTTGGCACACCTAAGGAAAAGCAGCAAGAAAAAAAAAAAAAAAGTGAGAACTTTTTCGTTTTCTGGAATGCAAGTTAGAAGGGTCTAAAGTAATAAAGTGTGTGTTTAATCAGATGTTATACTTTATCCGAGATAAATCTTGTTACAAGTTAAAAGTGAAAAAAAATCAAGTTTACACCTTGTCTTACAGTATCTTTTACCTTGTTTTAATTTAATGCAGCTTGAACACAAAGTAGAGGTAATATGACAGAAAGTTTCCTGAAGCAGAATTCTAAAGAGTTAAGATGTTTTCCACACTATTTGTCTGGAATTTAAAGGGAAACCATAGGAGTATTTTTAGCAGCCTTAGCTCTTGTTAACTTCTTCTACATTAAAACTCCTCAGAGATTTTGTCTTTACCAAATAACAGTGATGTTTCTTTAGCTTTTGGTTCTTAATTTCCTTTAATGCCTAACTAGCTTTCATAACAAATTAATTCAACGTGAGACAGAACCCGGCACTTGCCAGACATACAAACGTCCCTCTTAACCTTCAGCATCTCTCTTACGCTGCTCGTAAGAATTACAGTCTGAGAATAACAGCTACAGTTTCTCTAGGACGCTCCACAATTTCCTGAAATGTTGACATAGGACATGTCTCATTGGCAGTAACTGTAATTTCAACAAGCCTTTCAGCAGGAAGGACTATGCAAGCTTGCGATTTTTGCAGCCCTAGGTTTAAGTCATCATTTTAGACCATCTTTTAAGGTTTTTTCGGGGGTTGGTTTGCTGTGTGTCATTTTGTTATTTTTTAAAAAAAGTTCACAGAAAAAACATCTTCCAAACGGTCCCTCATTATATAAATCACACCTTCTAGGCTCCCTGTTCTGAATAGCTGGGGAAGGTAGCATGTCTTGTTTCTTGTCTTTAGAAAATCACTCCTCTGGGAAGTTTGTTCTTGTTTGATAGAATTTGGAATGAAGAACTGCGGATCTTCCATAAAACAAGTATCAATCTTTTGTCTTTCAACAGTTCTTTAAAGAATTAATAGGATTACAGTGATTCTCAATGAAACACTGTTCATGCAATCCTGCCAGAGAACTAGGATTGCAGGAAGTGAAGAAATCACAGGAAACTAAATGATACAAGATTTGGTGAGATAAAATAACAAAACAGAGCAAAGCCTACACCTCACAACTATTACAGACACCACATAAAGCTTGAAAGGAAGCTTTGAAGTTTAGGGATAAAAGCAGATATTGCTCTCTTGGGGCATGAAATATCAGCTCAGCATACACAACAGGAAATGGAGTCATGCCTAGTGTAAATGAATGAATACACAAATTGGGTTCAGAAAGAACGTTTTCAGAAGTATGTGTTGATAATCAGGGTTGTTCCAATTTGCTAATCAAACATCATTCGGAAACTTGACCTCCTCACTACTCAAGCCCATCAACTGTATCTTCTAGTGTACAGTGTGCAAAAATGAGAAAAAGATTTCAAAAGCCTTCAGAAACAGAGGACCACAGAAAGTTCAGAAACAGTACAACTAGTGCTGCTGAATCTACAGAAAGCAGAGCTGCCACTCTCAGTCATCCTGTCTTCAGTGCTGCCTGACTCATCCCCATTTCTAGGGCAGAAAGTTTTATGAGACAGTAGCCCTTGGCAGATATAAACAGTATCAACGGATCATCATGAAGTGTCTTCAGTGAATTTCAGGCATTATTGAACTGCTTCTTTTTCTGTTTTCTATTAGAAGTGATGAAGGAAGTCTCCTTGTTTTTTCCACCTTGGCACAGCACAGTATAAATGCAGTTAAAGTGCCCATGCCAAGGTAACAGCACATTGTGCCGTTAACCGGACACAACTACTCCAGCCACTCAGCGTTCCTCAGGCAGATTACCAAAGTCACATCACAAGAAACCGAGAACAGAAGCGACTTGCCTTGGCACACATTTTGTTCTCGCTACTGCTGATGCCCGAGAACAAACCCCCATCCAACGAACCCGAACCCTCCTTCTCGGGAGGGTGCCAGACCAAGCCTAACCTGCGGCTAGCGGGACCGCGCAGGCCGAGCGGGAGGGCAGGGCTCCCCGCGCAGCACCTCCGCTCTGGAAGCGGGTGCTCCCGCGCCTTCCGCAGACTGCAGACGGCCACCGGCTCCTGCACGCCTTCTTCCCGGTGACCGGGAAAAGGATGTTCCCGGACAGCTCAGATGAGAACCCGCGCAGCTTTTCAGAGCAATGCCCCAACGCGGAAGTCCTTTGCGAAGCGGGGGAGGCCGCTGTCCGCGCCCGGCCCCACCGCCCCGCTCCCCGGCCCGCGGAGAGAGGGAAGGGGCAGGTACCTGTAGCGCCGGGCCGCGTCCCCCCGCTGGCACCCGCGGCCGCTCCTGCCGCAGCGCACGCCGCGGCCTCCGGCTACGGACCTAGAGAGGGGAGGAGA
>VXBL01002375.1:1980522-2090309 GCA_013400195.1 Aramus guarauna | reverse complement strand
GGGGGGGACACGACACGTCCCGCTCCTCAAGCCCTTCCAGCCTGGAAACCCGTAAATGTTCCCGGGACCCCTCAGCGCGTACCGGAGGCGCCGGGTTTCGCTGTCGCGGCGGGGCCGTCCTGTCCCGGGCTGCGCCGGGCTCCTTTGGGGCTGACGCTGATTTACCGGCCAGGCTTTCCCTCTCCGCGGCCTGGCTGTGTCGGTCGTTGCCTGTTGCTTCCAGGTGGATCCTAACTTGTGGCACTTCATCGCGTCCCGACACCTTTATTTGGTACCGTAACCTCGGCGTTTGTCTTCTTTTTTTTTTTTTTTTCCCCCATCCTGTAGGCAAGGACATGTTTATTTCACCTAAAATATCCCCAGAAGATAATTTTTAAGGGCTGATTGAGTCAGGGATGAAAATTAAGTATAAACAAACAGACTGTGCTAAGTTGGTTTAAAAACATGCATCGGCAAAAATTAAGTGGTCATCGAACTTGTGGACTTTGTGGTTTTTCTCTGTGTAGTTTTGCCTGTTCGAGTCTTTTTGGGGGAGAGGAGGAAAAAGAGAAAAAATACTCAGGAGAGGTGAATAACTTGGAGAGAGGGAAAAGAGCATGTTTATTTCTTAAATACAAATTGGAGATAGAGTACTGCTTACCTGTATTGTTACAGGGATATATCACAGTTTATATTCTGCTTACAGGCTTTGTTAAAGCACAACTTGATGTGATTTCTGAGATTTTTGGCTACTTTATTAGAAAATATGTAACCATGTGGACTTCCTCAGTGCTAATTAAATTACAGAAATGTTGTATTCTTTTTAAAGGCCTCTACTTAACATCAAAAGGTCAAGGACCTGAGCAAACTTAGTTTTGTGTACACAGTAAACAAATTAACAAATGGAGCTTGGCATAGGGGTGCCCTTTCATTTTCCAAATCCAAGTGCAGACAGCTTTTTGTAGTATGCACCGATTGTAACTCTGCTTTTTTCAGTTATTTCACAGCTCATTTTTAAAGTGCTATGTTTGTCTGGTAAGCACAACTCTCTGTTTGAATCCTAATGAGAGAGGAACTCCAGAAGCATAGAGAGCATCCTCTTCAGAGTTTGTGTAGTCTCTGGCTGCACTGCCTGTATCCCAGCCTCCAGCCTGCGTTGTGTCCTGCCTGTCCCAGCTCCCCCCGTGCAGACAGCACATAGATGTGCCTGATGCTGATGGAGCATCAGCTGCGGAGCATGGGTGAACCACTCGTTCATAGTTAATTCATTCCAGCAACATTCTTGTGATGGGCTAGCTAAGGCAGTGTCAGCATTTCTTTTATAAACCGTGGTTTCCCAGGATCTGGCACGTGTTTTCTGGGTTTGGAGAATTTGCTTATTACAAAAGCCTAAAATTAGAGTTCTGTCCTCTGAGCAGATAGTTCAAATTAAGATTAAAAGTAAAATTATATTGGTAATAACTATGAATCTGTTAAGAATTCTTAACAAAGATTGCATTAGCTTAACTCTTGTGTTTTGTCTGATTCCTGGGTTTGCATAGAGTGGCTAATGATTCACTCCGCTTCCTGAGATCTGCTCTTCTCCGCTCTTGAGAAGGGAGGGGGGGCTGAAATTTGAGGCAGCGTTATCTCCGAATAAATACCATTTTTACTGGCTCTTGGGGTTAGTGGGAACATCTGTGGCTGTCAGTGTGTTTTAAAATGAACAGAAAAGTTAGTATTGTAGTTGCCGTTTTTTATTAATTACTCTCTTTAGTCACCCTAAATCTTTATTTTCACATGCAGTATTCCACTGGCTTTCTTGCTTCATTTTGATTGCAAAATACTTCTTGTTGCTTTTGAGAATGTGTTTTGCACAGGGAAAGTGGGTAAAGATCAAACATATGATTATGCGGACTAATCATGTGATATGTGAGGGGAAAAAAGGTTGCTAGTGATTGATCTGTCTCGTATGTTTTTTTTCCCAAAGCTGCAGTAAAATATAGGTGGTGTGTATGTGCTCAGAAAAAGTCAAACCACAGCTCCTTTCCCACGTGTCTGTCAGTGTGACATCACTTTTGCTTTTACATTTCTTACGCTGCTCAGGCTGAAGCACCCGACACGACCACCTGTAATGACGGCACTGAGCTGTGGCATTTTCCAGGCTTTTTTCAAGATGTACTGTGTATTTATAAAACAATAAATGCACAGTATTTGTGAAGGTAAAAAACCACAGATGTCAAAGACTGTAAAGAGCTAAGAATCCTAAAGAATGCCGGCTGATTTGTCATAACAGCTTTGCAAAGTGCACTGTAAAGCTTCTGAACTCTGCTATGAATTCCACTTTTCACCCACACTAAGATGCTAATGATGAAAACTAGGGAAGTAGAACTTTGTGTGTTTAAGTTGAACTGTGCTGGATATTATCATTAAGCATGCATAAAACCAGAGGGATAGAAATAGAAAATGTGTTTTCAGTGAATCAGTTTGCATTGAGTCAGTCACCTCAGTGTCTTGGCTGTGTGCTACCTCCTTGTTTTCCTTTTTTTTAACATTATACTTGGTGGGTTTATATTTTAGAAAATTGAGGATAGAGGTTTATTTTGCATGCCAAGCTTTCTGACTTTGCTGTTCAAGATAGCTTCTTGAATTATAATATTCTTCAGTAATTTAATTAACATTGCTGTATTGATCTTCTAGATCTGGTGCATTCTTCATCAGACAGACTGTAACTTTGTGGAATTGCTATAGGAACTGCAGCTGAAGTACAAAAGTTGAGAAACATATGAATGGAGAAAGAATCTCTTTTCCTCTCCGGTTTGCATGCCTGTTCTCACACTTATTCTCCTTTCTGCCCTGCAAACCCAAAACTTAAGTATAGTTTGCATTGTATTCCCCTCTAAATTCAGCGCTAAGGGTGCTACGTCTGCTGTTGACTTAAATGTGACTGCTGTTTTAAGCAGTTTGAGAAGTTTGCAGCTGGAACATTGATTTTTCTGCTCACCTTCTGGCTTTTTGTGTGGCTGTGGATGTTCTAAACACTGGAAAATGGGTGCCCCTTGGAAATGGAGTGAGAGCAGCTGTAGTTATGAGTTCCTTGATTCACTTGTGACACGTGTCTCAAGGCAGCACTCAGGCCTTGGTCTCTTACAGTAATGTAGAATAGAAAAGTTTCTGGTTTTCTTTTTTTCATATACTGTTTGTTTTAAGCTCTTTTAAATTCATTCTGGCTGTACTTAACAAGGAAAATTTTGATCACAAGTTGCAGGTCAGGTGTCAAATACTTGGGAGATGATAGGAAAGTAAAGGGTAAATATTTTATACATTTATGTAATTAATCATGAACTTTGATAGGTTTGTTTTCCAGTTGTTTGAGAGTTTATCATGGTGAATGGTGTCTTTTTCATTCCTTTGCATGCATGTTATCTTTAATACAGAAAGTAAGATAGATGGCTACTATTTGGTAGCTTTAAAGATAGACAAGAACATTTTTTAAAAGATAGTTTGATTCTTGGCTTCATGTTGTAGCATTGTATAACAGCAGCAAGCATAGAGTGAAGGTGAATCCCATTGAGAATCAGAATTTCAAGTAAAACTGAAAGCAGTGATGCAAGAGACAGCCGTGTTGCCTTTCTCATTTTGCAGCTTTTTCCAATGGCCTTTTGTGTGAGGAGAGGCCAGGATACCCATTTAATTACACAGATGAGCAAAGAAGTAAGTTGTTAAAAATTTGCCTCTTAGTATGCGCTTTACCTAGACGCTCTGTCTCCTGTAGAAGTGTAAAGACACCTTCAGGCAAATACTACATTATTGTGGTGTAGTTTTGTGTCAGGAACCAAACTATGCTGAAATCAAAAGCTCATGTTTTATTTATGTTGAAACAAACTGAAGTCTCTTTCCTTGTAAGGTATGAGACGTCGGCTGCTTCTGAGAAACATCAAAACTTGAGATCTGCTCTTGACTGGGGTCTTTTCTCTTACCACTCTAAAATGTGAGAACAGGAAGCTTCAGTTCTTAGACAAGTTTCAGGTATTACCAAAGAGTACCGCCACCGCTGTTGGTTGGTTGTGCTTTTTGATTCCAGAGGAGTCATAAGCCTGCCACACTTAATTGCTCTGCTGGCCTTTGATGTGTGCCCTTCTAGGCTGGCTTGTATTTTAATGAGCTCTTAGGCTTTCTGTTGTTGATTCTGCCATTGTGAGTTTTCTGATTCTGGTAAAATGATCTGTGTGGTAATCTGCATGGAACAAAGTGGTGGCAAGGAACAGAGGAAGTAAAATGCATGCAAAGCAAAGTATGGGAATATGGAAATTTTGGTTAACTTCAGGCAGTATTTTAGCCTTAGTATTTTAAGACTGTGCTTTTGTACCTCAACTATTTGGGCATTAATCCGATGAACCTCACTGGCCGATTCCAGTGTGGTTGGGTAATTGAGCCTTGCTTGTTGATACATCCCTAATAAAAGCTTACAGCAGTCTAGTACATTGTCCCCTTTCCCGTGCTCTCTTGTGTAATTTCAGTAAGAATTTTACTCAATGTAAGGTTGGCAAAGTTGGGCTAATCGGGACCCTCTGCTGTTGCAATTGTGTATTGTGAAACTACTATAGGGGTAAGGCTAAGCCAGCTGTGTGCCGGCATCAAGTGTGGGGTCTGTTTACACCATGCTACTTAAAAAAGGAGTATGCAAAAGCCCAGCATACTACTTCTTTAATTGAAGTTAATGTTGGTGAAAGGTGTCAGATTGAAAAATTTTGGGAATAGGTGAAATTAACACTTCAAGGCAGATGCACTATACCAAAATAAATTGCTAAATTGATCCTTGCCTTGATGGTCTTTACAGCTGCTTGTGATCAAAGCCCGCTCTTCTACCCCTGCTGTCGTAGTGTGGCAGATGAGTTTGCACTGTGTGGGTGAGAACAATAAAGCCAAGGTGATACTAAGTGTTTGAAGCTTATTTTTATTCTGTGTTGCAAAATATTTGATTTAGTTATTTTCAGATGATCTGTGTATTATATAGATGGTGCAATAGGGAATTTCTATAGGAATGTTTTAATATGAATTCTTTAAACAAAAGCATGTTAAAAAATGAGAACTCTGCCCTACCTTTAAGATATATGTATGATTAGTACCAGATAGACACATGCAGTGAGTAAAACTTCTCAAAATATCTAAATTTCTCAGCCAGTAATTTTCATTAAAAGTCAGTATATCTTAAAATGTTTTGGAGGGGGTATCTAAATACCTTACATGCTTTTGAAAACAAAACCCAGTAATTGTAGGTATATCGTTATTCATGAACAACCCATGTCCGTTCCTGCTCTTGTGCACTGTTTCAGTTGTCCAGTGCAAGATGTTTTAGGACCATGAAGTGACTCAACTGGTAAAGTAATCAGGTTAAAAATAACCCAGAGGAAAAAAAAAAAATATTGTCCTCCTGGCAGATTTACAAGTCATATTGGTGGCTGTGGAGAGAAGGGTATTGATAGAAATGAAAGCGGGCTTTGCTATTTTTGGTGCATTGTTCTTGGTTCAGCGAGGAATGCGACAAGCCGTGCTTGTGGATGTGCCAGGTTTCTCCGTTGTTCGGCTGCTCTGTTGGAAGCCAGATTGGGATAGTGCTCTACTGAATGGAAGGCATAGCTTGAGGCTGAAAAAACACTTGGGTTTGGTCATGCTTGGGAGTATGTAAAGACCCGAGCCATTGCGATAAGGGTATATTTGGGTTTCTGGGAAATTAATCACCCATTTTTATCACGGCAGTCTGTTTTGAGCCATGGATTCTGAGAATCTGTGCTGTAGAGTTCAAGGTGTGCAGCTGAACTTCACCTTTTGTTCTTTTCTTCAAATGCCTCTCAGTGCCAGTTCCAGCTTTTTAAAATCCTCTGTTGGCTCTGATTCTCAGTACTGATCCAGCCTACGCTGTTCTTCCTGCTTCTTGGAAGTCTTTTCTTTTATTGTTCCTTACAGTACAGAAAATTCAGCATAGATTCATAAAATGTTGTATGTCCCAAGATTTTAGAGCATCCTTACCACAAAATATCAAGAGTTAGATCTAACTCTTGTTTTGGGGGAAGAGAACATGACTGCAGCATACAGTGAGCTCTGATAGCTACAAAAGCAATTTTTGTGTAAACATAAGTGGAAGCAGACAGATAACCTGAAGAAAGTAAATGGACTTTATAGTTCTGGCCTTAATATGAATCATTTGTCTGCAAGCGTGGTGTATATTCCAAGGGCCTGTTTTGTGCTATGTGTAGAAAATGGTGCCTAACATAATCATGAAATACTGCAAAAAGATTTATTAACTTCCCTTTTGTGAGCTATGGAAACCAGTGTTCTAATAGTAGCATGCTTCTTAGCAAAATCAAAGCAGGACCGCGTGTGTACACTGACAGAAGAATTGTAACTTGGTTATGCTGTCAGATGTTTTACTTTTTTATAACTAGTCAGCAGGTTTCTGAAAAACGTTTGAGCATTTCAGCGTGAAGTTTTATATAAGTATTTTTATGATTTTTGTTTTTCAGGAGTTTATAAAATATTTAATCTCATTCATGAATCGAACTTCCTTTTTAAGTCATGGATGACAAGGCTTCTGTTGGAAAAATCAGTGTCTCTTCAGACTCGGTATCCACTCTTAACAGTGAAGATTTTGTCTTGGTTTCCAGGCAAGGGGATGAAACACCATCTACAAATAATGGTAGTGATGATGAAAAAACAGGACTGAAGGTAAGAATCAATAACCTGAGTTTGTTCCCTATTCTTCTAAATCAAACTAACCACAGAGAGCTTAAAGAGGGACTTCTTTATTGTGGAAAACTTAACAGAAGGGAGAACTTGAATTCAAGAATCGATTTTGCCAGTAATTTCTGCATTACTTTTGTTGATGTCAGAGGTGATAATTAGGTTTTGAGTAAGAGTTCTCTCTAAAGTTTTCCCTAATGTGAAATGTTCTCTTTAAGAAATGTAGAAGTGTAGTTATAACTAACAACTTGGCATGAATCTGAGAATACAAGCCTATGTGGTAGGCTTGTGTGAATTGGAAGGACATTGACATCTTCTCACTTTTAAAAGTGCTGTTCTGAAAAGAGACCCTCGTCACTCGCTCTTTTTTCCTTTTCTTTTTTTTTTTCCTACTTCGTCCCAATTTGTATTTCAGCAATCTTTAAGCAAAGTGACATGAATAAGGTGGTCTCTCCAAATTCCATCATGTTAATGTGTTGGAAACCAGATCTTTCCTAGAGTGAGTCAAGTTAGTGTGTTCTTTGTCAGAGATGGAAAGACTTATTCCCCCATTGCAAGAGACTGAAGTCTACAGCTGCATCTGTGTCTTCAAACTAATACCTCTAAGGATGATAAGAAATCGCGTATTCTGCCTGTTGTACTGAGTGTTCCTCTTCTCCTTAGCAGCAGTTGTGACAGACTTTATTGAACATTTCTTGATGCTTTTGGTCATCTTACTTTTACCTCCCAACTGCTTTGTTTGTTTTTCTTGCATTCCTTTGAGTCCTGGGCAAGATATGCCATTATAGTGGCTGTTTTCTTTTACATAAGACTTTGCACTAATTCTGGTAGTTAAGAGTCTCAAGATCTTTTGCTTAATCTGGAAAAAATGTTCACTTTTATTTTATTGCTATTGCAGAAGATTGCCACTTCACATCGTAGGATAATAATAAAAAAAAAAATCTTGAACAATCGGCCTGGTGATCTGTGAAACCTGCTGGAAGACTGTAACCTCATGCTTGTCTTTCTAGATGCTGCAAATACCAGCAGCTATAAATACTTAAGAATTGAGAATAGTCTCCATAGTTGTGCTTACCTTGAGAATGCTTGTGTGGCAGTGTATGTGATTAGCTCCCAAAGTTGTGATGCATCATTTGAGACCCCAGGAGACAGACACAGTTAACCAGATTTCCCATCCATTCTGTTATTCCCAAAGAAAATTTGGAAACACGAAATGCCGTAGTCTGCAACACTTCTTGCTCCACGTGGGAGCTATGTGTATTGCTGGTCTGACAATTGCCTTGTGGCTGTCCTGCAGTGTTTGTGTGACAGGCTGTATCGTGTTTAGTGCAGTCAAAAAAATTGAAGAGACTTGTATATAAAGTCATCTTCATAAAGCTTGCAAATATTTCAGAGAAGAATATCCTTAATCAATTTCAAACTGACACTGAAACTTGCTTCTTAAATTCTCACGTGTTTACTTCCAAAGTGGTTTATAAAATGTTGGCTACAGGTATGCTGTTTCTCTTGATGAGGAAAGAAGAACGTTAGCACTGCTGCCTCCTGATCATCAACATTTGTAAAATAAAGTTATGCTCTTCCCTGATTTGGTACTGCATGTCACAGAGCTTTGCAGGTCTTAAAGATAAACTTCTTTATGAATTTGGTGCCAAGACTGAGCACAATCCTTGAACAAAGTGATTCACCTTGAGCCTTTCAGTATTCTGGCATTTAAGAATATGCACTGTTTGATTATTGGCTGCAATCTGAGAGATTAATGGAAACATTATACCTTAGATAAGCAGTCAGTACACAGTATAAATTCTCCCGTACATAGATACTCCTGTTAACCTCCTTCCTTCTGCTTAAGGAGGTGAAAACTTTTAACAGAGGAAACAGGAATACTTTTTAGCTATTCTTAGGAACAGAAATTTTTTTTTGGTATAGTTCTTAAAGAAGAGAGAGATACTCCCTTAGAACATGGCTTTGTTCTTGGTACTTTTTTTTCAGCTTGCAAATAGTCATTCAGTAGCCAGTTTTACTGTATTATTAAACTGCTTATCTGTGTGCATGGATAAGTGGAGTTGTGAAAGTCGTTGAGGTATGTTAGAAGTACTGTCACCGTGAGAATCTGAAAGTGTTTAAGCAGTATATAGAAAATTAATATTAACGGTACAACACGAGAACTGAGGTTATGTATTTCATAGGAACAAATAAGATAATTTTTTTTCGGGGAGAAGCAGTTGCTTTGGTACTTATAAGTAAGTTAATTTGTATATGTCAAAACCCATTTGCTTTGATGTGCCCGCTAATAAAAAGTAGAAAATACATTCAGGTTCATGTGTGAGCAGGTGTCTTTTTGGGATGTTCTGTTTCTTTAGAAAAGCAGTTTGAGGATCTTATGTTTTCTAAGAATAGTCTGTGGATGGTGCTAGAAGTTCAGGCTTATGTTTGCTGAATATGGTAGGGTGTGGAATTTGTAAATCACATCTCTGGCTCTCATTTAAAATTCCTTGATAAGCTGTAGTTTTAAGTAATGGTGCTGTGGACTGAATTAATGCACATTTTTTGGTTTTGTTCTTTCTCAAGTCCAGATAGAGAAATATTTCTTCTGAATACCATCAGGAACCGTATTACTGTAAAGTTGGTCATAATTCATGAATGGTTTTGCTTTTTGTCTTTGCTGCAATACATGGTTCAAACTATTTAAAAAGGGGTTGTCAGTGATTGTTTTCTGGAAATACAATTTGCTAGCTATCTCTACTTTCCAGTAGTGTTTCTGTATCTGCTTTTGCCCACTTCCAGTGGGACTGAACTGGATTTACAAAAGCCTTGCTTTTGGAGCACACTGTAGAACAGGAGTTCTCGAACTACTTGGTATTACGAGACCTCTCACAGCAGAGGCCAGCAGCACATGCATTAGGAGAAGGGAGTAAACTACATTTCTAATAAATCCCCTATTTTGTTGTAAAGGAAGTTTTGAAGGAGGCTAGTCACCTTTGAAGGTTAGGTAAAATTAGTTTTCAATTTTGTGAGAAAGGGAGAAAACAGTGACTCGGGTAAATGGTTTCTTTCTGCCATCTCAAACCAACCTACGTGAAGGCATTTATTAGATCCACCTTGTTTGTTGTCCCCTTCTGCCCCTAGGTCTGCTGCACTCTATCGTGCTGCCTCTTACTGAGTTTTTTTGGGTTGCAGCAAAATTTCAAATAGGTTTGCATCTTAATGTTCATCACAATGTGGTGAATTTATATGGTTGCGTAAGAGACTTTGGTTGAAGTGAAGTTAATCTTAGTTCATATTTTAGGGCTCATTTCTTGGGCAGTTTTTCAGGTTTTTTTTCAGACTTCTTTGTCATGTAGTCCTGATGGAATAGAACATTTTTCATGTGCATTTTATGTTAATAGCATTACAACAATTGATTATCACTGAATATAAATTCCTCACCTTTCTTTCCCAAACAAACTGAAGCGTGTTTAATAACTGCTAGCAAAAGTATGAGATGCAAGTTTTCATCAGAATGAGTTCTAACTTAAAGTTTCATAGAAAACAGGTCCTGTAAACTGAAAGTTACTTTACTTTTTTTAATATATAGACTTTCATGGGACTGGTAGGACATTATAACTGATTCATTATATTGTGTTGCAAAACATAAACTGTGTACAGTAAGCTAACATGGTGCATCTTCCATCATCAGCTTTCTGACGAATGCCTGCAAAGACCTGAATAAGAAACTTCATACTTAAGAGGATTATGCCTTTGATTGACCACATGCTTGTGCGAGATTTTTCATTGCTTCTGTGATGAATCGTGCAAGGGAATACTAAAATTATTGGAAGGAAAATGTAAATATGTGGATTCTTGTAACTAGTTACAAGTTACTGATACTTCTGTGGACCTATAGCTGAGTAAGGCAGTTACTCTGTCCTACTCCTGGCAGGCGATCCCAGATAGTGCATTAATGTATTTTAATCCATACTAAAGAAATACTTTCTGTCTGAGCATGAGTTTCCAGAGCACAAACATGTCATAGATTTTTTTCGTTGTTGTTTAGATTCTGTAATAAAACATTCACTAGGTTGTTTTTTTTTATGTCCCTTCTGCCTCTAGGATCTTGTGTGCTTGCTGATTTTTTCATTACCTGTGAATTTCACTTTTTGCCTACCTTCTTCTGAAGAACAGGGTTCTAGGACTTTTCTTCTCTTAAAGTGGTTGTATTCTGCTCCATTCTAGAGTAATTCCAGGTCAGCAGTTTCTGTTCTTTGCTGATATTCTTGTATATTAAATAGTTATTTTTCACCACAAAGCTAATATGCAGTTTAGACCTTTAATGCAATGTAGATAGAGGCTGCAGATACAGACAATTATTTGGAGATTGTGGGTCTGAGTGTGAAAGAGAAGACAGTAAGTAAACTTCGTGTTTCTTACTTTTCCCTCTGAACTGAGAAGTTTGTCTTTGGGGATGTGATGGAAATGACCATATGTCATTTCCGAGACTTGGCCGAGAAACCTCTAGTCTCACTGTAATTATTGCTGAGACATGCCTGGTGGAAATGCACGTATAGGTACTTAGTGACATCTGATATTTTGCTCATAGTGCACTTAACTTATTGCAAGGCTCATCTGCGTGCATGAAGGTGTTCTATTATCTATTCCAGTGTTATTTCAGCAATCTTAACTGGACTTCAGGTTGATTTATTCACTGTTAACATGTGAGAACCTTGGCCGTTGCTTTAGGTACTTTCAAGATAATTTAATTTTCTACTGTGAGATGCTAGTTTTGAGGCAGATGAAATTTGCTTTAATACTGAGATTGTGTTATGGGCAGATTTCTGTCTGCTCTGTATTTTTCTTCCTGTTTTTAACCCACTTCCTTTCTTTACTCTCTTATTTTAAAGATTAAAAAGAAGAAAATTTTCTTTAATAAGACTTCATTTACAGTCTTTTTAAGAACCTGGGTAGTTGCACAATTTGGATTTTATTAGCTTGTGTGTAGCGTCTTAAGGCAGTAAGCTTATGGAGACATAAGGATATAGAAATGCATATCTGCTCATAGGGTTGAGTTCTGGTGCCAGCAGTAGTAACCAGCAGCCAGCTGCTGAAGTGTTGGAATCAGGTACCTTCCTCTGACTGCCATCTGATAAAATACTTCTGTAAAGACCATTTCTGTGCTTAATTTCTAAGCTGTGTAAAGCATCAGTCACTTCCCTATTAATTGCAGAAGAATGGACAAAGTTTCCTTAGATACAGTATCTAAGATTTTCCTGAAATTAATGTCTTTGTTCTCTTTCTAACTTAGGACCTCATTTCACACCATTTAGGTTGCTTCGTGCTTTCCTGTTGACTTCAGTGACTGCAAAGTCAGGTTGTAGAGGAGTGTTAGGAAATGAAACAACACTACCTCTTCTCCTCAGCATGATGGCAGAATCCTGTTCCAGATTCTTTTCTTCCTGTGAAACCTTGCTATCTTACCCATGAACCACGTAGCATATTTAATTATATTTGGCACTTTCTGGTACTATTCTGAGAATTATTCTAGACCACTGTACTGTGGACATCTGTAAGTTTCTTCTTTCATAAGCTAGTCTTTGTAGTTGGTGATTAGAGACTAGTTTTCAAGTAGTCTCCTCACTTTTTCCAGTACTAGAAAATCCCTGCTTTGAGCTTGTTTGTTTGTTAAAGCAGGGAGGATATAATCCATCCTGGTGAGCATTTGCACATTGCAGTTTGTGTTTACGGTTATAACTAGGTTAAATTTGTTAACTGCTGCTTTAGTTGGCAGAAAAAGCCATATGAATGACCCTGTGCTTGAGGGAGATGTTTGGGTTTTTTTTTTGTGTTTTTTTTGTTTGTTTGTTTGTTTTTTGTTGTTGTTGTTTTCCCTTCATTTGAATAGTCTTTTCTTGTGTCCCAATTCTGTTTGTGGCTCTTAGATTGTGGGGAATGGAAGCGAACAGCAGCTGCAGAGGGAACTTGAAGACGTGCTGATGGACCCACTCATGGAAGATCAGTCAAGTGACCGGGACCATGGAGAAGAAGCTAGGACTGATGGAGACAGGGAAGAACCTGTTGTCCTTGAAGCTTCAGCATCCTCTACCATTAACCCAGTGTCGGTGGCAGGGCTCCAGAAACCAGAAATGAGCTTGCCAGTGAAACCATCCCAGGGAGGTTAGAAAAAAATGGGGAATGCCTGGTGGTGTCTTATGAACAAGCTTTATGTTGCTTTTCACATTCAGCTTTATGTCTCACCCTAGATTGTGATGATTTGAGCCCTTTTACACCTATGACAGATGAGGACAGCGTGGTGTTTAGCAAGCTCACCTACTTAGGCTGTGCCTCTGTGAACGCTCCCCGGAGTGAAGTGGAAGCCCTGAGAATGATGTCCATCTTACGAAGCCAGTGCCAGATTTCTTTAGATGTGACTCTGTCAGTGCCTAATGTCTCTGAAGGAACAGTGAGGTATGAAGCTCACTCAGGTGTACTCTGTGACTCTGTGCATTTAATCTTACTTTGTTTTAGCAATGGAAACAAACCACTAGTTTACCTGGGAGGAGACATGAGCAACTTGGGATTTTGTTTAGGGGGAAAATGTGGGTTTTAAAGAGATCTGAGAAAAGTGATGCTTTGAATCTTATGTAAGGATCAGTATGAAATATTAGGATGATCCAAGGTGTCCCAAAAGCCATAGTGGGAGCGGTTATTGATGAACACTTTGGAAATTGCCTGGAAAGCATTTAGTTTGTAGGGCTGGAAAATGAGTGATACACGAGGATTAACAGGTGTGAAGCTATCCACTGCTGTACATTAGTGTAGCATTTTAAAGACTAAGCCTTGAAAACTATGAGGAAATTATTGATGGAAATGTCTGTTGCATTGTACTTTTTTATGCTGTTCAATTTAAATATAATTATTGTGGTCAACCTTTGTAGTAAATGACAGTCAGGAGCTAGGTTTTTTGTGATGTAGTTTCTCCAGTAGCTATGAAATCATTGGGACTTGCAAGTTAATAGCTGGCTGAAATAATTCTTCTAAAGCTGCAACCTTTGGTTTTTTCCTCTCTCTCTCTCTCTCTCTCTCTCTTTCTCTTAACAGACTTTTAGATCCTCAGACAAACACAGAAATAGCAAATTATCCAATCTATAAAATCCTTTTCTGTGTACGAGGGCATGATGGAACCCCTGAAAGTGATTGCTTTGCTTTCACTGAAAGCCACTACAATGCAGAACTCTTCAGGATTCATGTCTTCCGATGTGAAATCCAAGAGGCTGTAAGTTGAATCTTTTTTGTCAAATGATAATTATATACATGTAAACGTTATTACTGAAATGAAACAGAAGTATTTTAGGCACTTTAGAAGTAATGTAATTAATTTTTTCTACCCCAAGCTAAGATAATTATAGAAACCTCAGATTTGAATTAAGAATGCACATGTAATAGTTAATCCTTTTAAGAAGTATAGAAACCCAGTTAATTAGATGCTAAAACTGAATTATTTTCATACAGTTACTTCTCATTCTATTATTTAGTGAAAATTCAGGTAGGTTTCAACTGCTGCATTCTGTATGTTGTCTGTAGCTTTCTGATCTTTATTTGGTGCTGTCTAAATGCAGGTGAGCCGAATACTGTACAGCTTTGCCACTGCCTTCCGTCGTTCTGCCAAACAAACTCCTCTGTCAGCCATTGCCACCCCACAGACTCCAGACAGTGATATTTTCACCTTCTCCGTGTCACTGGAAATCAAAGAAGATGATGGGAAAGGTTATTTCAGGTAGAGATTTTTCATCCCTGTGCATACAGTGTCTAGTTCTGTTGTTGGAGAGTGAGTGAGTGAGCGGCAGTCTGAGGAGGTCCCTAAATTGCTTTTGTGAAAGTTTTCTTTTCACATTGTATCAGCTAATGCTATTTTCATGTTAAGTCTGATAGTAGATAACCTTGGTTTCTAAAAAGACCTTTTTTAGTTTATGCAAAAAGTGGGGTTTTTTTCTGCTTAGCCTATACACCGTGCCCTTAGATGTTTTCTGTAACCATTCATAGTGTTCTGTAATTGCTGAAGTGCCTTTATTTCAGTACAGCCTGCCTGCCAAATACTCTATGTGGCTAGCCACAGCTTCAGAGGTGTTTCTCTTCTTGGATTTACATCCAGCTTAAGCTTTATTTATTAAATAAATAAACCAATCCCATTTAACAATCCAGTATTTATTCAGCACTCCAAAAAGACTGCTCAAACATTGAAACTGAAAAATGATTTAGCCTGAAAGATACTGACAGTTCTTGGGCTTGGATGCAACAGCGGCCACTGGGGTGCATGGCAGGTGGAAGCATGGCCGCAGCACACGGTGATGCGCCAGGTGAAGTTCAGCCTTGCTGGCTTGGTACCAATGTCATCATAGCCACAGCAGCGCAGGTAGTGGAAGCCAGCTGAAGATTTGATGCTCACATGGTTGTCCGAAGTTGTGCTGCTAAGAGCTGTTTCAGTCCTAGCCAGCTCAGGTATGTCAGCATGGATTGCAGACTGAACCTTAGCCTTTGCTATGGAGATGCGCCTATAAATCTTTTCAGCCACAAAATACGGTTGCATTAGCGGTAGAAGAGGGCATTTGTTTAAAAGCTAAGTACCTACTCTATGCAAGGTGAAGAAAAGTGGATTTTTGCTTCCAGCTAAGCAGAATCCTACCTACATTGGGTGTACAGTGCAAGTTATAGTTCAAAGAGAAAGCTTTATTCGTTTGACACTAATCCTTGTGTGACCCTTCATGTGCAGACCCATGCTCACCTGAAAGTTGAGAGAACACTTTCAAATACTTGGTCTCTGATCTCAGTCTTTAATGTACCTGACCCTGTCTCAGTTCATCTACCTTCCCTTGTCACCCTGGGTCACTCGTAGTTCATTTCTGTCATGCTGGGGAAATGAGGTCTGACTGCATGTTCTGGCTGTAAGTATGTAAATCCACTGTCCTGGCCCTGAGGACAAAACTCCTGCGGACAGTTAAAGGCAGTCTACCATTCCCTGGCCTGGGTAAGCACCTGCTGTCAGAAAATAAACCCAAATTTTATTGGAGGTCTTAAGCTATGGGTGAAACTCCACAGTCCGTTTTGCAACTCGCAGGGGTAACAATGCATAGTTTGAAAGTCTGAAATAAAATAAGGATTATTTTTATATCCAAGGGAAAAGCGAACATGTGGTTGACATAGAAACAAAGTCAAAACCCTACAGTCTCAATTTGTCCAGTGTTTAGTGCAACTGTGCTGCTTAACAGGGAATATTGATGCTAAAACTTTAGCGTGTGTGTTAGCATTGAAGTGTAGTTTTAGGTCTTTCCACTGCAGCACACTGTCCCCTCCTTTTTGCAGCATTTAGGAGAAGCGCTCTCTAGAGAAAAAATGAGGGAAATGGTCTAAAGATTGGTGCACTCTCTTCTCTTGGCTTGTTTGCTTATCGTGTGCCCCAGCAGTCACCTCCCTTGTGAAAGAAAGCAATATGCTGTTGCTTTACAGATAATACTTGCACGTTACAGGGGGAATCAATATTTAGAAACTTTCTTGAAATGCTGCTCAAGTCTCACAACACTAAGCCACACAGTATAAAACCACTGTTTTGGTTCTGAAAACTATGTGTTCTTGGCTTTCGTCTAATGATGCTAAAATAACATCACCTGATTATGTTGCCATTTCTTTCATGTTACTGATTGCAGCGTGCAAGGAAAAAAGGTCTTGAATGCTTTTGTGTAAGAAGCTGGCTTCACCAAGTGTCTGATGCTGGTTTTGATACATGCAAGGCATACAGATAAATGACGCTCTGAGGTTTTTTTTTTCCTTTCCTGGTAAATCACAGTGCAGTTCCCAAAGACAAGGACAGGCAATGCTTTAAACTCCGCCAAGGAATTGATAAGAAGATAGTGATTTACGTCCAACAGACAACTAATAAAGAACTTGCTATTGAGAGGTAATTTCATAGATTTTTAAAGAATTCTTTGTGTATTTGATGTTTTATGCTCTTTGCTCTGAAGCTGCCGCTTAGTAATTGTTCTATGAATACTCTATTTATGTAATTTAACTCACATCTCTCTCTCTTGAGTGGGACTGTGCAGAAGATCAGATTGGTTTGTTCAGCGTGTGTGTGGCAGGGGGCACCATACAGGCACAGTCAAATTTACACAGATCTGGTTGTGGAGTCAGTGGTCACATCCCCTCTAAATACCCATTACAAAATCTTTTTAAAAAACATATTACTTTTATTTTCAGTGGTCATTTTGTCTTAAATGCTGAGGCTATAATCAGTGATTGAGTTAGTTCAGTTTGCTTTCCTTTCATCTCTTGCATCTGAGAATATTGTTGTAAGTACGCTTTGAATCTGCCACAGTCTGGAATTCTAGAATATGAAGTATCCGTGTAGGGAAGAGGAGAGCTCAGACTTCAAATCTTTCCCCACTTAGAAATAAACTAGTGGTTTTTTGACTACTGACAGAGACTTGCACTGCTCATACTACAGAGGAGAGACAGCTTCTGCCAGCCTTTGCAGTCTGAAATGAAATGCAGGACAGTGTGGTAAACCAGAGGATGAAGTGGAATCGTACCTGTATGGGCCAAAAGTCTTTGCAAAATGACACCATAAAAGACAGGTCCTAGCACTTCATCTGGAATTTCCTGATTCTTGTCTGTATCAAAGGGTAAATTCTATGCAAATATGTCTGTGCCCGCCCCCCCGCCCAAAAAAAAAAAACAACAAAAAAAACCAAAAAAAGATTAAGGGAAGAAGAATGCAGGCCAAGTTGTCCTGTGGGATGGGGAACCTTTGTTAGCAGGGTCTGTTTTACACTGCTCTTGCAAATAATTGAACAACTTTCCAGGCTACTGTAGGCAGGTTAAAATCATACTGTAAATATGCTTATGAAATCTTCCTCGATATTTTTAATATTGGCTTGACACTGTTTTGCTTTACATGCTTGATGCTTCTTTCAAATGTCAAGGTTTGTTGACATTAGTTATTGGATTCATGGGCTGCTTGTGATGTATGCCAGCAAATATTTAGATAAGAAATGTTAATGGTTTGTTTATGAGTAAGTCTCGTTTTTGCATTTTAATTTTTTGTCTGGATTTGCAGATGTTTTGGCCTTCTCCTTAGCCGTGGGAAAGATGTTCGGAGTGGGGACATGCACCTTTTAGATTTGGTAAGGATCTTTTATTAACAAAATTCAGTAATAATTTTGATTACAATTGTATGTAATAGAAAAGATTTATGCTTGTTGATGCTGTAGCTGATGCTATTGAGGATGATGCTCTGGGCAACTGGTTTGAATCCCTGCCTCGCGACAGAGTTAGGATATGACCTGATACTTGGTCAGGGGAGTTGCCCAGTTTTCCAGTCAGTTAAGTGCCTGAAATAAGAAACGTGGAACTTTATTTATAGAAGTGCTGAATATTAAAGAGCTGTGCTTTGAACATAAACAGTTTTTTATCATACTTATCACTGTAAAAAATTGAGGCCTAAGCGGTTTCAATTATAACACTGAGAATTAGTGGGCGCTTTATTTTTATGACTCATTTTTCCATCTATGAAATGATGATAGAGATCATCTGATTTCACAAGTGTGTTGTGAAAACAAACTTGTCAGTATTTATGAAGTACATGCTTGTTATAGTAGTGAGTACCCAAAAAGGTTCAATATTACATGAATAGTTTTGCTTTTTACCAGGCTTTGGATTGCCCCGAAAATAAGTTTGATGGGAAATCAGACACGCTGAACACTAAAGATAAAATATTGACTTGGTTCTTAATAGCTGAATAACGTGTTTTGTATGCTGAATAAAGCTGGAACTCAAGATGTTTTAGAGTAAAATTTATTTTATAAAATAGCTACTTAGGATAAAATAAACCACATCTGGTGTATTAAAACATCATAGTGAAGTAGAAGGTATGTTAATGTGAAACATCTGCCAAGTTTACAAGTTCAGCAGTTTGTAAGAGAATGTTCTGGTTTAATTTGTTTTCTTGTATTAGAGGCAATGAGCTACATCCCCTAAGTCTGTGATTAAAGCCTTGTATGTTTAAATGCTTTACCACTCAGGCAGCTGTCATTCAGAGACTGAATGATGCAAAATGAGGCCAAAATGACTGTATTGCCTTGGATTTTCCAGAATAACTTAAAAGAATCTTGAAAAGGTGTTTCTTTTTTGGGTTTGCTTTTCCTGGTTGTTTTTGTGTTGGTTTGTTTATTTAGTTATTTTATTACATTTCCTCCAAACAGCAACAAAAACCCAATGCCTTTGCAGTTTGGAGTGCTATCTTTCCAAGTACTTGGCTGTGATCTCACCTACACCTCTGTGAGCTGAAAGTTGCTGTCAGATGGCCTCCTCCAAAACAAGCTATTGGTCTTCAGGTCTCACTAGACAGATGTTCATACCATATACATATATAGCAATTAGTATTAGTTGGCCTTTTTGTATTATCAGCAAGGAGACCAAAGATTGCATGGGAACTCTGTTCTTCAGAGATGATTTCTGTTACAGGACTGTGTCACATGGACTTTGGATGCTTGCCCTTCTCTTGCCAGTGCAGTAGCTGTTTTTTGCGGTTGACACTTCATGGTATAGAGATTTATTTAATTTAAATAAAAATACACAAACTTACCTTGTTTCCAGGAGTCTATGGGTAAAAGTTCTGATGGGAAATCATATGTGATCACTGGGAGCTGGAATCAAAAATCTCCACACTTCCAATTTGTAAATGAAGAAACACCAAAAGGTATGAAAATTTTGCCTGGAGGTTATAACTAGCCAGAGCAAATGACTTACATCATCAGGGCATTGTATCAGTTATCTTTTGTTTAAGCAAAACAACAATCCAAAACATTTTCCTCATAGTATGGGATACATTCTCAGAAAGTAGGATGCCAGATGTAACATAAAAATCTAACCCAAATAGAAGGCTAGAAGAAACTACTGTGTTCAGTAATATGACCTTGTAAGAATAACTGTATCCCAGTAGGAGGCTGTATAGGTGTGGGGACAGGATGCAGATGCTTTGTGCACCATTAGAGCTTCCTAAGGATCCCATTGAGAATTGCATTAAATGACTATTGCAGATTTCTTCTATTTAGTTTCTGTGGTCAGTTCAGATTTTTTTGAATCCAAGTTCTTAATTAAAAAAGAAAAAGGATTCCTGTACCTATGAAAATAAAAGACTCCCAACTGTCATCTGAAAATAGCTGCTGTTGCATTACTTGCTTGAGTCCTGAAACAGATCTGTCATTACTTCTTCTAAGATGTCAGCTGAAATATCATCTTTTCCATCTATTGTCACAGTTGCCTGCCAAAGGTTGGGGAAGTTAATGGGAAATTGACTGGGCAAAGTCATAGAAGTCAGCTGCTGGGTACAGCTGGGTACAATCTGCTGCTAGATTGAATGCCATCCTACCTAAAGGACACAATTTATCATTTAGTACCAGAAGAGATCTCATAGGTCACTGTGTCCAGCATCATACTGGATAGTCAATTTGCTGAATCTCGCAGCTGAGATGGTCTTAAATGCTACCTTTAGTATGGTGGGACTTAAGTGTTGTCTAAGTAACTTCTAAAAGCAGAAGGTTACCTAAATGTAATTAGACTAGATGGCAAGTGATCTGCACTGTGGTGTTAAGTATACAGATCTTTGTTTAATAAATTTTTTTGATACATTTAACTGGGATTTGAAAAAGCAAAATTTTTATTCATTTATCAAGATTGTTTTCTTGGCTTGAAGACTTAAGTTTCCTTACTCTCTAGTGAATAGCACATAGTCATCTTATTTTCCTGTTTTGAAACTCCTAGGTTTTTGAGATGTTAAGTTAGAGAAAAAAAATTGAATTCTGGAAAAAAAAAAAAAAGTTTCTTCTTTCATGTAACTAGGAAAGAAGTTATGGAACATTTCGTTTGAAATATTTCTTTTCATACTATTGCTTTGTTTTTTCTCTCTAGATAAAGTGTTGTTCATGACCACCGCTGTGGATTTGGTGATAACTGAGGTTCAGGAACCTGTTCGATTCATTTTGGAGACTAAAGTCAGAGTTTGTTCACCGAATGAGAGATTGTTCTGGCCCTTCAGCAAACGTAGCTCTACTGAAAATTTTTTCCTAAAGTTGAAACAGGTAACGCTTTAATAAATAAATAAATACATAAACCCTACAGTTAATTTGGGATTTGGCAAGGTTGTTTTTCAAATATAACTGTGGTATGGTCAGTTATATTGTTTCAAGAGAGGTAGGTTTATGATATAATGCTGAATAAATACAAATCCTTTTGAGGTAAATGAACTGTAGTCATTAGCGCCTGTTGGCAGGTTAGAATTTCACTATGGTTGTTTCTCCCTATCATTGGTAAAACCTTTAGTAATATAATGTTCATGTTTCAACATCTTGCTCCTGAATCAAAGAGGTACAATAAATGCTCTTCAATTTTAGAAAAGCTATCTTTCATTAAGGTCATTGTTGCTGGCTATCTAAAGATTCCCATAAAAAGCTGGATGTCCTAATTTCAAAGCAAATTTTGACGGTTTTGATGAGGCTGCGAAGTTACATAGAGGCTTATGGATTTTCCAGCCAAACCACAGAAATAAAAGGAACAGAGGATTTATCTGCAAACCAGGGTTATGCTGAGAGTTACTTGCAAAAGGGTATAATAGGTTGAGTATGTAAAATTAAGGGTTAAGAGAAAAACAGGTTTTAATGTAATCCTGATTACATGGTATCTGATATGTCACTAAATTGATTTGATCATACAAAACCAAAATTTAATTTTTTTAGATGAACAAACATCCACCTGAAATTAGAAAAAAAATTACTTTTTGTGAAAGTCTATTTTCCCCCTTGTACATAGTTGGAAGCAGAGTTTTCACGCATACACAAGTTTCCCCTGGGGAAAAAAAATCCAAGCAAACACAAAAAAACCCTAGAACTTGTTAAAAACTTTTACAGTTTTTTCCAACTTAGTTTGTTACCCTATCTTCTAAAAAGGAAAAGATTATTTCTGTCCAGGATATTAATAATAACAATACAAGGCAATAACTTGGTCTCAAAATAGGGCTGGAAAGTTGAAGGTCCAAGTCGCTAAAGAGATGATGTACCTGCAGTAGCTGCCATTCTCCTGCTTTAGAAATTATTGTTCTGAAATGAAAGTCCTGTTTAAAGAAATGGAAATATATAGAAGCAAATAACAATGTGGATCTATCTGCGCTCTCAAGGTTTAATAGTTCTGGGCATAGCCCAAAAAAGCAAGGTTGGAGTCCTGATTTCTTGATGTGTTCTTTTTTAGAGAGGTTTCGAATAAAATAAGATGCTTTTCTTGGTTCTTCTTGCACTTGTCTTAAAATGCTAGAAAATAATGGCATCATGGTAGTAACAAAGATGAGGCTCACTAAGTATTCTTTTTCATGTATGTCCTGTTTTTTATACAAAGTATGAATAAACATTTTGGAAAGTTTCCTTCAAAATGTAAGGTGGAAAAATTCTTCAACGATGAGATCAGTCATTTTATTTAGGATATTTTTGATGTGGAGCATGGAGATTTTGAATAGTTAAGGCTGTTGGGCTATAAATATTCTGCACTCTCCAAAAGGTGCCTTTTCTGTTTGGCGGTTTAAAGGAAGCTTATCTTACTTAGCTAATTCTGTATCTTTTGTCTTACCAAATTCACAGGCATTGTGACTTAGCTAATTCTCTTTTTTTCACAGGCACTGTCAAGTTATCCAACTTCCAGTTTACTAATGGAAGATTATCAAAATTCATAGTGCAAGCAACAAATATAGAATGCACTGCCTGATAAGCCTGGAAGGGAAACCTGTTTCTATGGAGTCATGATTAGCCTATTAAAAATACAGCTGTGTAGAATTGGCTTATCTTACTTTGGCAGTGTTTCTTTATTCGGAAATGGTGAAAGCAGAGGGATTTTATTTGCTCAGATTACATTTAGTGATTTAGTCATTTTTAGTTTTGATGCATTTCTCTTCATGTTTAATACTCCAAAGGATAAAATTGAGCACTGGGAGCTTACTGTAGAGTATAATTATAAATCTTACTTCCCTCTTTTCTTCACCTTCCCTTTTCTACTCTCTATTTTTATTCATTTTTGGAAAAAAAAAGTTCTAAATCCTTAGACTGTATTAAAATTTTAGAACCATTTCACAAAGAAAAATCTTCATCTGAAGGAAAAGAAGGCACCAAAGCATTGAAAATAATGGAGAAAACAGGGCGGCATAGTAGACTTCTGGACTCCACCATTTGTGTTCCTGCAGCAATATATACACAGATATGTGACTTTGAAGTATTGCTAAAGACAACTGCCCTGGTGGGAAAAAAAAAAATGTACAATTTGTATTAAAACTCTCCTTTTGCCGCCATCAGTATTCCCAGAAAGAGAGAAATTAAACATAATTTTGAAGATTTTGCTTTCCATTTTCTGCTAATATTTAAATAAAGGCAGAGATGCTTCATTTTAAGGAACCTTCTTCTCTTAGACCGTTTGTTGGAGAGATGCATTTACAGCTTTAAAAATCTATGTGTTTGTGTCCAGTCCATTTAGGGTTGAAAAGATGAGCTACCTATGCATGGCAGACCCAAATGACACTTCTGCTCTATCTGTAACAGATATTCAAGCCTTCTGAGTGCAGTGTGCTCATGGCTTGTTCTAGGGCATTAGGGACAGAAACACTTGCAGGCCTGCATGGTGCGTTAAGTGTCCTGCAAGGGCTGAACATTCCTTACTGTAGAACGTGATGAAAATTGTTTCTCAGCTCTCCTATTCCAAAAAGAGAAGCTAGAGCCTGACAAAGTAATCTGGGTATTCGTATAGCTTTTCTCAGTAAAATGAAACTTCTTGTTTCCTAGATAAAGCAAAAGGACAGAAAGAATAACTCAGACACATTATATGAAGTTGTGTGCCTAGAAAGTGAATCAGAAAGGGAGAGAAGAAAAACTACAGCAAGCCCCTCTCTTCGCCTGCCCCAGTCTGGGTCACAGGGTTCGATGATTCCCTCTCCTCCAGAGGATGATGAAGAGGAAGGTAAGAAGTGGATTGTGTGCCTTGAAAGAAAGGGCAGTTGGTAAATAACATAGTTATGAACATGTCAAATACTTTCCAGTTAGAATCCGGTCTACTGATTATCTTTTTTTCTTGCTTTAATGCTGTGAGTATTCAATAACCAGTACTTCTGCATGCCTGCATCAGCCTCTCCCCTGCCCGACACTTCTGTGTCTATGCTTTGCTCAGCCCAGGCCTAATGAAGCCTCCAGTGTGATATATTTGGAACAATGTGAAAGGAGGCTGCTAAAAATTTGGGATTATCATATAGCTTCTGCCCCTCCCCAAGCAGCTGTGAACAGATTTGAGAGTAAAAATGAGAAGCTGATATTATTTGGAAATACAGGCAAGCAGCATGTTTTAGTGAAGAGGCGAGTATAGACATCTGTAATACATAACACTATATCAGGACCTGCCCACCTTGAAACTCAATGCATTTTAAAAATCTTTCTGCTTTTTAAAAATTGTCTTAAACCAAAATATGGACTAGTTCTGAGTATATTAACATCTGGCCTTACAGCTCTGAGCTGAAATGTAGATGACTTGAGTTTCTGCTTTTTCACTTTTTCTGATGGCCTTCTATGTGACCTTGCGTGAATTGTTTCACTTCTGTGCTTTAATTTCCATTTTGGGGGTGGTGGGGGGAGAGGGAGGAGCAGGTTGGTTTGAAAATTCACACCTTTGCAAAGTGTTATTCACTAGCAATCTGTAACTATGCTAAACCACAATGGTATTGTTTTCTAGACCAGGAACACACATATATTTTGTTTACAGTTGATAATGACGTTAAGCATTGCAAGAGTTTGCTGACAAGTTCAGGTGTCAGTTGAGAAAGCATAGATTTAATGAAAAAAAAAAAAAAGTATTTCCTCAATAATGCAAAACAAGTGTTGACTACTGTATCAATGAAATGTAGTTTTTGTATCTGATACTTGCTGTGAGTGTTTAAAAATATCTGGGAGTACATCAGTTTGTATTTGTTTCAAAAAGAGGTACTGTGATTATGCTAATCCTCCCCCTCCACCACATTTTTGAATGTGTTTCATTAAAAAAAATGTTTAATTTAAGCCAAGGAAGTAATCAAAAAGCACTGGCTTTCAAAGTAAAAGTACAGAACAGTTGAAGTAAAATACCTCGTGGACGTTTCATGGATCTGCTACAACATGACAAGTCCATAGCTGCTCAGTGGAACAACGTTTATTTATTGTAGCTGTTCCCATATGGAAAGTTGTGCAATTTGAGAATTTTTCTAGTCCTCCAAAAGTTTGGGATAGAATAACAGAATTACTTAGGTGAGAAGGGACCTCTGGAGGTCTCTAATTATGCCTCCTGCTCAGTGGGAATCCAGCCAAATTGTTCAAGGTTGTCCTGTTGTGTTTTGACCATCTCCAAGGATGAAGTTTCCACAACCTCTCTGGGCCCGTGTATCACTTTGGTTGCCCTCATTGTAAAATTTTTTCCTGATTTTTAACCAGAATGTTGCGTGTTGCTGCTTGTCTTCTGTCTCTTGTCGCATCACTGTGTGCCTCCGAGCACAGTCTAATTCTGCCTTCTCTGCGTCTAGTGCACAAGCACTGCATCCACAAATGAGGAGTACTTCTTTGCCACACGCTGATACAGTTAGGAGAGCAATGTTTAAATCTATAGAGGTAGAGTAATGGCTGTTACCTCATAACATCTCCTCTGTTCTGTTGGCAGACAATGATGAACCACTCCTAAGTGGTTCTGGAGATGTATCCAAAGAGTGTGCAGAAAAAATTCTTGAGACGTGGGGAGAGCTGCTGTCCAAATGGTAAGTGGTAAAATCACATTTGGAAAATTACAATTCTGAATATTCTCAGTCTGTTTGCTCCTTCTGCTTGGAGTTTTTGTTATTTCCAGAAGCCAGTTGAGATGAGATTAGTATGGATTTAGTCCTCTGTCTTCTCCACAACACCCCTTATTCTCTGACTTTGTGTTTTCTAACTTCTTCAGAGGGTGTTTTAAGTATTTTCATTTTTGAGTGCATGCCTACATACTGTATAGAAATTCACTTGTGCCATGTCTTTAGGTGGTTATCTCTGAAGAGTATTTTACTTATCTGTGAATTTCACTGGGATTTTGTTAAAGAAAAGCCTAAACTAAGTAGTATAAAGAAAATGCAGCGCTTCCCTTGTCTTTATTTTGCACAGATCACTTCCATTCCTTTTTGTAATTCCAATGTAGTTCACAGCCGATTTTTCCTGCAGCTGTCATATGTTAGTAACTGTAGCTTAAGAACATGGGAGATTTGTACTTGGATAGCAAAGATGCTTTTCCTCCCTTATCTAAAGGAAGATTGCTCCAGAGCCTGCCAAGAAGGAAGTACATGAGCTCTTCTGTTTTTTTCCTAGAAAATGCCAATTTACAAGAAAAGTGTTTCTTGACAGTCAAGTTGCTAATGCAACACCTGTCCTCCTTTCATGAAGGATCTTTTATTCATCTTGAAGTAGCCTCAGCAGCTCTAAGAAAGTGATGCTGATTATTGCAAAATTCAGTTGGGTGGGGTTTTTTTCCTTTTTTTTTTTTTTTTCCCAAAGCAGGATGACAGGCACAACATCAGATTGAGCTCAAATATGCTACGTTATTGCCTTCTGCTTCATGTTACTGAGGAGCAGGGCAAGGGATGTACAGTAAATCAAAGGCCTGAATAGAATATTAGATCTAAGGAGTAGGACAGCAGAGATTAGAATAAGTCATGCACTTCAGATGGGGAAAAGTATTGATGTGGCCACTTAGCCAGGATTCTCTTTAATTAAAGGCTATAACAATTTAGCATTTTTTTATTTTCTGCAACTACTTAGTACTTAGTTGAATAAGTACTTTTACTTCCAGTTTGGTTTTGCATTATTATATTCCAATAATTTGGTAGGAAAGCGAATATCAGAAATGGACACATTCCTAAGAAGGGGAAGGCTGTGGTAAAATGGTATCCGATCCTTTTTCTTTCCCTCTCCTAGACTTGTAGAAACATCTTTAACAGATGAGCTCTGTGCATCTGGTGCTGTGAGAAAGTTTCTTTCAACTTGATTTTTTTTTTTTTTTTAAATCCTTCCAAGGGCTCAAGGATAATTAAGCCACCTGACTCCCATTGAAAATGTTTTGGCAGCTCTAAGAGGATATGAAGTGCTTCTGTGCTAGTGCTGGCAGCAACTTTAATATGTGTTAAAGGGCTTTCCTTCTTAACTAAAACCGAGTATTTGGTAGTAATGATCCTTGAGCTTTTAATATAAGAGGATTGAAAATCATAAAAATCAGAGTTCAGGTAGTTTCACGCTAGTTTTTTGGAATCCTATAATTAGATTTGTATAGCAATTAAATACGCGTTGGTATTTTGTGATTTCTAAATAATACTTGTCTCATATTTCACAACTGCTGAGTCACACAATTTTCTCATTTCAAAATAGTTTGGAAGTATCTAGTAGTGTGTGGCTTTTAGTCTACAGCTGTACAGTTCATGGCTGTATCCATTGGAATTACTATGGTTCTTATTCTGATCTGAGGTTAAGGCACAGCAGTTTTGTAGGCCTTTACAAAGAATTTGAATATTTTGTAGAGAAGAAGTATTTTGTATATATTTATTATATAGGTGTAATAAATGCTCTGTACATATGTCTATAGACATAAATGTAACTATTATGTATTATTTTTATTATAGTTGATTTTTGCTTAGAGAAAGAAAAATGAAGGAAGACATTATGCTGCTAGGTTCTGTGCAATATATACTGATTTAAATGTCCGGCATTGCTAGTCTCCAGATTACTGTGTTTGGAGCACTGGAGAAAGGCAACAACTAGTCCCAGTCTGTGTAAAATTATCATCCACATTATCTGTTAGACTGTTAACAAACATTGAATACCAGTTTATTGTTAAAAAGATAATGTGATCAATATGGTGTAAGTTCCTCGTTTTTGTCTGGCTCTGTCTATCAGTCCTCTTAATCATTTTACCTAGAAGTTTGTTTTCTAGTAACTGCAGAAAAAAATGTAATTTCTTTGATTTAAGGCCTCTGTCTTTTGGGGATTTTGTGTATAAGCCACGAATGGACTGTTCAGCTTAACTCTCTGTAACTGCATAAATTATGTGTAGGTTTAGTTTTTACAACTTACAGTGCTGTAATTTATGAGCTGTCACCAGTCTCACTTGAAAAAACTGTTTAGCTGGGACTAACTTGTACAGTGGAAGCTGCTTTATATGCATGGATGCAGTTAGATAACCCCGTGAGATTTTTTAATAGCTGTTTGCCTGCCCCTCCCTCACCTGGAAGGTTACCTGCCTGCTCGCGTGTCGGAAGTCTGGAGAGCAGTATATGCTTCTGCAAACTAAGTCTTGTTTTGGTGTAGTTTGAGCTTGGAATCTTACACGGTGTGGTATCTGTTGTCTTGTTCTAGTTTTTTCTGGGGTGTTTTGGTTCACTGAGTGTTTTATAACATATGCTTATATTATATTTAAATTTAATGGGAATCAAGGAAATAGTTTGGAAGGTGCTTCTCCAAATCTGTTTCTTTCGTAACTTGAATTTCACTTACTCTGGCAACATACGAACTGTCTTGAAACTCCTGTCATTTGACATGTTTGATGTTACATGTCAGTTTTTGCTTGTGTAGCTGTTTGTATTTGGAGAATAGTAACAATGCCTTCACCTACACCCAGGCACCTCAATTTGAGTGTGAGGCCAAAGACGTTGTCGGCGCTGGTGAGAAGTGGTGTCCCTGAAGCCCTAAGAGGAGAAGTGTGGCAGCTGCTGGCAGGGTGTCATAATAACGATCACCTGGTGGAGAAGTACCGAATTCTCATCACAAAGGTAGAATGCTTTTTTCCATCTTTCCCCCTGCCCCCCCCTACTTAAGGAATGGAAATACAGAGACTTCCAAGGGTGTACCCTCTTGCTTAATGGTTATTGAGTGTATCTGAATATAGTGTATCAATTAGTGAGCATAATTCTGTCCACCCTCCAACAAAAACCCCTAACGTGAAGTGCTTCTTGTGGCATTATCTCTACTTAATGTGGTTTCTTTTTAATAGTCCTACTTCTGTTTCATTCGGATAAGTTCTGAGTTTGTCAGAAATTAGGATTCTATTAATTGCCTTCATAATTGACAGAGACTCAGGGAGCTCATTTCCTTTGCTTGTTTGGCTTTCCTGTATGGAAGCTGAATTCTGCTGTATTATCTTAACATTTATGCTAAAAATTCAATGCTAGTTGAAATTGCAGCCTTTTTTTGATAGACAAATGAGAACACTTTGGACATTTTTGCACTAGACAGCAGTTTTTTAACTTCTCATCTTGAATGCTGACCTCAATGACACAGGAAAATGAAATAAGAATCGTATATACAGACATCACTCGGTATTTCTCAAAGTTCTACAGTAACAAATGGGTGACAAAATGAAATGTTACTTCCTTATCCAGAAAACCAATGTGTTAATTTGGATTTGACTATTATCTGTATAGATGCATTGCATTTTACTGCTTTCATCAAACATGCAAGTCTAGAAGGACTATATTAGAAATTATTAATAATGCAGCCTTAGTACAAATATAACAGAAATTAATTATTCACCGGTTAAAAAAGCAAAGCAACTGAATCAGCCTTTGTATATTTATGTACTAATGGTACAGATTCACAAGGAGCAATTAAAGATGTTATTCTGAGGGCAAGAGGGCTTCTGAAATTAAACTCAGTTTCTGCTGGAATCATGCAGGAAGGATCCTACGTGATTTGAATGAATCATGTTAGATTAGCTAAAAATGTTCTGCCACAAGTACCTTCACACACTTATTGAATATAGAAGAAACTTGATCTGAATTCCTAAATATTGGTACATGCATTGTAGAGCTATAACTTGGATTTTATGGTGAATAATTCATACAAATAATGTGGAGGCTGGGTGCTCTGGCAAGGAGTTTATCACAGCTACTCCTGTTGTGTTATTTTAATTGCCTAGTGAGTAGTTGACAGTGTCACTTGTTTCTCTGTTTCACTGTTTTGGTATCAGAATGGAAAAGATGATCTCTTTGTGACACAGTCGGTGACATGTACTGCTACTATCTTTGTGAGCTGGAAAGGAATTGTGTAACATTTCATTTTTAAATCTGTGAAACCTTTCCACTCATTTGCATTTGGCAGACAAAGGAAATAACCTGAATCTAATGTGTTGGGACCATCTCCAGAAGCCAAGTAAAAGGGCGAGTGGGCTGGTCCAGCACTGTGTTCTGCATCAGGATGACTGGCTATACCGGCACTGGTCACTAATTAAGGAATTAAACAGTGAAAGGAAATGAGTGCTGAATGACCATTTTCAGGCTCTGCTGTAGGCATGTGAGGTCTGTAGTATATTACTAGCATGTTGCAATAACCAACTCAAGCAAATGAAAATGAAGTCTCCTTAAATCTGGAAGTGCCATATTAGACCATTTTTGAAGCTGTTGCCTTATTGTGACTTAAATATAAAAACGGACTATGACTGTTTCTGTAGAGTGGACAAAGATCAGTGCTTTGAGAGCAAAACTATCTCGTTGGTTCATAGCGGAACTGTGATTTCTTCAATTTGCAGTCAGTCGAAGAAGTGTAAGGTTTAAAAAAAGATTATCGGTGGCTGTGTGGAACTACTAAAGATGCGAGTAGGCAAAGAATGCAAAATTGTTTGGGAGGCTGATGAGAACATGAATTCAAGACCCAGGAAGATAACATTTTCAGACGCCTCGTATATAGTATATACTAACAGTATAATAATGCTGGCCTGCGCTTTGGCTTTCATTTTTTATTTTCATACCTTTCATAGATTATTTGACAATTTTGGAGTTCTAGTGTGACTAATTCTTACTGCTCTGAAAATAGCAGCTTGGTTACAGTCAATATGCAGCAATGCACAGGAGTAAACATGTCTGGGGAAAAAAAATAAAATTGTTAATTATGTGAAAGCAAGGATCTCTTCTAATATATCGCTTTACCATCCTGGTAATGCTTCACCATGTTTTGCATGTCACTAATACGAATTTTTCTCTGTCAAGCATGCAATTATTTGTTTTACCATGCATTGAAAAGGGTAATCTCATAATAACTGCTGTGCGGTAGTGCAGAAGCGCAAGGAGTTGATGTAAAACCTTTGCTCTTCAGTGCAAGTAGGAGATGCAGTAAGCCTGTTTGAGTACTCATAATCCAGTGCCCCTTCTCTCTTAATGTTGACCTCTATTGCTGTAGCTGCGTTTGATTTCTGTCAGGCTTTTCGTGACCCCATGTGGCAGCACAGTCCCAAATTAATAAGGATCTGTGTTGACAGCTGCTTCAAAAGCTGCTGGCCTCTTTCAGGTTTTTTTTTTTTTCCTTTGCACGCAGGGTGTTGGTTGCAGGTGCCCCAATATTTCTTCTGGTGTTTGCTTTCCTGTTCAGTTCTGGCCCCTGGTACTTGGTGAATCTCTGGTTTTTTGCTTTCTTTTGCAAATTAAGTGCTGCAAGTGTAGTTACTTATTTACTGTTGATGTGTGGCTACTGCATGATTGAAAAGCAAATGTCTTACGCTGTGTTCTACCAATGAAGGTTGGGTCTAGGTCTCTTCTTGAATCTGACTTACGCATTAAAAATGGCATTGAAACTGTGCCTCGAGGTGCGCTCATTGCATTCAAGTCATCATGACAGTATTTAATAATTATTTGCTTCTTATTTCTTTGATAAACACTAGCTGGGTTTTTGTACTACAGCTTTTGTCATTGCAGTAGTGTCTAAGTTTCACCATTGTGGTGCTTCCACAAATTACTTTTGAGAATTTGCACACCATCTGTGTACAATAATAAAGCTTTTAGCAACTCCAGATTGCTGGGCTCGTGGTGGGGAGTGTGGATAAAAGCCAGCCCAGTGAATTAAGGTCATGTCCCTACTGGGGACAGAAAGCAAACTCTAGGTAAAGCGATCTAGACAATCCCTTTGCGAGGCATCTGTTCCTGGTAGGACTTTTGGCAATCGTGGTTTCGGCTGTTAATCTTCAGGCTTCCAGCCACGTAAAGGCAGGAGGAGAGTCATGGGGACTTGCTCCAGGCATTAATGGACACCTGCAGGAAAAATACTTCATGTTTTTGACAGTCATAGGTGGATGGAAAGTATTGTTGAGTAGAAAAATTATAAAGCTAGCCATACAGGTAAAAAAAAAAAATAAAATCATGATACAAAGCAAAATAGACAATAGCCACTTTTCAGGCGAGGTTTTTAGAAAGGATTAATGCAGCTACTGAATCCCTCAGATCAGTGGTGATCTCTCAGTGGAGAAGTACTTCATAATACCAAAATTTTAAGAACCTGACTTTTACAATATTGAGGAGAAAATAAAAGCTTTTGGATATAGGTCTGTGTGGGAAGAAATAATGTTGAAATGAAAAAGCCATGAACTGTTGTACCAGATAAATATGCTATATTAAGAAAATTACGACGTGAGAGGGACATCTTGTGGCACAAAAAAAAAAAAAATTCCAGTGGCAGGAGTATCCTGGGATGTTACCCTGGGGTCACCATTTCTGGTAGAAATTCTAGGCTGGTGAGAGGAGAATTTGTTCCAGTTTTTCTTATAGCAGGACTCTTGCTACCTACTTTCTCATCTTCCCGCTTTTTTGTCTCCATGAGCAGAGGGTTACACTACACAAGTTCTACCAAATATAATCCCCTGTCTCAGTGCAAATGATAATAGTTTTTAATGAAGAAATAGATTAAAATGTCACTGCCATTATTTGACTGAATATGTTGCTTCATCAGTGGCAGAAAATGTAACAGTACTTTAGCTGTGGGTGGCTAACATTTTTTTTCCACTTGTATGACAATCGTATTTCCATATGTTCATATAAATTAAGAAGAATACATTTAATTTTCGGGACTACAAAGGGCCACAATTGTGTACGATCAACTGAAATGAAACCTAACGTACATCTGTGAATCATGGTGTAAGAAGTATGATGTAATCTTGCTGTCAGTGTGCCTGAACCTCTAGATCCCTTGTTTGATTAGCTTTGGTCACGTGATGATAAAAGTTTAATTATCTCTTACAAGCAGTAGTTTTCCCAAGAGTTCTCGTTGTAACTTTGAATAATTTTTTTAATACTTTTTAATAGTCTTAGATGAGGTTGTATTGTGTAGAGTGGGAGAAATCTCTGCAACACAGAAATATTTCCAATCTCACAGACGTCAGCCACTGAACCACATGTTTTAATGTCTTTTTGAAGCGTCTCTTGTCGGTAGGCTGGACTGGCAGGTAGGTGTAATCTCCAGCCTCATTACCTTCCAGTTGCAATTTATACCCTTTTTTGGCCACTTTGGTCTGGCTTCTGGGGCAGAGGTGCTTGAGAGAATTAACTCGAGCTATCGCTGGTTTGGGCTTAGATGTGTTAAGCAAGCAGGAGTAAGTTGGCATGAACTTTGAATGGAGTTGCTCCTCCCAGCTTTGGAGAAACAATAGAATGTCAGTTAATTGAAAAAACAGATCTGTCTCTTCTACAGAACTACCTGTCAGCTGTATAGGAGTTAAGTTTGGACTTGGAATAAAAATCTAAACATTGAGGAGCTGGTGATCTGGTGGTGCATCTTTTCTTTTGGTTTGTAATTTCAGCAACCAGATGTTGTTTTGGTCAGTCTCAGCATTTCCAGTACTACCTTGTTTTTATATATCTGAGTTATATTTAAAGTTCAATGTATGTTGTTCTCTTCAGCGTGTTTATAATGTGTCTATTCATGCCTAAGGATCCAGAAATACTATTTGAATCAATTGGTATGTAAATCATTCACTGCTTTGGAAAGATAGGAGATAATTTCTCCAGCAGTAATTCAATCATAGCTTGTTTTGTATAACCACAATGCACTTGCCTAAATTTAATTCAAAGTTTATGTTTCCTAGCTACAGTTCTAGTACTTCAATTGCATGAGTAGAAACGCCATGAATTATAACAAAAAGTGAAGGACAATAGCAAAGGGATCTTTTTCGGGACAAAGATAGGGCGGGAAAACCAAGTTTTTGTTTTCAGGCTTTTGCACAAGACTAACTAAAAAGCGACCAAGTCACGCTGTTGTCTGGCACAGATTTTTGACCTGTATTGGTCAAAGTGTATCGTAAACTGGGTTTTTTTTTCTACTTACAGCTAAAATCCCGAGCATTGCAGTGTGATTGCTTTGAGATCTATCCCTTTGGCTGCACTTCATTTTCCATTAGGTATCCCACAGAATAACAAACATTTAGCTTAGGTTAACCTAAACCTTGGGTTTGTCGGTGTCAGTTGAATTCAGTGTGTGGACTTACACTCATACGGATGCCAGTTGCACACTTTCATTTTTGACAAAAGGACCTTAATTGCTGAAGAGCCTCGCTCCAGTCTCTTACTGGTTTGATCGGTTCAAAGACCAATTCCCGTAGTGATGTGCTGGTGCTGAGCTGTGGCAGTGGAGCAGTCTGGCATCCAGGTCAGAGAATGAGCTTCCACATACCATGAGAACGTGTTTTCCAGCATGTCAAGTGAGTAAAACGCTCTTGACAAACAAGATACGAGCATTTTGTTATGACATCTTTGCCTGGTATGCATCAAAGAGGTTTTTCTGGTTAAATACGCGTGATGGTGTTAGCTTATGGTGTGAATACAAGTTTAAGTGCTGTGTTGTGAATGAATCTCTTGCCTGTTTGCTCTCTGGAATGTCATCAGGTTTTCCAGCTTGTGTAGCTTGGTGTAGGTTGTCTCGGGGACTGTCAGGGATAGTGATGCCTTTGTGTTTTGTGTGTGTATGCAGAAGTGCTTACCTACCTGGAGTAATGGTGGGACACAATTCTCAGCCTTGCCCTTGGTTTCAAGTGTCGCCTAAACAATATACACTACACCTAGGAGAGACACGTTTATTCCAGAAGTATTTCCCCAGTAGGGCTTGGATGGATAAGCCTTAAATTATGACTAAACATTTGAATTCACGTCCTGGCTTGGATGTGATTTGCCTTGCAGAGAGGTGCTGAGAGGAGGAGCAGGGGTGTGCAGTGGGTGTCTGTCTGTCTGTCGGAGCAGGGCGTGGGTGTGTGTCTGTCTGCAGGACCAGGGTGCGCTAGGGAAGAGCCAGCCGCCGCCCGCTGTGCAGCGCGGGGGACCCGCTTGTTTTCCCGGAGGCGGCGGGGTCGCGCCGGGTGAGGCACCCACCGCCATCAGCCACTCGTGACATCGGCTCGCCCAGCGCGTTTNAGGCGGCGAACAAAAGCGTCGTGCAAAATGGAGCCAGGAGAGAAGGGCTGGACCCCTTCCCCGCCGCGCATCCCTCCACTTGGATGGCCGGCGGCAGGAATTTCGGGGAGGCTGCTTCGCCCGGAGCCTCCCCGCGCTGCCCTCCGGCCGGAGCCCGGCGCCCCGGGCCGAGGGCGTGGGGAAGGGACGGGGGGAAGGAGGCGCAGCGGGAGCCTGGCAGGGAGCGGGGGCAGGCGGCGGCAGGGAAGCACTGTAGCAGGGCGTGGGGAAGAAGGGGTGGTTGGTGATGGAGGTGGCAGGGAGCGCGGGGGGAGAGGCGATTCTGTAAAACACTTTCCCCTTCTCTTCTGTCAGCCTTTGGGAGGACTCTCGTCCTGACTCGGTGAAGGTTCCTTCTCCCTCTTCCCCCAACCCCTCATCCCTCCTCGGCGAGGCAGCCCACCCAGGAGGGCTTTAATATCAGCCCTCTCCCGTGTGCGTGTGTGAAGTTGCTGACATGACTGCTGCTGGGTCCCGGTGCACCAGTAGCGGCGGGGAGCCGGATTTAAAGGGGAATTGTGCTGCAGACAATGCACAGCAGCAGCATCTGGAGCAGCCCTGGGGACTGGAGCTCCGGTTTTGACATTGCTACACACACAGCACCAGCCGCAATGACAGCAGCTGCCTGGAGTGGCTGCAGGCAGCAGGCAGGAGCATGAAGTAAAGAGATCACTGCAGTGCTCAAGATGAACTCCTCTTTGGTTGGCAACCAGAGTGGCCGGCCGTTCTGTCTCCTGGCCATTAGCTATCTGGAGACCATCAATTTTTGCCTTCTGGAAGTGGTTATTATTGTGTTCCTCATGGTGCTGATTATTTCGGGCAACATTATTGTGATATTTGTCTTTCACTGTGCACCTCTGCTGAACCATCACACCACCAGCTACTTCATCCAGACTATGGCGTATGCTGACCTCCTGGTGGGCGTGAGCTGTCTGGTGCCTTCTTTGTCTCTGCTGCACTACCCTATTGTTTTAAGTGAGTCCTTGGTTTGCCAAATCTTTGGTTATGTGGTATCAGTGCTGAAGAGCGTCTCCATGGCCTCTTTGGCGTGCATTAGTATTGACAGATACATTGCCATCACAAAACCGCTGACCTACAACACGCTCGTTACCCCATGGAGACTTCGAATCTGCATACTGATCATTTGGCTGTACTCCTGCCTGGTCTTCTTACCCTCCTTTCACTGGGGAAAGCCTGGATATCATGGGGATGTGTTTCAGTGGTGTGCCAATTCCTGGAACACCGATCCCTATTTTACCCTCTTCATCGTGGTGATGCTCTATGCCCCAGCTGCTTTCATCGTCTGCTTCACTTACTTCAACATCTTCCGCATCTGCCAGCAGCACACCAAGGAGATCAACGAGAGGCGAGTGCGCTTCAGCTCTCAGGATGGGGAGGCTGGGGAGGCACAGCCCTGCCCGGACAAGCGCTATGCCATGGTTCTGTTCCGCATCACCAGTGTCTTCTACATTCTCTGGTTGCCCTACATTATCTATTTTCTGCTGGAGAGCTCCAATGTCTATAGTAACCGCGTTGCATCCTTCTTGACCACTTGGCTTGCCATTAGCAACAGTTTCTGCAACTGTGTCATTTACAGTCTCTCTAACAGTGTGTTTCAGAAGGGGCTTAAGCGTCTCTCGGGGGCTATTTGTGCCTCTTGCGCTAGACAGAGGGTAGCTAAGGACTCCTCTACCTCTAGGAGCAAAAGATCTTCCAATGGATGTCATGTCTAAGACGCCTGTCAGCTGGACTGGGAAGTGCAGGGACAATTCTGTAAATTGCAAAATAAGTTAAATATGATTTTAAGATGTCCAGATTTGCAAAAAGGTTTCTGAGAAATGCTGCTGACATAGAAGAATCAGGAGCACATATCATTGTGATTTCACTTTAAAAAATTATTGCTGTGGAGGAGGCTGTGGAGTTTTACCTCCATATTCATTTTTAAGAATAAAGCTGTATCTTGACACTTACCTCTCCAGCTGGTGTGACTGAATGGAGTGGGTGTCTGAGAGCTTCGGCAAAATGTAGTCTTTCTTACAGCTTTACTAGGTTCTTTCGAGATTCGTGCTTCACATGTAAATGATAGATCTGAAGTGGAAATGTCACAGTATATGGTATATTACAGGGATTTTTTAATATATGCCAAAGTATATTGACACAATGTTCCAGCATCATAACAGAAGGGGCCAAACAATTTGTTTTTCAGTGCTGCCTAGACAGCACTTCTAGAACAGTAGTGAACAATGTGAACATTTTAGTGTGAACTTATTAAGTCTTATTGAGCCATGAGTGCGGCATTGTGATCTGAACAGTCGTACGCTTAAGAGGACTGATCTGACTTCCATGCCCCATTTCTCTGGTAGGATGCATGTGTGCGATCAGAGTACAGCATTTGCATGTTCCTGTTTGTTGTGAAGTAAGAAGAAAGACTTGGATCAGACCAAATTTAGCAGTTCAATAAAATGTGTTTTGATAAGAGAAAATATATGTAGCTTTATGATACCAGAGTTGTGGCAGCCACTCGAGGATGATGCCAACATGTGAAAATTGTTCTCAAACCAGTGGAGAAATGCCATGGTTTTGTATGTGGAAATTTTCTCAAGAACAACTTTAAAAATAACATGTCCCCCTCTTTTTTTTTTTTTTTTAATCTAAATTCTTCTGATATTTTGCATACTAGAACTTAAGGGGAAAGGAAGGAAAACAATTGTCTTCTAAACAGCTAAGGGAACTATGCTGTAAATTTAACTGTAGTATTTGAGTTATTCATAAGTGCATGGAGCTAAATCAGAGACATTTTTCTTTAGCCTTCATGGGATTAAAGATGGTTCGAATATAGCAGGAACTAAATCCTGTTGGCAAACGCATATCTAACTGGTCAAACAAAGTCAGTATCTGAGAAACAAAATCATTGACCACAACTTTTTCAAGCTATCTTAGATTAAATATTTTTGAGTACTATACTGCTGTTAAGAAGGCAGTATGGCCCTCAACTTGATCAGTTTTCCTAAAGAATATCCTTGTCTTTTTACTGATGCCGTATTGGACTATGAAAGTGAATCACATATTCCTGTAATAATGGAATACAGTCTGCATTGTCTTAGCTCACCGTATGCCTGGTACAGGGATATCGTCCCACCACACCTCTGGTCTGAGAGCAGGTTCTATGCTGTGACTGACCGTGATTCGCTTCCTTCGTTGTGCTTCCAGTCGGTGCGTTGGACTGCTGTGATCCGGGGGAATTTGGTGAGCTTGTGTGCTATGGTTGCTGCATACTGTTAGTCATAGTTGGAATGAAGAACGATGAGGGAAAAGTAATTTGATTTTTTTAGAATTGGGGTAATTCTCTTGGCCAAAGGGAAGGCTCTGTATATTTGTTATAGATCAAGATCATTCTCTTTTCAGTACTCTGCCCTATCCCTTCCGCAGGCACGCACGTACCCTTTTCCCTGGTCTGTGGTGAGCCCTGGCCTCTCGTCTTCAGTGCTTTGCCCTGGAGGATAACCATTTGTGTCTCTGTCCTGTGTTTGCACATGCAGTGGTTGCTACAGGCCATCCTGCTTGCCGCCCACCCACACTTACTCCAGTGCAGTCTTGTGAGGCTGCTAGTGAGGAAACAGTGAAGAAAAGAGAGAGCAGTGGGATGAAGTGCTCCTGACGTGGCTTGTACTGGTCAGCACTTGTTGCTGGTAGACATGAGCTCCTCTTACGGATATGTGTGTGTGCCTGTTCCTGGGCAGGATGGGGCCCCCTTCTATTGCTGCCTAGTCAGGGTGTGAGAGCCCTGTTACAAAGCACGTTTAAGTCATATCTTGGTCTGCTTTCAACGTGTTTCATCAATAATCCAAACCTCTCGAGATAAACTTCCTCCTTGGTTCATGTGAAATTTTAAGAACGAAGCTTGTCTAACCCCTGATGCCTTCACGAGGACATTTCTTGTTATCTTGTGTAATAAGACAGTGTCTAGAGCCAGGGCTTGCGCTGTGATCCTTGCACAGACAGGACGGAGGTGATTTGTTCTGCAGAGCTCTTGCAGTCTGAATTTTGGTTAGAGACACAGACAGCTGTGGGGGGGAGTGGAGCGTAAGGGTGTAGTGAGTCATTTATAAATGGTATAATAAGCTCACAGCACATCAGCTGGCTAATTGTTCTCAAGTGTTTTGTAGGTATTATGGCAAAGGTGGGCTTTGGGGAACAATGTAAGGGCTTTAGTCACTAATATCAAAGCGTGTGTGTGTGGTATTTTTGGAACAGCCTCTCAGGTAAACTCCCAATAGCTTTTCACCAACTCTTCACCTTATCTAACATTTCCAAGTCTTTGAAGTGATGCAATCTATTGCTAAAATAGCATTTGATTAAACTTAATAGAAGAAAATAATCTGCTAGGGCCTAAAACCCTATAAATGGCAGTTTCAGGTTTAAGTGGAAGCCAGAGATCAAAGATTGTTGCGCCTTTTTTTTTTTTTTTTCCATGGCATGGATAGAGGGTTTAAATAGGATCATTGTATGCTAGTTTTTGAGAATATGGAAAATGTAAAAAAGTAGTAAGGGGTCTAAATCACGGCATAGAGATTTAACTCGAGATGGAGCAGTTGCTACTTCGGCTATAAGCCTAGAATTGTACTTGAAGTGTGGTGGTGGTTGCAGATGCAGATGCATGCTTGCAGCTGTTGTTGATTTGCAGCTAAGGTTCAGTTATAACATTCCTAACAGCCAGGCTTTTGTTCGGTTGCCTTACTCATCTCAAAGTCTTCATCAGCTCAGATGATTTCCGTGAGAGGTGAAAATCAGAATCTGGAAGTCTCCAAGAGATGAGGATGGTGAGGAGTTGCAGCCAGTTGATGTGTTCAGGTTTCATCCAGTGTTTTTACAGACACTTTTAAATGTTGCCTCAGTAGCTTAGTTTTAGTGTCAGATATTTCTATTTTGTCTGTGTTAATTTATTGATTTAAAAAAAAAATAAATTACTTTTTTTCCCCTCTAAGTTAATTTAATGTTGACCTAGGTTTGTATGTGATTAGATGTTTTAAATATTCAAAACATTTGAGTCTGTTGTCTTCAGTGAAATTGCAGGGGGGTGATTCTTGTTCACTGTGCCAACTGTGGAAGAAATAATCTTGAAATGTATTACCTTGTTTGCTCAGCAGCCCGTTCAACATCCTTTGTCATATAGTTAACATGAGGCACAGTAGTCCTTTTCATCACAATCTGTGCTATGAATTGTTAGGCAGCAGACTTTCCAGTTGGATCACTTTCATCGTTGTACATATGAAACTAATCCTTTCTTGGCTATATTTGTGTCCGAGTGTGCCTGATGCTTTAAAAATTGGTATCAAGAGCATTGCACAGATGAATGCCACGCCAAGCAGAATACAGAAATCAAATTACATCTTCATAAAAATTGTGTGTTGTGATATGATTAAATGAACTAATTTTGAAGTTCCATCTCAGACTCTAAATTTATTTTTTTTTTATTAGGGTTATCTGCCTCATTTTCAAATTAAGCTGCTAGTAGGTTCAATTTCCAAGATGCAATTCAGTGGCATTTTTTTAGTACCGTGGAAAGGATTTCTATGCGCACAATTTCTCAGAAGGTGATAATTTAAAAACAATAATCAAGAGTTCTAGCTGAAGCAAAAGTTTACTGGAAGTTTAGGTTGTGATTATATTGTCATTTTCCAAATAGACTGGCAGAAAATCTGTGAAATACTAATTTATTTTTTTTTTTTAAGCTCCAATCAAGTGACAGTATTTTTTAATTTGACAGGTATCTTTTGTGTGAAACAAAAGTTTTGCTGTTATCTACTCTTAGGGTTTTTTTTAATTAAATGTTACTAATTTCTACAGTCTTTATTTGCTATTAGGGTTTGGTACTTGTTTTTAAGCTTCTTACCACTCAGAAATTTGTTTTTAGTAGTTGGGATTCTGACATGCTCGGTGTCAAGAGTGCCAAGGGGCAATCTTGAATATTTGTCACAAGTCTTTGACAAGAAGAAAGCGTACAAAGTACCAAGGCACAGAGTAGCACAAGTAGCACGAGGCTGCCTGAAGAGTCTTTCTTAAAGCAGACTCGGATGAGAGTTTCCAAATTTCAGTCTTGCGCTGCATCTCTATGGCATTATTCCTTTCCCGCTCATATAAAGCTTTTACCTGAAAGTTGTCCTAAATTTCAGTAGTTTCTCTGTTCTGAAAAAGACACTTCCAAGGCATGTATGTGATGTGAGATGGAAACATTCAGTATGCAAATTTAATAAGCGGATTTTTTGATATTTATTGTGGTATTACCAACTGCTGTGATGAGAACTGAGGTACTGAACCTTCACGAGTCAGGAAGTCTGAAACATTTCACTCTAATCTTACTCCACATCAGGGCTGGAAGTAGACAGAACTTCTCTGAATTCAGGTCAGTGCTTTAAAAAACATATTTCTTAGCAACTTCTGTCTGAGCATAGGAGACAGCCTTTAGACATTACAAACAACAGGCCCATTTAAAATTTTTTCTATTACTTGATTCATCTATTGTAGGTAATTTTAGTTTAGTAAGAGGAGGTGGAGGTTTTGGAGGACTTTTGTTGTTTTAAAACATTTTTAGTTCCAGGTACTTGAAGCACCTGCTAAAACATTTGCCTGACCTGGCCCTTATTTTGTGATTTAGTTTCAAAATCTTTTTCTTCCCTTCTGTGACTTTGCAGAAGATGATGACGCATCCTTTCCATGGTGTCATTCAAGATAATCTTGAATTTTACCTCACTACCAACATGACCTGACGTTGGCAAAGCACGTTTGTAACTGATGTTCTGCTGAGTTCCAAGAGGTGTAAAGGCCTCTCTGTTTTTGTACTTAACTGAGGGAAGAGTAACTGTCCTCCCTTATGCCCCTTAAAGGAAGGGACACTTTGCAAACCCCGGGTGGTTCTGTTGAGGCTTCCAGGAGGGGACAGGCTGGGGCATAATTTTGGTGGCAAAGTGCTGAAGCTAAGTCCATTTGTTCTGGTAAAAGCAGAGCTTAGTCCATGCTGTCTCAGCCTGCCAGTGTCTTTCAATCCATTTTCTGCTCTTCTCTTTCCATGCCTATAGCTGAAATTCAGAGCTTGAGAGAGCATGGTTGACATAGGATTTTTCTTATATTTCATAATCTTTATACAATGAACACTGTTGTTGGTGTGTGGCTGTGGTCTCAGGTCAATCAGGTATATTAAATCTGTTACTTGCTTTCAGGTCCTTTAGACTTTGTAATAGCGTCAGCTTGAAGTACAGTTGGCTGAGGTCAGGTTAGACCTCAGGATAAGTCGTGGCTGCTGAGAGCACAGGGCAATCAGGTTTTACAGACTGTCTCCAGCAAAGCAAACAACCCCTCCTTTAGGGTGATGGGAGAACCCCCCATCATGAAAACAACCCATTTTGCAGGAGAAAAGAAGTGCTCTCACTTCCAGAGGCCGCTGTTGATGTCTTAAAGCACATCACAAAGGTACCGCTTTGAAAGAAGTTTTCTGCAGATAAGCAAAGGCAGACAATTTAATACTAAAATTACATATGTAGAATGTTTTTGGAGTAGGAGAGATCGTCACAATTAAAATTTAGTATGCATAAAACCAGATGCAGGTGTATTTAGAGAAAGAAACTGAAAGTTGTGGCCAGTGGAAACAAACAAAGGAAACCCACTGGACAGCTGTGCCCGGTTTGTGGTAGGTTGTAAAGTGCAGTTCTGTCAAAACAATGGAGTATTTAATTTGGGTCATATCCTTTACAATGCATTTTTTTAAAAGATGGAGTTTAACCTTCTTGCTTTTGCTTTGCTGCACTCCAGAGGCTCCCGCACCCACAGCAAACGGATTCCCTTCAGACTAGTTGAGATCCAGCCCCTCCAGTTCAGTTCAGGTTAACTGGGATAATACCAGTCTGTGCAGTGGTTGACCATCTGAGGTGATCTAGCAAAAGGGAAATAATTTGACGTGATACAGTTTTAGTCTGCTTTTCAGGGTTTTTTTTTCTGTGACACAAGGTTTTCTACATAGGTGAAATGTTTTGCTTGTGCAGGCGGCTTTGCTGATGGTTCTGCACTCAATATTGACTCCTGTCCCATTTCAGTTTTTATTCCCATTGCCGAGTTTAAAACAAGCCACAGCCTGTGTCTGCTCTACACGCATTTAGCGGTGGTTGCAAAGGGAAGTGTTTGCGGATTTTGCCCATATCTTATGTGGATCTCTTGAGCTGTAGCACTTAATGAAAACATTGTTATGTTCCTGTATCCTGGTCCAGGTTGTTTATTTACAGCCTCCGGTGTACTTCAGCAATCTGTCCAGTCAAAACTGATTCTCTAGCTAGTGAATTTGCAGTTACTTAAATTGAGAAACAGAAGTTGTTAAAGTCATCTTTCTTTTGGCCTGAAGACGTTGGGGAGCGTTGTGGTCACTGAGCTGAGCAGAGGAGGTGCGGCCAGGTCACTGTGGGACTGCTACCTGTGCGCAGGTTGATGACCAGTAGCTTTATTTGCTAAGAAATTTTTAGAAAAGTTGAGCGGACGCACATTGCATTGGGTTATAGTTAGAATCGGGGTTTAGACAGACAAACGCGTTCTGAAGTTAGCAATTGGTGCTTGTGCCGAGGAGCCGACAGCCGGGCAGTTCCTGGGCCCGAGGCAGCGCCTGAGGTGCAGCATGGGAGAGGGAAGGGAGGTGAAACTGCCCCTTCCATCTTCCTTCTTGTTGCGAATTTGTAAGATGAGGCTAGCAGTTTTGTAATTCAAAGCTTTGACTTCTCTCTGATGGTCATTACTGGAGATCCCGTTAATTAAAAAATTAAATAATTTCAAGTAACTCCTTGTAAAGATGAACTCAAATCTTGCTGTGCATATGCGAGTCATTCTTAACTGTTACAAAGATCACACGATACAAGCAATCAAATGCTTAAAATAAACCGGGTCATTACTTTTATGGTAAATTGAAAAAAAGTTCTTCTGGGATTTAAACTGTAAATGAATCCTTGAAAATCAATAATTAGATTAGTAAAGGATGACGTTTTAATATGCTGGCAGGAATATAGAGGGATTTGTCAGGGGAAGCAAAACCAGACTTTGCACTAAAGTGGCTTAGGTATATTTATAGTGCTAGTGATTTTGTGTGTGTGTGTGTGAAATCTTTGGACTATTTTAATATAATGTACGGCTTTGAGCTTTAGCTAACTCAAGTTGCTCGTTTTATGAAGTTACATTAGTATCACACTGTGAAGTATTTTTAAATATTAGCATTACGGAGTATTAAAAGTATTTCATAAAAGCATTTTTTTAAAACATTTTCTGTAGATGCTGTCAAAGGAATTGATGTTTAGTGTAGAAAGAAATAAAACCCTGAGGGCTGTAAGGTACCTGTACATTTCTGATCACCTCGTTTTTTGAGGGGTTAGGTATTTCTTGAGGATAAATTGTTGTCATTAAAACCTACTGAAAATAACGGTGCCGTTAATCCTTTCAGATAACAGGAAGTAGCATTACCTCCAGACGTGTTTTTGAACGGTCTGAAAGGATTTGCAATCATATATATTGTCTTCGCAGACATATGTCTTTAGAAATGCTGTACAGCACAGTGTTTTGCAAGTTCCTATGCTGATAAATTTCTCTCCATGTGTAACCTTTGAAATCGAGTTTCTATTGTAACTCTAGCATGTAAACACTAGATTCAATTTTGTATTCCTCTAATGAATGCAACAGGATGGAAACGAGTTTGCAGTTGCTAATGATGAGCTTTTTTTACTGTTCTTAATACTCATGGGTATGTCTTTTCTTCAGGGATTTCAAAATTGTATTAGTACCTTTTGTAATTGTTTTTTTTCCACATGCTGTTTACAATTAAACCGCAAGCATGGGAGGCTATGCGCGCATGTGCTTTTAGGTTGCTTTGCTGAACAAAATGCGGTGGAGCGATCTTCCTTTCAAGATGCTTGCTTTTGCTGGTGTCCCACCTGTCTCCTTGCGCCTTCACAGCAACTGGGACACAGAAGCCACTGGTGAGATTATTTCAGTGTGTTCTGTGGAGAGCTGACGCTTGTCAGAGGGTCGTTAGGAGGAGTTTTGTTTGGGAGACAGTCGAGCTTCTTCCACGAGTAGTGTTACAACCGGTAGTTTTTTCCTGAGTGTCAGTGCAAAGGCCAGGAATGGACAAAATCACACGTAAGAATGTCTGTGTGTGTGTGTTTGTAAGAACTTTGTGCACCTTTTAATGCTGGAAATTGTTTTGTATTAAAAGAATGAGAAAGAGGCATGAGTGTGAAACCCCTGCTTGTTGGTAGTGATTTTGAAAAAAGATCCACCAAAGCAGATTAGAAAAGCAAACAGGTGAATTAGAGCCAATCCGACCCTTAAGACTCTAATTCTGTGTTTAATTCTGATGGAATGGGGAGTATCAGGGTGTCAGCCTGGGCTCCTCGATGTTCCTCGTCTCTGCCTGCGTTTGCTCAGTTTTGTACTCTGCCAGGGAAGGGGGAGGTGGTGAAGATGGATGTTTTGATATGCAAGGCAGCTGAGGAGGGATTGGTGTTGTGGCTCCAGAATTATGTATTTTGTGCCAACTCAGACTTGTTAAAATACAGGGGAGAGGGATACTTCTACCCCATCATTTTAAGATGTTTCTGTAGCTGATTTTTCAAGTAAGACTAATAATAAGAAAAATCTACAGTTGAGCCAAAAATGAGAAATGTTACTGATTTAAAATAATACTTGCATATTTTTAAATATTAAATGGAACTAGATAAATCAGAAGCATGTAAATATCTGATTCTAAATCTTTGCATAATTATTTCCAAGAGGTAATTTTGCTATGAACTATTAAAACTCAAATGTATTATTCCCTTTGAGATGATCTGTACCCCAGCTGTGTCATACATCTCTTGGCTTGTTTCCTTTTTGCTGTAGATGTACATATATATATGTGTGTGTGTGTACTGTGTGACTCTACAATTACTGCCGTGTTAAATTGCTTGTTTTAAAATACATATATAGATGTATTGTATCTATATATGTGTGTGTGTATATATAAAAAGAAGCAGTTTAACATGGCAGTAATTGCACATTCACACAGTTTAGGGCTTTGTAAAATATGTAATTTTAAGAATGTCAGTGTGGTTCTTAGTAAATTTTCTGAACACTTTTCTGAATCTGTTATCAGCACTTCCCATCCTAACAGAAACTGCACATTTTTCAGTGATTGTTCCACTGGTTACATTTTTGTCTGCCGTTTGTTCTGGATTGATGTAATCTTGATACTACTAAAATTTCAAGGGCTGTTGACGCATTTCACATAGCCTAGGATTGCCTGTTCTCCAAATGTATGGATCATGCATCAACAGTACTAAGTAGCCTTACTGTTTTGCCTAAAAGCCTAGCTAATTTATTTAATATTCTCTCTTTAAAGAGAGGTCTCTGGAAGGGGTAGCGTGTTTTAGGATGCTCCTTCTCTTTAAAGGGAAACTCAGAATTGAATAGCAGTACTTGTTGATCAGTGATATTATTGTAGCCAAAGGATGCATGGGTGGTTTAATAGGAAGTTTTTGCTTCAAGTTTCTTGATGAAATGTAGTGTTCTACAGAGCTGTGTGAAGAGTGTAGTTTTTTATTCTGAAATGCACTTGTACACTTTATTTGAAAGGTCTGAATGGATCATAAATACATTTAAGAAATAAATGATACGTCACACGTTTTCACGTCTTGTCTCGGATGACATTTATGTAACTGCTGATAAAGGTGTGTTTGTTTGGGAGTGGCTGGGTTTTTTTCCTCTTATCTTGATTGCTTTAAATAGTCTGGCTTGTACGTAATTGCCAAGAGCAGGAAAATCTTCCAGCATACGTTTCATGTTTATGCTTTGTCCATACATGATACAGGGTACTGTAGGCAAACTCCTCTCTCTAATTTTCCTGTGGGAAACTTGAGCCCTAAAAGGAAACGAACACAGCAAAAGGGCTGGATATCACAAGGGATTCACTTTTATTTTTAGAATTGCACTATATTGCCATATTTGGACTGAAAGTATGCTGTATCAATGCACTATTGTATCAAATTGCAGCCATCTAACCATTCTGAATTTGTCTGAATTATTCATTTTTTTTTCCACAAATACTATTTATTTGTGAAGGTTCTCGGTAAGTGATAACTCCAGGTAACACTTATGTTCTGCAGGCAGCATTTCTTCTGAGAAGTTAGCAAGTACTTTGATTTGAAAATGGGTTCTGTGATATTTCCTTAAGGTCCTGGTAACAGGTGTAATTCTCTTTACCAAAACCTTTTCACAGTGGTTTGGTTGAAGGCAAATGCAGGGAATGCACTCTGTGTATAAGTGAGTGTAAATATTACTTATTAAAAGTAATCTTGGGAATGCCATCAATCTGCAAAATAGACCTGGTAACACGATATCCTACTACATTGAATATAGCTATCAAAAGACCTTTTAATAATTTTGGATGTACTTAAAATGTACAGATCTGCTCAAAATAACTTATCCCCATTGTGTAATATTACCCTTGTTGCTGCCCATGAAAGTTGCAGAGAGTTTTGGCTTTTTCTGCTTGTTGGCACTGCTGAAAGCTGTCAGCTGGCTTGGTGCTCTCTTGAATGGCTTGTCCACGCCTTGCAGAGAGATGCCTTGCAACAGCGTGCCACGTGCCGACCTGACCCCGGGCAAAGCAGGTGACATTTCCCTGGTCGACTGAGTCTTTAGACCCTTCTCTCAGCAATCTCTGACCGTGTGACAAAATCCTTGCAAAGTCAGTGGGACCTTCCTAAGAAATAATTGCCAGGTGAAAATTGGTCCCATTGTGGCAAGAGTGAGAATCAAGCTGAGTTGATTTTTGTGGTGGATGTGTCAGAACAGTCACCCCAGTGAGCAAACTTCCATATTTTGAATCATTCTGGGGATGGGGGCGGGGGGGATCTAAAGTTTGGATCTCACCATTTTTACTTTTTTATGTTGTTTTTAAGTCAACCTCTGTCTAGGTAAAGGTTTTATGTTTTATGCCCCCATCAGATTTCTCCATAAGCCTGGTGAGTCAGGAGTTGATCTTTGGGTGGCAAGCCACTTCCAGCAGGCAACTTCCTCTGCTTCTCTGGAGATTTCATATTTCAGGGGTTTTTTTCATCACAGATCTTGCCCCTTCAGCAATTCTTTGTTACTGCCTCTTCATCCTCTTGGGTTTATGTAGGGGATTAGGAGGAATAAACCTGAGCTGCTGAAAACAGCAAGTAGAACAGCCCCATGAAGAAGTACTCCAGCTCTTCCATGTCTTTTAATTGTAGCTTCAGCTACAGAAAAAGCTTCTGAAGTAACATGGTCTCTGTTTGAAGATGTTGGTCAAGGTTGTAACAGCATGATATGGTTTGCATATCCTGGCATGGTCCCCTGAAGATCACAAAAATAGGAGGAAAATGTCTTTTAAGTGCATCCAGTTTAGGAGGTGGGAACTAAAATGCTTCTATAGAGAGCCTGATGCAATAGATGAGCTTTTATCTGCTGGACTGCATCCTGGTTTCCATAATTACTCAGTTTCTTTTTAAATCAGCTGTAGATGAAGGTTTGAGTATACCTCCACTAATATTTTAAAGTGTGTAAAAGAGGGGGAGGAAGGGTATGTTCTTAATCCGAGCATCTACGTTCTCCTGCTTTCCTTTGGAGCAGTGAACTGTTGTGAGAATTTTAATCTTCACTACACTTGCCTCAGTTCTCATGGCTGTTTTCCATTCTGTTTTCTTTATTACTTTCTTTTTCTTCCTGTCATTCTTAGCTTTCTATTTTTCAATTCCAGTTTGTGAAGGGTGTGGGTTCAGAAGGGTTTCCTTCAGTTCCCAGTCCCCTGAAAGCATGAGAAATTGCCCATTGAGCCAATTCTCACAGCAAGGTATAAAAATAGGAGTAAAGAAAAGGTTACACAATGCTTGGTTGAAGCAGTGTGTACTAATGGGGAGATTTCAAAGCCATGGTTTGAAAAACATTTTTTAAACCTTATCATTTCCGTTAATTTTCCTCTCCCCAAGTTCTGTTTCAGCTGCAGGAACTAGTGTTACAGATTACTTGAAGAATTGTACTGAAACAGAGGAGTCAAGTGCTGAACAAGTCACGCAAAGCCAGAGAGACCACTAATTAGTTCTCTTTAGCCATAATGAGTGATTTATTTGAGAAGGCTATTCTAAGACTTCCAACCACATGCTTTGGTCTCTACTATTAAATGAGTGGATTAAAAGGCAAGTGGATTTAAGGATGTTTTGCCATTGCAGCAGAACACAGGTACCACTCAGGAAACCCACTTGTTTCGTACCTGTGCTCTTGCAAAGCAGAGTACTTCACTGTAATTCAGTCTTGCAAACTTTGAAGAAACTGAAACTATCACTAAGACTGTAGTCACAGCTTTGAAGTTTTCAGAATTGTTTCTGAGGATTGTCTCTCTACTTGCAAAACTAGTTGAAGCTACCGGCCAGCCGTTCTCTTTCCTTGTTGATTTAAAAGGCTTATAGTATATTAAATTTATTTAGCATCGAATTTTGTTTGTTTCTGATTTCCTTATAATGAGACAGACCTCTTTGGCATGTTAATTATTACCAAATTGAAATGCTGAACAGTACTTTTGATATAATTTCCAAAACAATCTAATAACTTGATTCTAATAGCAGTGTAATGTTTTCCTAATGAAATGGTTCTATTAAGCCACTGAGAGGAGCATTAACCTTGGATTAAAATCACAAGAGAAAATCAAGCACACAGTGGTTATTTTGTTCTTGTTGCTTGCAAAATCGTTTTGTGAGGAAAAAGATTAACTAAAAACTGTATTTAATGATCTTCACACTGATTATTACATCATGTACTTTTTTTTACTTCTAAACTTTTTTCCATTTGTCTGACAGAAACATGGGTTATTTGGATACAGTAAAACTTTTTTTAAAATAAAACATCTCTTCTGTTTTGCTTCCACAGAGCTTCTTGTATGTTTGCAGTGTTAACGTGTTAATCTCAGGTGTTAAGACGACTGGCATTTCAGTTGTGTGTTCAGTCATTGCCAGGGAAGCCACCCAACAATGGCACCTTTGACCCTTTCACTAGCGATGGTTGCGTAGAGACTATTGTGGCATCTTTTCAGATGATTCCCACTATCAAGGAGCTCTTGCTCTCTTTAGCTGCCCAGGAAAGTCATCTTTTATATAGTGGAAAGAGGGACCAATCGTAGGCAAAATGAAATACCTACAGAAGAACAAAGGGCTTTTGTTTTTGTTTTATTTTGGCAGTTTGGGTAATAGCAATGGTTACAGTAATCAGACAACAGCTGGGTCACCACTGCCTCAAAAGGTACAAGACATTATGGTGAAGCACATCTGTACAGAATCTGAAATCTTATTAATCAGAAATCACAAAATATGGCATAAAATTGTAATTGTAGAGGCTAGTTCAGATTTTTTAATTCAATATGGTGAGCACAATTTCAGATTCCAAAGACACACTACCATTGCCTATCAGATGCTGGGTAAATTAAGTGTTTTGAAGACACCTTGAGTGAGTGACTTCTGTTGTATGCTACTCACAGAATAACTTTGGTTGGAAGGGACTTCTGGAGGTCATGTAATCCAACCCTCTGCTCAAAGCAGGTTTGATCAGGTCCGGTTGCTCACAGCCCTCTTGAGCCTGGAACACCTGTGATGCTGGAGACTTTACACCTCTTTCAGAAACCCGTTTCCATCCACATGGAAGAAGCTGCTTAGTCTTCCAGTTTGCATAAATGTTCCTTGTAAAGTAAAGGTTTTGGGAACTGCGTCAAATCTTTTGACAGCTATTTTCTGTTTGCCCGGCTAGTCATTTTTTGGTTGATGTCACTGTTTGGTGTGTGTTTATATAATAGATATTTCTTATTGTTGTTTTCTCTATTAAAGGAAGACGTATGAAATGTATGAGCTGTTTCCGTTGGCTTCCTAAATAAGCAAATTACTTCATTTGCTGATGGGAAGGGGTAGCATTTTCTGTTTTCAAAGGATGCTTTTCCTTGCAGTGCTATGAGCTCTGACTTAAATGACTATACTAGAAATAGTTTCAAACTGAACTGAACGAGATGGGTCAGAACATCTCACCAGTCACGTGTCTAATATTGGCAGAGACCTGAGAAGACCTCACTGTGGGAATGGCACCTGCTTATTTTCCTTTTCAGCACATGAATCTGTTGTAGAGGGCTAATCAGCTTAAGCTGGACATTGTTCACAAATGCTTATGGTTTCTAATGATGTGCCTGCCACAAACCTCTTCCTTCCATGTTCTGGAAACCTTTTTTCAGGATACTTGTCCAAGGTAGGACCAGGATTCCATCTAAGACATCCTCATCAATGCAGACAGTTCCTAATAGGGTCAGCTATTTGAGGCCAGTATTGCTGACTAATTTAATGGAGATCGTTTGGTGTTTAAATCACTCAGATAAAAGTCGGGAGGAAAAGGCCCTAAGTTCCCCTTTTACTGTTAACTGTATTTAATTGTTATGCTTTGTCAAATGCCTTTAATCTCTACCAGGAGTTTTCACTGCCTTTGGTGTAGAGCTGCCCTTGACGCAGACTTGCTCAGTGTTTCTTCCAATTGGTCTTTTCAGTCCGTTTTTCACATTTACTGGTTTTCTTAATTGTATACTATTTGTTATCATTCAGCTTTCCAAATGGCAAAGGCATCTGAAGCTGATTGCATCAGAGCAATGTAGAGAACAAAGTCCCGTCTTCCTCATGCTGAAATGCCCAGCTCGTACAGGCAACTGTCCCTGCATTATGTTATGTTTTACTATATGATACTGTTTCTCTCGGCTCACACTCAGTTCTCTGCTTTTCTATTGTCTGATTCTGTGGAGGAGATGAAGAGTGATTTCTCGAGCTGAAACTAAGGGACAGAATTTTGGACAGCAGCGTGCAGCTGCGTACAATTGACTATGACTTTCTGCAGTTGTCAGATGAAAGAAATGTGACTGGGCAGTATTTGAGTTGAGAAGTCTCCAAGGGAAGGCTGCTGCCTGCATTGCAGTGTCCTGGAACACACCTCTCTCTGTGCTTTTTCTGTCACTCACTGACCGTTCCCAGATGTGCTTAGGTAACCAAATCTGTCAAGATTGTGATCTGGAGCCGCCAGCCTGCAGGCAGTCTGTTCTGGTTGAGTAGACTGTGTTTTGTTACATTTAGAACAGTGCACAGAACACAACGCCAATCTCCTAACTCTTGTTCCTAGCATATTGTAATTTATATTGTTTTGATGTGTTTTCATTTACTCTTTTTTTTTTTTTTTTTTTTTTTTAACCTTAATAGGAGTCTCCACAAGACAGTGCTATCACCCGAGACATCAATCGCACGTTCCCTGCTCATGATTATTTTAAAGATACTGGGGGAGATGGTCAGGACTCCCTGTACAAAATATGCAAGGTAATATTTAAATTCTTCTTGACTGTTTTTGGTAATTTGTGTTGAACATCATTAACAGATGTAACTGTTATCTGAGAAGAATGTGTATGTATTACTGTTAACTCTATCATGGAGACAGACTCTGGCACTAGATTCAGTCTGGTTCTTCCTTGTAGATGTTTAGCTGGTTATAGTACTGTTCAGACAGAAAATGTAAAGTAATAAGCCTTTCTGGATTCCTGAACACTAAGGTGTTTGGTACAGAGACTTCGCGTGATTTCAGGCATGTCAGCCTGGATCAAGCTGGACAAATTATGTGCTATGATGGAGATGAGGGCTAATTCCATACTGATCAAGAGCAGCTCACGTTTACAGCATGCTCCCTACTTGTCAATATTTTCTAAGTTGTGCTGGCAAAATTAGGGACACATGCAGGAATTTATGCTGATGTTGCCTCTTGAAAAAGAAATGTTCTGATGTTGGGCATGTCTTTTATGTGTAACGTGTGCTATGAGCTGCTGTTGTCTTATGTAGTTGTCTTTAAAACTGGAGCTAACCATGTAGATCCCATAAATGTTATAAAGCCCTAGGCATGCATTGAAGTGCCTTATTAAAAGGAAGAAATTAGCAAAAATGGACAGCTTGTTGTTGTATTCAGTTATCTCAACTGGAATGTTTTAAGCTTCTAGCACTCTCTCTTTTGTGTTCCTTGTGTTTCTCCCTCTTCCTAATGTCCCTGTAGCACCTGTTTAGATGTAAAAGCACTCAGATAAGTGGTTTAATGGGCTGTAGCAGCCTTGGTGCATCACTGTGACCAGCCACTGCTGCTATATCTCACAGTTTGATTTTCATACAGGTTATCCCTTCATTAGCATGGGATCGGATGCACCCCGTGAAAATTTTATGGAGCTGTGTTCAATGCAGTGTACTGTTTTCTTTGTGTTTGTAGCTTGAGATGGATAGTCTGTAAAGTCTTGATTCTTTTTTTAGGCCTACTCTGTATACGATGAAGAGATTGGCTACTGCCAAGGTCAATCATTTCTTGCTGCTGTGCTGCTTCTACATGTAAGTGGTGGGTTTTTTTCCCTGTTTGCTTTAAGCTTAAGAATAAATATTGCTCCACTTGCCTAGAACAAACGTGGTAACTCCTGAACTCAGAGGGTTGCAGGCCACATACCCACATAAATGTTGGTCAATAATAATGTGATTTTAGGCAGAGAAGAGTACATTGTGTAGAACTTACTGTGGTATTCGTAAGGACTCTTGTCTGCAGTCAGTGTTCATTTCACTGTGTTTATGTTTCAGGACCCCTTCCATTCGAAACTCTACAGGCTTGTACTCATGAGCACTAGTAGCCATGGAGTTTGTGTATAAGACAACACTGTAAATGTTTCTGTTAAAGGGGTTTCAAGGTCAGCTTTAAGCTTTTTAGAAGAAGTTTCTATTGGAATCAGTCAGAAATATGGATGGTAATTGCCATACGCCTTGTGTACACAGAAGTGTATTTGTGACATTGATGGGATGTCAGTTCATTAGGTCTCAGTGCTTTGAACAATACGCTGCCTGTGTGGGCTATTGTATTGTAGGCCTTTGTGCTTCCTGCTTTTAAAGGTTGGTGAAAGGATACAATAATATTTTAAATTTTTTTTTAAAGATACTGAATTATGCTTTTTTAAACTTAGTTGTTGTTGGTAGAAGTGACCTCCTCAGGGTAATACCCTTTAATTGCTTGTGTGTTCAGAAGCTAGAGGGATTTATGCTTAAGGTATATTAGAAGCAAAAATTTTTAGATTCACTCATGTTTGGGAAATACAAGAGGATTAGAAATCTTGTATAAATTAATTATAGGCCGTTCTTTTTAAAATAATGTCTGCTTTTTATCAGCATTCCTATTGCAAGTGTAGGTAGCTAAAGCTGAACAGAGTTCCTAAGCCCAGTAGTATTTTGAGATTTCTTCTCCCCAGCTGCTTTTTAGTAATTGTTGCTACCATACAGAGCTAAGTATGAAGAATTCTCTGCAGTTTTCAGTAGAAGAGGAAGTCTGGTCTTTGGTGGAGGATTTTCCATAATGTTGTAAAGTTAGTGGAGGATATAGAAAAGATTGTAAACTCTATTCTTTTGAAACAAAAGCCAAATCATTAATGATAACAACCTTTTAGTTCTTTGTAATGTGAAAAATTTACTTGATGAGTAATTAATTCTTTATTACTACACTGAGTCAGTTCAAGAAGGTAGATAGATAGAACTGAACACTTTTACTGAAGCATATGTGCTTTCTTTTAGCTTTTTCATTGTCATCCATTGCATTAGATAGACTCACTGTCAAGAATGAACCAAGTGTTGTTCTAGAGTTCTTTCTTTAACAATAGCTGTTGCTTCTGGGAATAATGTGTGCATTTTAAAAGGCTAAATGTCAAATAAGTTTCTTTTTATTTGATTCTTTTGGAAGTCAGCCCTAGTGGCTGCTAGGGAAAATAAATATTAAAAAGAAATGTTGCAGAAAAGGAAATTAAGTTTCTGCAAGTCCTTCACTACCAGTTTGGAATGTCTCAGCATAGTTTTCACAAACTCCATCTGCAGATTAATAATAGAATACTGGAGATGGATGTTCTGTCCTCTACAGGAACAAGTGATTCACCTGAAGTCAGACTTTACTATGGAAAACTATGAAAACTGAATTTTGATGTCAGGGAAAAATGTCTAACCACTGATGAGCTTTAGTGAGGGTTTCTTCAGTTTTTGGTGGGAAAGGGATATTGAGCTTTCCCAAACTGATGCTGCGTTGTGTTACGTTAGCAGTTATTGGTGTCTCTTATTCATGCCATCTAATAAATAAACATCAAATATAATAATGTAATTTAAAAAGGTAAATATATCATTAAGAATAAGGCAAAGATCCTGTTTAACACCCTCTAGTAATACTGCTTGTGTCTTAGTTATGTAGGTGGCAAAGTTTTTAAGATTCTGCTATGATTTGAGACAAAGACACCAAGAAACTGCTTTGGTCTTGATGTCTGAAAGATGTATTTTAGGTCGAGTGATTGAGAGGTGGTTTATTCCACTGAATAAGAATGAAATGCAGTTTGCAACACTAAACCTCTTTTTGTGTGTTGCAATAATATTTTAAATTTAAATGGGATAGGGCCAGATTAAATAGTAGTGACCATTTAGCTTTTCTGTAAGAGGGAGGAGAAGGGAGGTAAGGGTAGATGGAACCAATATGAAAGATTTAAATGATAAATACACTTCCTCTCTCACAGATGCCTGAGGAGCAAGCTTTCAGTGTTCTGGTCAAAATCATGTTTGATTATGGACTCAGGGAACTTTTCAAACAAAACTTTGAAGATTTGCACTGCAAGTTCTATCAGCTGGAGCGCCTCATGCAGGTAGGTGTGAAGGGAATGGATCACAGCCTGCAATTCAAAACTACCTATTTATCTGATCCGTGAATAGTGTTTGTGACCTCTTAGTAAGGATGAAGAGTGAGGGCTATCCATATCAGAGGTTTTTTAAGAACAGAGTGTTGACTCGAGAGCAGTCTGATGTGGCTGCAGCGTGCAGTATGTTTGAAGGCAGACATGCCTGCCGCCCATTTGGAGTGGCTCCCGTATGGCCTTGCATAGCAGTGCCTCTGGAGCTCGCTGCAGGCACACTGCAGAGTGCCTTTGCAGTGTCAGCACATCCACTGCTGAGTTGAGATCAGAGATCGGACTCATTGTGCCTGTGATCCAGTGTCCTTCTGAGCATCCACGCCAGGGCAAGCCTTTGGCATCCTTAGAAAGTCCTTTAGTGTGTCAGGCAGCTGTCTTGTCAGGCGTGGCTGGATACAGAAGTCTGCCTTGCTGCACTGATCATTGCTATACCCTACTTACTTCTGTTACTTTGGGATTTCAGCTACAGTTCCAAAATAGTATAAATTAACTTTCAATATTTCTGTGTTTTTTTTATTATTAGGAATACATTCCTGACCTGTATAACCACTTTCTGGACATTAGCCTTGAAGCGCACATGTATGCTTCCCAGTGGTTCCTTACCCTGTTCACTGCAAAATTCCCTCTCTACATGGTCTTCCATATTATTGACTTACTCTTATGTGAGGTATGTGTTATAATTGGAGACTTGTACTTCTGGCAACTTTTGACATTTTCTTACTATCTTGATTCATGTCCTTGTTACTCTCTGTTCTTTCAGAGCTACGCATGTGATAATTATTTTTATGTAGAAGTGTTTTGTTTCTGCAATGAAAAAGAGTTCTCAGTGTTTTAAAGATACAAATTAGGAGTCAATATCTATATAAAAGATTATAATCTCCTATTTCTTGTAACACTGTTAAATCTATGTGAGATTCTGTACAGTGCTCATGGGATGAGAGTGAATTTACAAATATGTGGATTCCTCTGTTGTTAAATTGTATTATAGGCAATGAAAACTTTTTTTTTTCCCTAGAATATTATTACATGGAGGCCATTGCGTATAAAATTACCCAGCTAACTCTCATGCTGGTAATCTAACAAGTTTGGAGCTCTTTCTCCTGGGAACTTGAAGTGTCTTTATACTTCACAGCGTATATTTAGAGAGCAAACTTCTTTGCATTGAGACTTTGTGTGTAATCATGTTTAGAACAGTGTATTTGGTAGTATGCTTGAAGTAGTGTAATTTGAGTCAGGGCTTATTAACCTAAGTGAACAAATCACATTTTGTACTGAAGCATCCTTGAGTTATTTAATGATTTGCTTTTTTACTTGCTGGTTAATGTTACGCATCCATTCTTCACTGGATCTGCAGTTATTGCTGTAAAGTGGCCATTTGTCTGTGTTTCCTTGACTGAAGGGTTTCAGCATTCATAAATCTGGTCAATGCTTTTACCCTTTCTCTGTATCTATCTGCTGCTTACTTTGTCCATGTGCCAATGTAATAGAAAGCAACAGATGGTATTCAGAAAATCAGTTCTATTTGTTTAGAAACACATTTTCAATTCATAAATAGTAAATGTGCTCATAGTGAAGTTTCAAGGTATTTTTGATCGTTTTAAAGTAATAGTGAAAGAATAATTTAGTGGGGAAAAAGAAAGAATCTTGAAATAAGATGAGCAATGTGTCTTGATTATCAAAGGTCTCCCTTAAGAAGGTGTATGTTACTACTCACTATAGGAACTGTTTGTATTTGATTGAATAATATAAATAAATCACTTCTGATGAGTAGTGGCAAAATAGATGACGTGGGACTCTCCTAAAGTGAGTCACTTTCTTTTTCATTACACAAACTATCCCAATTTTTTAATACCAGAACTTAATATGTTAATGAATATATTGCTGCATTTGAATCCAGTGCTTTCAGAATTTGCTATGTGAAAATTAATTTATCTTGAGCTGACCAACTAGTCATTAAAAAATACTCAACTGTGTCATCATAATTTCAGAGTTTCAGACTTCTAAGGAGATAGTAAAGCCTGTGTTGAAACGTTGTTTTGCTACGTATAATGGCTATCCAGTAAAGATACTTTCCTAATTGTTTGCAAAGTCATTCTCTGGGCCTTTGATTTAATGTAGCACCTGGTTACATTTGTATCCTGGTTCTCCTTTTCACGGAAACTAGACAAAAAACAAAAGCCACCAAATAAATTAATATTCAGGCTTGTAAATACTGAGACATTAATTTATTTTGTCATGATTTTTCTCTCCAGGGAATAAGTGTTATCTTTAATGTTGCACTGGGATTATTAAAAGTGAGTATACAATGTTGCATTGTGGTTTATGCATCATCATGTACCATATAAAAAATTAAGATGCCTGTTACAAAAATATTATGCCCTTTTTTTTTTTTTTTTTTCCCCAACACTAACAGCTTCCTGTATGAGATGTGCTATTGTCTGCATGCCCTGTACAGCGCAGTGGTTTTGGGGATGGGCTGGTGGGGAAAAAGAAGGTTGCAGAAATAGAAACAAACATTAATTTGCAGAAGGTTAAAAAGTAGTTATGTTCTTGGAGCTTTACAAATCTGTTGTTGCTTTATTGTCTGGTACTTCAGTAATCATACAAAATCTGCTTTGCAGTTACTGTTTTTTCTTTCCTTGTCTCTAGACTACCAAGGATGATTTGTTACTAACTGACTTTGAGGGGGCTTTAAAATTCTTCCGCGTACAGCTACCCAAGAGATACCGTTCAGAAGAAAATGCAAAAAAGCTGATGGAATTAGCATGTAATATGAAGGTAAAGATGTGGTGATAGTAACTGCCAGCATACCTTTAATGGGTACAACTTCTGTCTCTGTATGTAGCTCTGCAACTTGCTTGTCCAAATGCAAATACATTGCAGAAGCTTTACAGTGAAACGCAGTAAAGCCCCTACTTTCTCAGTGTGATATGGGCCTTCCTGGAGAACTCAAAACCAGAGGGGCTTTCAGAAAGCAATATTCAGTGCTACTAAAAATCAGACTACTTAAAAAACAAACAAACCAAACGAACTTTAAATGACTAATGGCACTAATACAAAATAATTGCAGACATCTCTGCAGTTCTTTGCTGAAATCTTTCTCCGGTAGTAGCTGCAAACAGGGTAATATCTTTCATGGAGAGGTAGTGCGGAAGTTCCATTTAAAACAGTAAATAATGAAGAAACAGAATGTAATCTTTCAGACAGAAAATGGCTATTTTTTATTGTAGGTGCATGTGATGTTTATGTACTGCAATAGAGAGCTCATTAAAAATGCATTGATAGATTTACAGATCTTCTAGGGATGTGAAGGAATATGATTTAACATTTACAATTTCTTACAAGTCAAGCTAGGGTAATGACCTTGAGGTTGAGGTATTCCCTGTGTGAGGTTTTGATTTGTCATTTTTTATGGTGGGGGATGTATACTGCTTTTTTAAAAAGCATTTTAAGTTAGTTTCCCATTCAAGACTATTTCACTTGTACTCTAGGTAGCTGACAATAACAGGTTAATCTCTTATGATCATGTAGGCTAAAGAGGTTCTGCTTTATATGAAATTAAACAAAGTGCTGCCTGAGTTGTATGTTGTCTGGAGCTGGAGCCACAGTAGCTGAAGTTTTTTAATAATGCAAAAAACGCATTGTTTTTAATGAGTAGTCCATGTAGGAGGTTTACAGTATCTGCTTCCTTCTTGGCTTTTCATTTGGCTACTGGAAACAAGTGCTAAGACACTCTGTAAAACACTGTAAAACTCTGTCAAACACCGTACGGTGTTTTATGTGCAGATGTTTTGAACGTGAATCTTTTGTAAGTACCTACTGCTTTCTGCGAGGGTGTTTAGAGGCTGGCAAACTCATCTAGACTGTCTTTTAATGTGGTCTGTGACTTCTCCCACAAATCATAGATGAACTGTTCCTACAGTCAGTGTTTAGAAAATAGTGATGATAATTAGACTTCCGACTTATATAGCAGAAACCATGTAGCACCATAAAATGTCATCTCTGGTCCTTATAGGAGCATTTTTTTGAACAGAATAGAAACAGGAACCAGAGTTCGATGTCTACTGTAGACTGGAGAGATGCTGACCCATAAATCAATTAATCTCAGTAATTTATTTTCTTAATAGAATTTATTCAGAGAACTCTGTGAGCTCTCCTGTATGTTCGAACTATTGAGGTAAAGAGTGGAAGGTTTTTTTGCTTGATTGCGGGTTGTTTTGTTTGTTAGGGTTTTTTTTAGGTTTCGATTGCCCACTAAGCCCTATCTCTTAAATATAACTATATGAAATAGAAGTTCTAGCCTTTGACATTAAGACTTTAGTTATATATAGCAAATATTGCATTACCTCACAACTGAAAGTCAATTGCTTTTCTAATCAGTAAATATTGTAACTAAAGCTTTATAGGGGCACTTTGGACTAAGCCCTTAAAGTGAAATTTCAAAAAAAAAAAGTTACAGTTAGGAAGTTATTGTTTCCTCTTTATAGATGTAATGACTGAGTTCTAAAATGGAACTTTAATAATTTATTTTGAGTATTTTAAGGAAGCTGTGATTCTTTCTTGATCGTTTTGTGTAGATTAATTTTTTGTCAAATACACTGGTATGGTTCCACCTATCCTTTTTCCTTAAATTTCACTAGAGGAATTCTTTGTAGCATCAGTGCATACGTACACAACTTCCCTATGATGTTAACATTCAAGGCATCTTGTACTCCTGGTGTAGTAGCAGTACGCACAGCAGTAGTCTGCATAGAGTTCAAGCATGTCTTATATGAAACTAGCGTAGAAATTAAGGAATGATCAAGAATAAAGTAAGCTGTTTTAGCTCTCCATTTAACATTAGTCACAAATTAGAAGTTGCACGTGCATCTGGTTAAGATCGTGTAATGAGTGCGTTTGCCTTTCGTGTTTCCTAATAACAACTTGTTCCTCTTCCCACTCTGCCAAAATTCCCTGTGTTCCCAGTGCTGTTGTCCACTGCTTCCTTGAATGCTGTGTGGTTTTGGGGGGATTAAATGGAAGGTTATGGAGGAAGTACAGACTGCATGACGGGGCTCTGCACGAATACCGAACACTTGTGTTGCATCCATGTGTGGTGCCCCTGATGGGAGTGCTGCACATAATTGCTTTCTTTGACCTAAAATATAAGTCCTTTGCTGTCAGTAGAAATCTCCGGCTCTGTATCTGGAAGTGTTTTTGAGCAGAAAAGGGCCTGATGTCAAAATAAATCATTTATAGGAAGGGAGAAGTAGCCTGACTAAGGCATTGTGATTACAGCAGCATTCTGCTGGAAAGGAGGTCAGTAAATGATCAGCTTGAGAAAACGCTGGCTTCTTAAAGTCACTCCTCAAATGCTACCAGAGTTACTACTGCCTCCTGTGCCCCTGAAAATCTGTGGTGGGACTTCAGTGTTCGTTTCTGCCTTCTCTCACCATGCACACCCAACGGCCTTGCTGACTTCCCCAGGGCATGATTCCCTCCAATGTCCAGAATCGGTGACAACAGCAAATCTTCTCAGGATCACCTTGTTATTGATATCTAGAGGCAAAACTGGTTTAATGCACTTGGAAAAGGAGAAGATGAAAGTACAATGGTGTGCCTTGCCTTCCTTTCCTCTCATGGCTGGATGCCTCACTTCTCAAGATCTAACCTTTGCATAGCTTGAGATTTGGTGTATGAAACCCAATAATTTGGGCAGTGTTTCAGCAGGGACAGAGCTGTGAAATAATCAGCTGAAGTTACTGACTTCATTGTCAGTAAAGGGTTAATGCTCTGTGTGTTTGTCTGGAGCGCTTAGTAAGAATAACTTCTGCAGTTGTGATGTGCCTGGACTGACTCCAGATAAATGGGCTGGCATCTCCAAAAAAAAATTTCAGCTGAAGTACGGCAAAATGTTTCTGTGCAGCTCTCGCTAGAGGGAGCCTAGCTACCAGTTTTCTAGAGTTCTTTTCAAGTAAGGTTGTTAATGATAAAACCAAAGATGAGAGACTAAACATGTTTTCCATTCTGCCTGTCATTTATGCATGTAATATTTCTTTAACATCTTTCTCAGACAAGGCTTTTTTAAGGAAGAAACTATACCCATAGCTTCTCAATTTATTTGATTTACTGAAATAATAATAAAGTTTAAGCAGCAACTTTTAATACTAGAGATTTAATTTAGATGCATACTAACTTGCATGTGAAATGCTCACAGTGGTCTTGGCATGGTCTGTGTTGCTAACCCATTGTAGCATATGGCACAGGTGACGCAAGGAAAGATGCTGGTCAGGATCTGTTACAGGTTCTCTTGTGTTCTCTGTCCCTGTAGGACTTGAACACTGTGCACAAAATACTGAATTCAACACCAACTTTCTCTCCCTTCTCACAGAAGGGGAAACTGGGACCCTGAGAGAGTCACTTTCCTGTGTTGTGTGTCTGTCAGAGCTGAGGACAGAATCCCAGCCTCCTGAATCTTGGAGCGCTAGGGGACACAGCATGCTTCTGAGTTGTTGCTGCTTGCCAAGATGCCTAGACAACTCTGGGACTGGACTGTTTTCTACTGAGCTTGAGTGACACTAGCAGAAATGTCAGCTGAGCCTGCACTTGCCCTTTCAGCGTTTGCACTCATGGAAAATAAACCAAACACTTCTGCATGATGATAAATATTACAGCTGAAAAAGCAGCTGAAGAAACCTCAGCATCATGCTAGTTCAAAAATCAAACACATCTTGTGGTTTTTGAGGCAATCTGTTATGCTAAGACACTGTAGTATTTGGAGCATCAAATAGCTGTGCTGCACCAGGGAAAACTCAGGTAGGATGCTCCTGTGGATGCCTTTCAAACCTTCTCTATGTTCCACAAAAGGATAAGAGGAAGGGATGCTTCTGTCATTATATTGAGTGGAACAGAATATTTGACCATATCTAAGGGTTTGATACGCAAAATTGAGTGAAGATATTAGCTGTGTTTTGTAGAAGGCAGGAGTTGCCTAAAGCTTGTACCATAACCTGTTTTGAATTGTCTTCTTTTATTGATGTTCTGGGCAGGAACTAATGGACTGCTTTAATTTAGATTAGCCAGAAGAAGCTGAAGAAATATGAAAAGGAATATCATACCATGAGAGAGCAGCAAGCTCAACAGGAGGACCCTATAGAAAGATTTGAGGTAATGCTTACCTGCTCCAATCTGATTTAACACACAGTACCTGCAGGAAGTTCCTACTTTGACACCTTTTTCTTTGAGCTGTTTTCTTTGTTTTGTCACCAATTTGGATGCAACAGGGAATTGGCTACATGAACATGAAGTGAATCTCTCTATATTGGCAATGTTAATCAGGTTGGGGTGATTGTAAGCCCATCTTCACCATGAAAACAGGAACAGTATGAATTATATTTCCACTTATACAACTGTTTCACTAGATCCTATTTCTAGCACTTGTGTAATATGTTGATTGCACCAAAAGCCATGAACAGAAAGAAAATGCCTAATTGCTTATAACTCTGCCTTCCACTGATTACAATCTTGCCTTCACTCCTCTCCCTAATTTCAAATGATGTATGTTACAGTAAGTATATAATTTTATAAATACTTTATTTATCAAATATATATATAATATAGGAATGAATTTTATATGTGAAATTATGTATGTGTATACGTAACACATTAACACAAACACACGTACATACATAATTTTATATATTTTAAGCTGAAGAGTTTTATGTAAACTTTCTTTACTGTCTGTGTGCTGGGAGTTGTAACAGGAGAAAATAGAGTGGTTTTCCGAGGATCCTTCTCTCTTGCCTATTTCCAGCATGAAAATTCCATTTTGAGCCAAGAAAATCAGTACTTGTAGTAACCTCCTGGCAAGGTATTGATGGCAGAATGACACCTCTACTATTGCATTCTTCAAAATAATTTCTGTAGCTCAACAAGTAATAGCTGAGCAGAGTTATCTACACGTGATTTCTTCTCAAGACTAATATTGTATTTATTTTTTTCTTTACGGCTAGCTAGTTTTGTCCTTGTTGACTTTGATGCAGGTAGAGTTGTCTTTGTATACTTAAGATATAAGGTAGGAGTTTGTGCTCAGGCACAGTAAGCATTGTGTTTTATAGACAAACACCTGGGAAGACCATTTTCTTCATTTCTTTTGTTTGTTTCCCACAGCGTGAAAACCGGCGCCTACAAGAAGCAAACATGAGGCTTGAGCAAGAAAATGATGATCTTGCACATGAGCTGGTGACTAGCAAGATTGCTCTGCGAAAAGATTTAGACAATGTAAGACGTCTTTATGCTGTGTAGTAGAGACAAGGTACCAGGGCTGATTCCTCATTACTCGTCTCATTTGAGAGGAGATACCTAGACTATTTTTTATTTGGGTGGGATAGGATTCTTTCCTCCATGTCCTTATTGCAGACTGATGATGTATAGGCCTGTGTCAGAGGTCCATGGGAAACAGGACTGGTGACTGAAATACTAATTACTGAAAAGCATTCAGAGTAATTGGAGGGAGAGGAGAGGTTCTGAGCCTGTACTTGAGTACTTGCTTTCTTCTCTATGTACATGAAAAGAAAGTCTAGCAGGAGCTAAGTCAAGTCTTTGTATTGTCAGAGCAATAACAACATGGATGCTGTATTCTGTTTTCCTTCAATTGGTATTCTTATGAATAAGATTTCACAGCAGGCAGGCTTTTGCAAATTGCCTAATAAACTTGAAAGTCTGAATCTGTCGGGCTCTCGGTTGGATGAGACTCTCAGGTACCTTAGACAACTCTGAAAATGTTATCATGGTTTCCATTTGGCTTGTTGAAGTCTGCCCATGTGAACGCATCATCCTGGGTTGTTTTCGCTATCAGTAAAGCTCTTGGGAGGAAACTTTGGGTTTGCTTTGTGTTGTAGAATTTTTTTTACTTTTTTTTTTAAGCTTGCTGTCCCATTCCCTGCTTTACATACTCATGTTTGGGAGATTTTATTAGGATACGCTTTTTTTTTTTTTATACAGGGCATGCAGAGACAGAAGGATATTGGCGTTTGTAATGCTCATGGTAGGCTAGAATGCATTTAGTCTGTCTGAGTGGGGAGATGAGGGGAAGAGTTCAAGTGCTCGTGTTTTGCCATTCTTGTTCTGTACCAAGATAAGTGCATTTCTGAAATCTTGAAGGAAAATGACTTTTGAAAACTGTACAGTGCAGGAGTTGACAGGCTTTAAAATGTTTCAGCTTATCTACTTCAGCAAATTTAAGGTTTCCCACAGTCTCCTGGAAACTTGCTGTTGGAAAAATATTCATAGTAAATGTTGATGCTAATGAGTGAATGTTGCTCTTAATGAGGTTTGGTTTACGACTTTCACGTTTATTACATCTACTGGTCTTTAGTATTAAAGTCTGTGAATCATAGCAGCATGTTCTAGAAGCAGGGTTTTCACAAAGCTTTGGTATGCTCATTTCTTGTTACCTATGCTTTTTCACTTCATTAAAGACAGCTCATAGAAGGCTTTGCAGACTGCCCAGCGGTTGCACTCAGAGGGTGGACTACAGCAAAAAATGTACTGAACAAGCTTTTTGTATCGGCTATTAACTGTTGTTTTGTGGCTGCTTGAGCCTATATGAGACACAGTTATGCTTTTACATTGATTCGTTTAAATGGAGAGCTGAGAGGAACAAAATTAAGCAAAATCTTTAAGATACCTCATTGGATATATAATAGTCATGCTTTTAAAGATGGTAAATGATATGGCAGCATTTGGGTTATCCCTCAGAGGGAGATAGGTAGGTTTGATCCTACTTTAGGACCCTGATTAATTCTTCTAATTAGATCCTGAAATGCTAAGCTTCATTCTACTAGCTAGATGTCCTGAAAGAAAAGTACCAAAGGACAATGTTTAACCCACCTTTTCTAATACCTTCATGGCATGTCTGAAATCTTGCAGCCTAAAAGATCAAAGGAAAGCATTTGGAAACATAAGAATTTCCCTAATATTCTTTGCACTAGACCAGAAAATAGGCTTCATTTTTCTACTGTTGTTGGACTCCCACATCCTAGTTTTCTTTAACTTTGAAACAGCTCAAAACCCATGTATAATGAAAAGATGTTCTCTTTGCGTTTGCCATCTGTTTTAAAGGATCAGCAGGACTGTAAGGGACTAAAATTCATTTTTTGATTTTTCTTCCTTTGAAGAGAATTGGTACAGCTACTTCCTGAAGATTTTCTATATCAGTTGAGTTATTGATCTATTTTTATGTAGAATTCATACACCTATTGGGAAGTACTGCATTGCTGCGTATAAGACAGGAAAAGGTGTCTTAACTTTGCAGAGAGAGTTTCGGGTGGTTTATAAAGAGCCTGAGATTTTGCAACAATACGTCTTTATTCTGAAAAAACTGCAGCAAAAAAGGTTTGTATGGTTTCTGGTGGGACATCTCTTTTCTTTGAGGAGGAAAGGAGAGAGGGATCTGACTCTTGTGTTTACTTTGGCAGTTAAGGTTTTTTCATGCAGTATTTTCTGGTTGACTTAATAAAGATGGTATCACATCCATTGGTAGATGTTATAGAGTTCTAGAGGCATTTTTCATTAATTCTGTTTTCATTGCAAGGTTGAATGTTTGCAAATTGAACTTAGGTCTAAGCTGGTTATAGTCTTTTATCAATCTTGCACATCGTGAGCTGTTCTGTGCCTTTTGTTGTCTTCAAAATGTGTTGGTCAACTTCCAGTCTGGATGAGAAAACAAAATTTATTTCTGTTACTGGATTTCTTTGGAGCAATCCTTGCTCCAGTTTTGCTAAAACTAATCACTGAATTCAAGGAGGAGTTTTGGACTGATGGAGTGTAGCAGTATACTTTGTTAATTTTGATTTGTTGCTTCTTTGCCATTGCAGATGGCAATTTTTAGAAAAATAATTTTCAGAATAAAGTTTTACTGTTATTAATAACAATGAACAGACCCTTATTAATGAGAATGAAAAGACTGCTATCTTGGCTGCATCCTACTGGAGCCCATGGCTGCCCAGCAGCATTGGCACTGTGAGAAAGCCTCTTCAGGCTGGGCTCCACTTTGTGTTTCAGGCGGAGGAAAAGGCAGATGCTCTGAATAAGGAACTGCTAATGACCAAACAGAAGTTGATTGATGCAGAAGAAGAAAAGAGGCGCCTAGAAGAAGAATCAGCTCAGGTTAGGGGCATTTTTGTTGTTTTCACATTTCTGTTGGTGCAGTACAGAAATAATAAAATAAAAAAGTGACAAGTGTGGGAAGGGCTTAATGTTTGAAGTCATGTTTGTCCTTCTCCTGTAAAGGATGTCAGCAAAGCAGAATTCTTCACTTTCCTGCCAGGTGCTTCATAGGGTAGTGAATTTTTAACTTGAAATCATGAAGGCACAGATTGTGCCAGAGATTGCTGCCCAGAGAGACCGTATAGGACTTCAGATGTCAGCATTTTTTATTTTTTTTTAATACTTTCTTCTCTTAGCTAGTCAATTTTTCTAACAGTGATGGCCACTGAAGGCCAGCTCTTCCTTGTCTGTATGGAGCTGAGCTAGACCATTGCTCTCCCTGCTCTAGAGTATAGCAGTGAGGTTCAGGAGAAGGAGGAAATACCACCTGGTTATTTTTCAGACTGCATGAATATCTAAACCCTTTTTTGTTTTTTTTTCCTCTCTGCAGCTGAAGGAAATGTGTCGTAGGGAACTAGATAAGGCAGAGTCAGAGATCAAAAAGAACAGCTCTATTATTGGTGACTACAAACAGGTAAGTGCAACTTAATGATGATGTGGTTTGCTATCAAATTGCAAGACTTTCTCAGGTGTTTAGATTTCTGGAAATAAGTGTAATCTGTGCCATGCATTTCAGGAGACATTTTAGCTATTGTAAATGGGAAACCTGTGGTCAGTTTTGCATTTTCTTTTGCTGACATCCTGATGCTTGGTGGTCAGTTTTGTTTGCCTCTGATGTAGGTATTTGTAGGTCATCAGTCACCACAGCCTCGGTTACAGCCTAACATTGTTCAAACAGGCTCATTCAATGTCAGAGGTTCACCACGTTCCAAAAAAATGTTCTCTCCTAGCTTCCCTTCTTCAGTCAAATGGCAACTGCACTTAAGAAATAGAAAAAATGCCTTTTTCCTTTCAGAGATTTTGCTTTGGAATTCAAGCTCCTGATCATAAGGTATCAAGGGAACTAATTCATGTATCTCTTTAGTGGGCCCATAACCTTCAAAACATTCTTAAGTCTGTATCACACAGGTCTCGAGGAATGAACTGGGTTTTTTACTCCTCTGATTGTCTTGCCTGGTTGTTTTATCCTGCAGGCAACAAAAAGAGCCATGCTATTCCTAACCATTTCTGGCTCCTTTAGCAAGGCAAATCTGCTAGTAACTTACGTTGAAACTGCACCTTTTCCTGTGGGCATAGAAGAATATGTAGAGAATGAGAATATGTACAACTTAATGAGAATGTGAGACAAGTTAATGCAGCATCCTAATTTTGCTGGCTTTCTAAGAGCCCTCAGACTATGTAGCGTTTATTGGTGCTTTAGCATTCATTTGGGAGGAAATTTACATTTATAAATGGTCTGGTAACATAATTTTGTTTGTCAGATTTGTTCCCAGCTGAGTGAGCGACTGGAAAAGCAACAGACAGCAAATAAAGCTGAAATTGAGAAAATACGGGTAAGAGACCAGATAGATCCACAGTCTACAATGTTTAAATCTCATAGCAAAATCATAACGGCAAGCACACAATTTATTTTATTACTAAAATGGTGGCTGAAAGAGAGTTCCTTAGTCACTTAGAGTTTTGGAAAGGAGATTTTTCTTTGCAAAAGAAAGGGGAAGATCTTGGAGAAGAGGTGACTGTCAGCTCTCTCCTGTGCTATATTGGTTACATACTAATGTCGATGCTGGGCAATAACAACTGTTAATTTTTTGATGGGTGGTTTTTTTTTTCTGGAGATTTCTCTGACTGCCTTTTACCATACAGTAACGTGCGGTCAGTACAGAGCCCATTATTGTGGCAACACAGTGTTACCAAAGATTCAGCAGTGTTTCCAGAGCCCATAAATCTGGGGGCGGCAGGAGTTCCTGCTTGGCTGCGCTTCCCCAAAAGTCCCTGAGTTTGCAAGTCATTAGTGGTCCCTCTCGTGTTGTGCTGCTCTTCCAGAGCAGAGGCAGGAATAGGTTTTGATCATATCACCAGCACTTCAACACAAGCATTCACAATCAGGTATTTACTTTAGCAAAAAGTGGATGACTGTGAGCATTGCCGGGAGTTCTTCAATAAAGAAGGCCGTGTGAAGGTTGCTAGTTCTGCCAAGGATGGTTCAGATGAGGACACAGATGAGGAGAAGGAAACGCTGAAAAACCAGCTGAGGGAAATGGAGCTTGAGCTGGCCCAGACCAAGTTGCAGCTTGTGGAGGCGGAATGTAAAATACAGGTAATGCTTTGGAGGTTCATTTTGTAGTTTGTATGGTCTGTCTGCATTCCTAGAAAAATTGTGTTTGTTATAGAGGGATCGGAACGGATCCTGTTGGTTGAAACTATAACCTGTTATTTCCTGCATGGGTAATTTAACCAAACATTGGGTCTGAAACTTAGTGTATGCAGACAAACTAATTGAAGTTGCATGAACTGTATTTACCAGCTACTACAACATCCAGACATCTGCCTGGCTGCAGTGCAGTACTTACTGAGTGATCTGCAACTTCTTGGAAGAAATCCAAGTTCTGAGGAAGTACTGAATCATGCATTCCTTTATCTCACAATCAGTGTCCAATGAAGAAGTAACATGTGACAAATGTTAGACATGTTTCTTAAAACATGATTGGAAAGCACTCCAGGTGGTTGAGGTATTTGTGTAAAATATGACAACATTGTTCTTCTAGCCTAAAACTGGTATGTCAGTTCACAGAAACATAAAAATAAGTTTGTAGAAAGTCCACTTCCTGTGGGAATAGCTCCTTCTCAGATGGGAAAGAATTAAAGGGTTTGGATGTACTAAAGAAAGCTGAATGTTTCACTAAGGGCAATGACACAAGTTTTGTTTTGCTTTTCAGAGCTTTATTTTTTTTTTTTCATCAGCTTGTGCTACTTTTCATTTATGTAAGACTTTTTAACTTCTAAAGTGGCCAAGAGATTGTAGATGTCCTAGAGCCTTCTAAGTTAGTCATAAAACCTTGTGCTGTGAATACATACAAGTTAATGAAATTACTCTTCCGTTCACAGGATTTGGAGCACCATTTGGGTCTGGCATTGAATGAAGTACAAGCTGCAAAGAAAACATGGTTCAACAGAACAATAAGCTCTATAAAAACAGTGACTGGAGTCCAAGGAAAAGAGACTTGTTGAAAAGCAGTTCTGTCAAACACACCTTCTTAACACCACACCTTTTGTTGCCTTCCTTGGCCAGATGTTTAATTCTGTGACATGAGAGGACCAGAATGTAAATAAAATAGAAACACAGCATGTCAGGGTTTCAACAGGTCAGTGATAAAGAGGATGGAAACACAAGAAAGAGTTTATTGCTAGACATGGGATCTTCATACTACTGATATTTAACAGGTGATGTAGCTAGATTGAAGCTCTTCAGAGAAACACTCCATTCTGCGGTCTGGCTGGAGGCTTTTCACAGACTAGGTACGAGAACTTACCAAACCCTAATTGTTAAGTTTACATATAATAGGTTTTTTTACAGTTATAACCTTTTTTAATATTTTATTTGAAAGGAAAAGTGTCACTAACGAAGTACAAAAAAAAAAAAAAAAAAAAAAGAAAAAGAAAAAAAAAAAAAAAAAAAGGAAAAGGAAAATGAAAAACCAAACAACAAAAAAAGACAACTTTAGCAAGAACTACATCAGTGCCAGAAAGCAGTCCCCAGAGGTAGGATATGGAGAGTAGGAGGTGACATGTTTTGCTTTATGAATGGGGATGATTTCAGCATTCCTGTCGAGCAACCCCACTTTGTTTTAGTAAATGCAGCATCCATCTCTCTGTGTTTGGCATTTCTTTCTGTTACTAATCAATTCTATGCAACTCTGGGCTTTTTTTGGCATGGGCTGCCAAACAAATTCACAACCTGAGGCTGGGAGACTTGTCTAAGTGCTAGACAAGAATAATCAGAATTCTTGGCAAATTTCCGTTTCACTTCTGTGTCATATTGTTTGATCCACATATCAACAGCGTTAAAATCCCCAACACCAGGACTGCTAATACGTACTAATTATGTGGATGGTCTGACATTTAATTGAGTCTTTTTGTCTGATTTTTGTCAGGTTTTTTGTTTTTTGTTTTGTTTGTTTGTTTTTACCCGGCTGTAGCAGGCCTTCTGTGAAGCTCTGAGAAAGCTTCCAGGATTTAGTTTTGCACATAGGTATGAATGGGACAAAGAAACAATAAACTGAGATATATATGAGGCAAAAATCACTGCGTGAGTGTAGCTGCGAGCATCTATAGCTATCTGACTGGCTTCCCTGGTAACATGTTCAGAGATTGTGTAGGTCATTTTTCACGCTCGATGCAGTTGCACTAATAGGTGCTAAACGTGCTTGGATTTCTTATTCGTTGGATTGTCTTGAGTTCTCACCAGAAAGCTGTAGAATGGAGTTTTGCACCTTGTAATTTTTTTAATTTATAATGGTTTGTGTTATGCTGAAGTATCTATTGCATCAGTGGATAAATTTTGTGTGCAGTGTGAGTATAAGCTGGTAACAATAAGAGGCACTGGTTTGTATATAAAGATATTTGGTTTATTTTGTATTTCTACCTTTTTCTTGTTTTCTGTACTAATGCTAGCTAATGTACTCTGTAACTACGGAATAGAACATGCTATGTCCAAGCTTTTTTCCTTAACTGCATACATTATCTCTATTGTTTAATACAAACAAAAAATATACTGTAACTCCATCAATATTAGATGCGTGGACATTGTGGTAGCATAGTTGCAGTGTGTATACTTTATGAATTGAAATATAAACTAGTAAAATTGTATAACTATTTTGTTGTTTCATTTCATTTTAACATGAAATTAATTAAATATTTTGCAATATAAAACTAATTCTCTTCTTAAAGTAGAAGCAGTAGCATCTGCAAGCTTCTCTAAGACTGAAACTACAGTCATGCTGCAAAGGGCTTTGCTAAAAAAGACTGCATATTCCAAGTGTTGCCAACGCTGCTTTCTATAATAAAACCTAGGGTTTGCTCTGAAAAAAGAAACTGCAAAAATGACCTTGTGCAGCTTGAGGCTTGTGACTCAGTATTTCTCAAACATGTCCAATTTAGAACTTTTTTTTTTTTCCACAGCCCTCCAAATTCTGCTTGGATCTGCAAAATAAATGTAGGCTAGCTCTGCTTATCATCATCAGTAACAAATTCTGTGCGGTCAAGTGTCGTTCACATCATCTTCACTAGGATTTTCTAGTCATAGCTGAACGTAGGGTTTAGTTGTGCGACTGGATGACTGTACTAATTGGGTCACAGTGCAGCGCACGCTCCCCTAGCTGTGTGTGTTCTGCAGAGATAACAAGGAGTAAAAATGTATTTTTGTCACCAAAATGACTAAAGGTGACTCTGAAAGCAGCCCTGCTCTAGGAGGCTGTTATCACGCTGTCACTTTTCTAACCATACTTCTGCTTTAAGAGAATGGCATTATAAGGTTGTGCATAGTCTTTGCTGCTTTGTCTTTCACAGAGGTGCATCTCTTGGTAACTTCTGCTCTGCAATTTCGCAATAACTACAACTTTTGGAGAAGGTTTGAAGGTAAATACGGGATGGAGGAGCAGGGGTGAAGAAGGAACAACTCAAGCCCAAAGTCCTTCATCCACTTATCTTCCCAAAGGGACTGGGAAATAGCGTAGCTTCCTCTTTCCTCCAAAAAATGACGAAGGGAGGGGAAAAGTTGCTTTATTTTTCAGATCTCTCTTACTCTCTAAGTAAACATTACCTCAAAATTGCATGCAGCATATATTCCCCATTTTAGTTTGGACCTGTAACATGCATAATGAGAAACTTAATTTCTTCACAGTGTTCTATAAGAAACATTTTATGGCCAGTTTCCAGTCATGGGATTATTTTGGATATCTACCTGAAGGATTTTGATGCTTGAAAATAAATACTACCAATGTATTTCACATCTGACTCCATCTAAAATATCCACAGCTAATTAAGGAAAATGGTTCCTGTGCTGAGACGTACAGGTTTAAAGTGCAACTACATGTGAAAGACAAGGAAGCAGATCATTTTTCAGATAAGGAAGATGTATTTGCAGATGTTCGAGACTATGAATATGTATGGTAAAAAAAAAAACAAACCCAAAAAAACCCAAACCAAAACATTGAGTCAGAGCTGCTATAAGCATGAGTATTTTACAGACCTGGAAGCAAAAAGGATTTGAGTGTATTTGGTAGAATTTTTGGCATTAAGACGGTTAGTTATTTGCTAGTAGTCAGTCACTTTTGTGATCATATATGCCTCTCGACTGGTTTTGTGCACTGAACTCAAGACAAGTGCCACTCTGCTGATGCTGGGGTTTGTCTCGTGTGCTCCAGGCTCCAACTTGCTAACGCTTTGCATGTTTGTGCCGCATCACTGAGTTCCTATGGCCTCGTAGTGTGCTAGCTTGAGTGTTACGATCTCATTTTTGTTGCAGAACTTCTTGGCTGCTCAGGGTCTGCAGCTGGAAGTAGATATTCAAGATCTGTCAGAAAGTTTTACCTTTAAGCATTACTGGTAAGCCTTTTGAAATTTATATAACCACCTCCCTGACTTTTTTTAGCTGCCCTTCTTAGCCATGGCAGTGATATAGAGTTCCTGTTATCAAGAGGAGGATTTCACTCCATCTGTTCAACAGCTTGGCTCGCATTCATCCAGCCTAACTTTAGATACTTCACAGAGGTGCCTAACGTAAGAGCTTAATCCGGCGAGGTTTTTCCAGCCCTTGGTGGGAGAGGGGCTGGTGCCATGGGGCCGGTGGCTTGTTCTGGCCATGGGGCCGGTACCCTGATTGAACAAGGAAGGTAGTGTGAGCCAACTAACTAAACCGAAGGTCCTTCTTAAATAATAAAAAAAAAAAGATGATGTGGCATCTGTGTGCACAGTAATGATTGCTTTCTATTTTAAATTTTCCTCTTTTTTTTCCCCACTTTTTTTTTTATTGTGCAGCATTATTCCTTCTGTATTACCAAAGGCAATTGAGGGCTCTGCATACAAAAACCTTCAGAATTTTGCTAGAATTTACTGCTGCATGTCTATAATGACTTTGAGGAATGAGGATTTGATTTTGCTGCACTTTCTGCATGCTAATGAAATGGGACAATATGTAATCCTGTACCGAAAGCTTTTTCTTAGGATAATCTGGCCACACAGCTGCAGTCCAGTTACAGGAATGGCAGGAAAGCACAGGCTGTGTGAAAGCATAGTTGCCCTGTTAAGGGACCCTATTTGTTGCCTGACGTGGGTGTAAGGTTGGAAGGCAAATGTTTTCCAACATGAGATGAGTGGAACTGAGCTGACTGTGAAGTTTAACATGCAGATGATTGTCTGAGATTGATTTAGGTGAGGAGAGGCAGTGTGGAGCACCCAGAATTCTTCAGGCCCCTCCTTATACAGCTGCAGAGAGGAAAACTCTGTTGGGTGCAGCTCCCTGCCCCAGGGAAGCCAGGCCATGGCAGCCACTGCCTCAGTGGTGCTCATGGCTCCCTCCTCCTTCCTGAGTAGTGGGGGGCAGAACCCGCTGGTCCCAGAGTAATCTCTGATAGGCTGGTGCTCTGATTGGCAGGAGGAGCAGCCCTTGAGAGACGATGGCTTGTGGGGCTGGCGTTGGACGTCACCCATGGCGGTCTCCCTGCAGCGCCATCTTGTTTGCTGAAAGCTTTGTGGTAGGTGAGGCACCGTGCCATGGTGGTGGGCGCTGCACTGAAGGAAAGGGCTCTGGAGCAGGGCAGTGGTGAGAGGAAAGGCTGGGTCTGCCCAGGTGGGAATGAAGGGCTGAGTGTGGGCACACAAGAGCAGCCTGCCTAGAGCTGCTGAGCCACCTCTGATCCTGAGGGCTTGAGGGGAGCAGAGGCCTTTTAGCATGGTGGTTCCTTCGTTCCCTACATGGTGCCTGGAGGGGGTCCCCTCAGTGGACTGCTCTCCTTCAGCTCTCCTGGCATCTGCAGTGCCATGTGCTGGTGTCTGGAGAGCACTAGGGTAGGGGAAGGTGGCAGAGGTTTAGAAGAAAATGTTAATCGCTGGAGATTGATAATGCTTTGTGGGAAACCTGTGCTGAACTTGGTAGTGCATTAATGATCTTTGTAGAGAAGATGTAAAATTTTCTCTTAATTTGCATGGGATTTAAATTGTCTTTTTTTGCCTTTTGCAGACAACACCATAGGCCCCTCAGGTTGAGGAAGGTGGTAAGTGCTCTTCCTGTGCAGCATCAGCACCTGCTATTCTGGGGGGTAATTTTCATGCTAGCTTGTCACAGTCATAGACAGGTTTGTTCCCTTCTTGCGCCAACTTTGCTGAGAGGTGAATTGAGGCCTCCTGAAGTAGAAAGCTTTGAAATAGGATGTGAGAACTAATAAAGCACTGTGCACTTGAACCGTTTGATCTATAATGTGATGAGTGGCTGCCTTGTACTGTTCTCCCCATGGAGACCCTGCACAACAAGAAGCCAATCAAATCACTAACTGCTGAGCAGGTTAAGGCAGTTCATGGTTTCCTCCTCCCTGTTACAGGCTCTGCTCAATGTTGGTTGTATTCTGATGCTGGAAGTACAGAAAGGTTGAATAAGGAGAAAAAAAAATCAACTTCTCTAAATCTTAGAATCACTGAGGTAATGCTTGTATAGATGTGTAAAAGGAAGCTATTTCTGTGCAGCAGCTTATGTATTTGGAAAAAAAATACTATAGCTTATGCATTTACACACGTAATGCATACAGATGTATTTATGTACAGTAAAAACTATTGTAAGTGGAACTTTTCTGATTTCTATTCCTGAAGTAACAGAGGGAGAATATGATTTATCTGGTCTCCCCCTGAGGACTGCAGAAGCAGTTTGATAACCTATTTTGTGGAATGCCTTTTATTTTTAATTGAGTAATTATATTAGAGGGTTTGGCTAAAATTGGCATAGATGAAATTGCCACAGATGGCACTGTGAAAGTCCTGTACCCTGCAAGACTTCTAAAGAGCAATGTTAAATAGCAAGGTTCTTAACAGAAATCATCTTCATTGAATGATCTTTCAATGTTAAATTAAATGTTCTCTATGCTTTTAGGGAGCTAAAATCTATTTTAATAAAATTCAGCAATTAGGTAATTCAAGCGATGAACTAATAAAGACAGAATCTGTCAGGATGCCAAATAGCATCCAGCCAGAGATGCAGATTTCAAGATAATACTTCTCTTTATACTGTCTTATCCTTACTACATGTATTACTGAGTCTGCTTGGCATGTCATATTAATTCTACATATGTCAGAGAAGAGGTAAAGAAAGAAAACACTGGCAGGTGCATTTCTCATGCTGTACTTTTCATTTATTTGGTTTTGTTTTTTTTTTTCCCCTTAGGACACTCAAATCTGAGCTGAGTTTCTGCTTGTCTAATGATTAACTCTACAAGTCTGAAACTTTCAGTTTTGCTAAAAAGCACACTCTCAGATGAATATTTTCCATCTTATTAGGTGCAGAATTACGGTGTGGTAGAACTGGTACAATCATCAGACTGCACTGAAAGGTCAGTCCTCCTCTCCCAAGTGCATGTTCCTATAGCCTGAGAGAGGGGGGCAGATCTACAGTCAGCCTGATGGTCAGGGAGTGCAGTCCTCAGTTTGCAACAGGAGGGACAGAGCAATAAACTTTTAATGTATGCTTTGACTCTATTCAGTGCAGTAGGATTAACTTGAGTATCTTAAAATGATTTTGCAGTGAAGACATCCTGTAGCACTATTCTTACGATTTTTGTTGTAATTTTTTTTTTCTGTAGGTAACTTGGGTGTTTTAATGCTACTTTTCACTTTTTGTAGTGAAAAGTTTTTGTGATAGCTGTGCCAGAAGCTTGATGTTCTGTAGGTAGGTGATGTAGGAAAGATGCCAACTGCTTTTTTTGGAGATACACTATTGCTGATTGAACTTTCCCTAAGAGAAGGGTGTGCTATAGGCTCTGTCCTCAAAGGTACTCTGAACTGGATGTAGATGACACGTGATACATAATGCACCACTCTGAATCTAATGTGTGTTCTGGATATGTTTTGCAGTTTATTTTGTGTTTACAATTTTCCCTTGCTCCAGGATGGAAGAAAGAGGGGCATTTTCTAGCATTCTGGATAGATGCTGTCTTCCAGATAAAATGCAGACATCAGAGGTGTTTGCCCTCGGATGCCAGTTGCTGTGGACTGTTAGAATAATGAGTCACACTGATTCCCCAGCAGAGCAGTTGGTAGTGTTTTATAATTTTCTTCTTACAAAATGAGCAGTGGTTAGTTCAGACCACCAACAAAACTGCTTAAACTGACCCAGCTGATTTTGCCTGGTAGAGGCTGGGAGCACTTTTGTGAACTGCGCAGCCTGGAAGTCCATGGCCGTGATGGTGTCTGGGAGGATGACAATGACAAAGCTGCCAGGGGCAGGGACCTGTTGCTTTAGCACAGCTGGATCTGGGAGACGCATTCATGAAAACCTGCTTTCAGCATGCTGACCCTTGTCACTAAACTTCATAGACTGTTGCCTGTTTGAATGAATTGTTAAGAAATGTTCAAATCATCAAGCGTGGAGTTTTCCAAGGAATCTAATGATATTACGTGCCCAGCATTAGCAAAAACCTGTGTGTGAACTCTCATTTCCTCTTAGAAAATCCAAAATCTACGATCTGAGTGATACCTGGAGTAGTTAGAAGACTAGGACGTTCCATATTATTCTCTTATGAGTTTGTTCTGAAAGTTGCATTGTGTCCTTCTATGAAAAGGATCTGCTAGGTGGACGTGTAGTGAAATTGAAGTTTGTTGGAAGTAAATCTATGGGATGTATTTCTAGTACATCTTGAACTTCACTTAGACTACTGATAAGTCATTCAGCTACTCTCTTGCTTTTCTAATTCAGGTTGAGATGAGGTGTAGCAAACTTTATAGCAAAAGTTTATCACATAATAGTTAAAAGTTTTTCAGAATATGAAAAACTAAATTTACCTTAATTAAAACATTATGGCAAAAGTAATTTTTAATTACCTTTAGTGACTTGAGTTACGGTTGGAAGTGATGTGACCTCCAAGTTCTTTGCTTGCTATATCATGATCTCACATTATGGGCCTTTGGTGTACAGCTTAACTCTACATGACTGTCTCTGGAGGTGGTAACTGTTCAGAGTACAGGTTGTTTTATAGAGGTGAGCATGTTGTTTTAGTTATGGTGTTGCAGAGGTTCACCTTGTATGACAAGAGTCATGATTTTTAGGAAGATTCTACAGTGCTTCTGATGGAATCACAGCCACTCTGGAGTCTCAGACTCCAGAAGGTGCAGAAGTGATGAGACATGCAGACTGCCAGTTATGAGCAGAAGCCCTCATCATGCAGAGTGTACAGTTAGTGTATACCATGAATACATCAAAGCTGTGTGTTTAAACTCCCTGCTGTGAGCATCTGTTAATGCATAGTTGTCTCTGTGATCCAGGGTAAAGAGTAGCCTTAGAGCCACATTCATAAATGCGTTTTAGGAGGAGACACTAGAATGACTCCTGATGGGGTTTTCTAATCTATCTGGCCAGTTTATACGACCTAGGGAAAAGAAAACTGCTGTGCCTGAGAAAAAGTAGTCAAATACTTGCTGAGATGAGACTAAGAGCTGTGCCACTGTCAGCTTTCCTGATGTGAGCAAAGGGGTTTTATCAGTTCTTGTAAGAATACCATAGAAAACCACTATGGTTTTGGCACAGTTCTTGGCTGACAAGAAAAGAGGGAAGTGACTTAATGCCTTCTGTGCCCTAAAGGCTGATGTCAGTTTCAAGAAGTGGTTTTATGGTAATTCAATACTGGTACACCAGAGGGAATGGATGGGAAAGAGGAGGAGGATGAAGGCTTGTGGCTTACAGAGTAGTGTATATCTCGGCTCTCCACCTACTCAGGGCATGGTAGGACTGCTGCATAATCCCACTGAGAATCACTTGTGGAACAAGATCTCATCTAGCATGGAGAGGAAAGGATAGTGTTTCTACGAGATGACAACTGCGCATCTCCCTGAGGTGTTTTTTGCATGGTACGGTAAAAAACCCAGCGTGCCAGAGGGGCTATGGAAGCCTGTGCCAGACTTCTATGAATTATGGATGAGATGTCTGCTGATAGCACAGACACAAACAGCAAACTGTAGAGCTCCTGGGTGCCTGCAGTCTCAGCGTTACAGTAACAGACTGTTTTTAGAATCCACTAGCAACTCAACAGCCTGCTCTGATCTGTTTATGTCTTTAGAAGTTACAGGTCATTTCTGTGGTTAGGACAGAGGAGGCCAGTAATAAGTGGTGTAACTGGAAAGTTCTAAATTTTGTCCAAGTCTTCATTAATTTGTTCTCAGTGAGAATAATGTAATGTACTTGAATTTATTTTATTTGTCATCTTCTACCTGAACCTGGCTGCATTTTTGTAATCTGGGTATGTGCTAGTCTGGCCTTAGTGTTTTGTTTTGTTTTGTTATTTTTGCAAGGGAGGGTGTTGTCTTTTGCTTCAGCTGTGTAATTTTTAATTTGTTCCAGTATTAAAATAAGCCAGTTCATTGTCCCAGACAACCCCGAATACTCTATGTGCCCTTTCTACATAGCAAGCAAGGTGAGAGATTAAATTGAGTGTAAAATATCTTGAGATAGCTGCTCGGACATGCAGCCTGGTCTTGGCAGCCCAGTTCTGTTGGGATTCTATCAGATGCTGTAAACAGATGCCTCTGTTAAGGAGCTCTGTGTGTTTTACCCTCAGCTATATGCCAAACAAAATTTGCAGAACAAAACTTAGAGAACAAAGGATTGAAATAATGACGAAGAGTCTGTGATACTGCCCTTTCTGTACAGGTCAGCCAGGGCCGTGAGGGACAGATCCTTTTTTGTAACTGTGGCATCACTGGAATGGTTTATTGATTCTGTGCCTTCCATTTCAAAGTACAAAGCTGTTGCGTAGGAACAGTCCCACCCCTCAGCCAGGCAGGGTGCAGGCAGGGCTCTGCCTTCACTATTGCCAAGATACGATGAATTGACCAAATGAGGTCTGCCAGTTGAGGGTGAGGCTTGCAAACTGGCTCTTGGCTTTCTGTGCAAGGGCACCTTTCTTCTCAGACCGCATAGAAATGCTACCCTCAAAGTCAGTTTGGAGTGGTTTCTTGCAATTTGGCTTACTTTTCTGGGTATTTAAGCCTTTAATCTTAACCAGCATAAGGAAGATTTTTGGAATAACAGTATTAATAGAAGATGGAGCAAGCTCTCCTCACCCTTCCTCCGGTCACTGCGATTTGGTCTCATCTTTGTCTTTCAGGTTTGTTTTTCACAGCCTGAACTGAGGCACCCATGCATCTCTGCAGTTCCCAAGCTGCACGCACAGGAAGTTATGTATCTTCAACAAGTTACGTATCTTTCTCAAAACCACACTGTTCATTAAAACTGGGATAACTGAACTGTAATTTGCAATTCAGATCCCTGTCCACATGCTTGCTTTGTGCTGTATGCAAAAATCGTGTTGCAACCTCAAGACCCGTACTGTCAGGAATACAGGAGTTTGCATGGAACTGCTTTGCAGGGCAACATAATTTGATTTACTGAGCTATAGTTTGTCATCTTGCCCTGTTTTAGCCTTCCCTCTTCTGCTGTAATTGGAAGTTGCCCAGATTTAAGAAAAAAATCCCTTTGAATAAATGATAACCAGCAGAGAGCTGAGTCTGCCTTTAATGCAAGCAGGAAATCCCATCTTTGGTATGTGGCAGCAACTAAGCAAAAGGTAAGAGGGAAGTGTTATTTGTGTTAGGGTATATGACCCTTTTTTGAGATCCAAAGGCCTTTTTAGGTTTTTGCCCTGTGTTCATGCCTGGGGCAAGAAAGGGCCTTTTTGTATTACTGTAACAAGAGTACATGCAGGTTTTTTTATAGCTCTACAGATAAATATGCTGGAATGTATAGCCCAAAATGAAGATGAATTCAGGCCCTGAAAGCGTTAGGAGCTCCAGTTTCTTTCAGTTGAGTGTACCAAGGATTGGGGGTCACAAAAGGGAAGGATAATTTACAGCTTAGCAAATGGGAAAGAGAACTCTTTACTAGCTGACTTGCTGGAACTCAATCCTGCAGCAAACAACCGAAGTCAGCATTATGTCATGAGCAATTAAGTGAGGTGACACTTCTATTCTTGCAGAAGTAGGGGTGCTGTTCACGAAGAATTTGTGCTAGCTTAGCAGAGGGGACAGTTGTGGTGAAGAAATTACTTTTCTCTTTTATTGAAGGCTTGCCCTGTAAGCAAGGATGAGTAATGCTGAAGTAAGCGTGAAGTGCCAGTACGGAGTTCTGCAGCAGGGACGGCGAATCCTTTGGCACAGGGGAGACTAGGTGCTTGGAGGTGGGACTCTGGTCTGAGGATGAAATTTGCACCACTACAGCTGGCATCCAGTGGACAGTTTTGTAATCTGCCTTCTTACATGCTCTTTGTGGAACAATAGGAATTGATCCCATGCTTAAGTCTTTGCTCTGAGCAGCAACTAATAGTTGTCACCCAAGTTACTGGTCCTGTGGCAAGTGGAGTATGGCTTGGACTGTTGTGGACATAAGTTTTCAGAAGACTAAATGCTGAAATGAGTGACTTCTGATTTTTTGTAAGGAAACCTGGAATCATCAACTGTCTAACAGCCTTGTGGAAGGTGTCTGCGAGCCTGGGGAACATAGATGTCCTTGTTTGAGATAGCAGATCAGCATGAGGGTAGGTTTAGTGTTTGCTGTACACAGGTCATAAGTGTGCTTTTGAGTAAATAGGAGCTTTTGTCAGCTCTCTGTGTCCCAAATGCCTATTACAAAACCTTGCATTTGGGATCTGTTATTTATTCATGAGAAAAGGGAACTGACATCTGGATAAATCAGGCTGCTGAAATTAAGAGACAGTAGGACATAGAATTTCCATTGTTTGGTATTGTGTGTTTATTGTAAAGAAGTGAGACTAGAGCTAGTTCTCTGATTTTTTTTTGGACAGGTTTATAGATGCAGCAGTTCTTTGTATGTCGAAGTGACAGGCTGGCTTGTTAGTGGCATGGACATCAGTCAATAAATTATTTTTTCCTGCCTCCTCTATAATCAAATCCACTTTTTCAAGGTGATGTTGACTGCAGCAAGATAAGCTGAGTGTCCTGATTGTTAAGCAGATGGTTCTTTCTGCATGGATTCCTTCAGTGCTGTGCCAGCCAGGGATGGGGCTGTAACAGTCAAACAACATTGGGGAGGGCCTGAACATGAAGGAGCTTTCTGTTGCAGCTTTCACTGCATGCATTCATCTGCAGGTTGATAGTGAGAGACATTTCAGTATGCTGAGAAAAAGTAGACAGACTTGGGTATTGTTTCAGTTTTGGGGGAAGAGGTGGTCATAGTAATGAGCCCAAGGGGCTACAAATAGCAGCTTCCCTGTTCTCCCAAGCAAGATACTATGTACCCGGGCAAGTTTAGTTTTGCTACAGCAGGACAGGAATAAAACTAAGTAGGAGGTGTTAGTTTCACAGTGAAGAAAGCTGGACATGCCAACCTCCTTTATCAGTCTAGTCTCAATATTGTATTACTCCTCCCATGCACCACTCTCTTACCTACCTTTTGTTTCATTCCTATGAGCCCACAGAATGTCAGCCATGACATTGAGTGGTCCCAACTCATTTCATTTACTGTCACTGACCAGCAATTGCCAGGCTACTGCTGAAGAGCTGTCAGCCTTCTCAGCACCTCTGAGATGATAATCATAGAATTGTAGAATGGTCTGGGTTGGAAAGAACCCAGATCATCTAGTTCCAAATCCCCTGCCATGGGCAGGGACACCCTCCACTAGACCATGCTGCTCAAAGCCCCATCCAACCTGATCTTAAAACACTTCCAGGGATGGAATCTCCACAACCTCTCTGGGCAACCTGTTCCAGTGCCTCACCACTCTAACAATGAAAAATTTCTTTCTGACATCTAATCTAAATCTACCCTCCTTCAGTTTAAACCCACTACCCCTTGTAGAGCTGGACGCAGAACTCCAGGTAGGGGGTCTCACAAGAGCAGGGTAGAGGGACAAAAATCCCCTCCCTCGACCTGGTGCTCACACTTCTTTTGATACAGCCCAGGACACGGTTGGCTTTCTGGGCTGTAAGCGCACGCTGCCAGCTCATACTGAGCCTTTCATCCACCAATACCCCCAAGTCCTTTTCCTCAGGGCTGCTCTTGATCTGTTCCCTGCCCAGCCTATAGTGGTACTTGGGATTGCGCCGACCCATGTGCAGGACCTTGCACTTGGCCTTGTTGAACCTCATGAGGCTTGCACCTGCCCACCTCTCAAGCCTGTCAAGGTCCCTCTGGATGGCCTGATAATCCTGAGGTAGCTTTCTGAATGACCTCTTAATGAGGTAGCTAACATTAAGTATGTACATAGATATAGTAGTATGCTGATATATAGGGTAAAACTGACTTCAGTTTCAGCCAAGTGTTAATGATGCTTTTTTTTTTAACTGACTATGGCCAGTTCTTCATGGAGCGTACTTGCTAAATATTTGATGCAGCTCTGAATTTTAAGTGATGCATGGTTTAGTTGGTTTTGGTACAGTGGTCTCTCAAGAGCTCTTATGTGCATAACTGGCTTGTTTGCTGCACAACAGCAGACTCAGTTGGCGGCACACTGGTTTGTTGAGTGCAAAAGTCTCACACCAAGTCTTATTCCAGTTGTCATGCATGCTAATCTGTGGGGTTCTATACATCTCATTTTGTTAAGACCAATCTCAACTTTAGTCAGCTCACAGCAGTTTTTAATCCTTCCTCAAGGCTGATCTTCTCTGAATTTGATTAATGACCTCTGCGCTTAGACTTGAAATGCTGAATTAAAGATCACAAAAAAAATACTTCTAAGAAAAGGTAAGAGCATATGATAAAATGATTTCTCTTATTTTCCCTTCTAGAGTAAAACTGTATTCTGTAACTCCGGGCAACTGGACATACTTGTATAGTCCAGTAAATCTTACCATGAGTTGCAGCCTCAAGCAAACAACAGTCACACAATTCTTACAGTATCTTCAACTCCTGCCCTCAATGGCTCTGGACAAGGAAATTGCTCAGATTTGCTTCAGACCTCAGAGGGCGAACTGGGACCACAGGAATGTAATTGTTTAGGAGATACAGTGAAATGAGAGGGGCAGGAGAGGAAAAAAGTTTGAGGACCTTACTTGTGCTTTATATATGTAATTTATCACTTGAGAAAACAGACACCCAGTTTTTCTAATTAGCTAAATACTAGGAAATGCCCAATTTTCATTATGAAGTAAAACTTGCCTTCATGGCTAGTCTCATCGCAGCCTTGGGCTTTTCTGGGCTTCCCTGCTACTGCTTCCCTTGGCTAGCACCCATCAGTGTTTGTGAGGGGCAGCCCTTGCACAATTTGAGTCCTGTTATACTCTGTTCACAGCCAACTTTGTGAAGGAATGCATTCTGCCTGTTACAGCCTAAATATGATTTATGTTTCCATCTCAAAGTCACAACTTTTTGCTAAAAATCATCTCTGATAAAACTGCAGCCTTAGGAAGCCTGTCTCCCCTTTCTGCTGAGCCTATTACCTGACTAAAGTAGAATGGACTTCTGTGGTTTGGCTTCCCAGGCTTCAAAAAACTTCAAAGCTGGTTTCCTCACTGTAAACAAAAAAAACCCTCAAACCAGTCATAAGGCTGTAATTCCTGTTTACAGAGATAAGCCTTTATTGTATGCTATTGGAAGCAAATAGGACATGGTTACGGTTTTATATACAGAGAAGTCTGTAGCATTGGGTTACAATCAGTGGCAAATGAACCAAGATTACAGTGCAGATCTAAGTGTTGTGTACAGTTAATAACAGTGGCTGGCATACAAACCACAACACAGAAGCCAAATGAAGCTGAGTGTACAGGGTACAGCATCACGTGAGGAAGCAACTTAACGTACAAAGAGCATTCCATTTACTTTACATTTGCAGGCTTTTTTGGCTAGTGAGTAGATACAGCTCAATTTAAAATTCAGTGTGCAGTTATTTTTCTTCCCACTCAACTGCTACCAAATTAAGACAATTTGAATGTTCAGATTACATTTTTAATACTATAAATAGCTACGGTTGTTGCTGAATTACTTTATTTGAAGTTGCTTTATTTACAGTATAGTCAGGAATAGTTTAATCATCATTGTTCTTTATGGATTACAAATTGGGAGAAACCTTAAATATTTTGAAAGTAGTCTGTAATTAGACCACAAGGATCTCTTGTACTTCATTTGGAAGTTTAATTCTGGGTAACTTCTTTTGAGAGAGATACTTATTGGGAAGAAAGATGGAATTTTCCACCATATTACTCATTTGGGGAATTTGTTAATAGTATTTAAGGTTTAGATAGTTCAAAGGTCATACTTTTTATTCAATGCCATATCCAATCTTACTGTAAAAATAAACACTCTGTCCTCTGTGGATAAATAAATCCATCTGTTGGCTGCAGGTCAGACCTCTATTGGTGAAAGAGATTTAGAAAAATAGACCTTTAATGTTTACTATGCTGACCCACAAAGAAAAAGTGAAATTCATTCAAGTCTAGAAACAGAAATACAGTACAAGTGATTTATAGAATTGCATTCCTTCCCTCTACAAACTTGCTGAGCATGAAACACTGCCCCAAAGCACTGCCTCTGTCTTCTCCTTGTCTTGTAGAAGTAATTGTTATCAGAAAAGCCACATTATACTGAACTGCCAGATTTCCTGTCTACCTTCTAGTGTGCAGACTCTTAGCAAGGCTCTGCCTCCTGAGGATTCTTTGCTTAAGAATTCTTTAGATGGGTGGGTGGTGGTAATTTGGGTTATACAAGGAGGGGGGGATGTTTTAGCCTAAATTAGCAGCAGTTGTTTTAATTGATTCAACTGATGGTGATTTTTGGTGGGTGGAAACTCAACCATTTAAAAAAAAAAAAAAACAAACCACAAAAATGCTCATGAGTTGGACTTGGAAAACACCGGCCTTTCCTCAAAATCTCTAGTTCCGAGACTGCTTCCCATAGATGTCCTTCTCATTAAGGGGCTGGTACATTTGGCAGTACAGGTTTCATGCTCAACTTTGTCACTAAGAACTACACAGGACTTCAAAAAGCATACAGCCCACTGGGACTTGCTCTGCTGTAGTATTTCCGTGCTTTTGACAGTCTCCCCACAGCAGCGTTGCTTTCTTAGAAGTGCACGTGTTCCAGAATGGCTCTGGGAGAGCTGGAGAACAGCTGACATTCTGGAGTGGAAGTAGTAGTTAAGCACCACTTGTTGGCCCCTGTAGAGGCTTGAGAGAACAGAATTGCTTCGTAGAAAGCTTGTCGACCTAAAAAGCTTAGTCAGTTTGATCAATAAATAATGACTTAGGGTTAGGATCAGAAATAAGACACTGCACTTTGGAACTGGAAGACAGAGTCAACTTCCTCTCTTTTCTGTCCAAAAGGAGACTGGCTTTAAAACAACTGTCCTTAAGGACCTTTGTGATGTCTGATGTGTAATTCACTAAGCGCATATGAATGTACCTGTCCCTTTTTCAGGGAAGAATAAATGCATGACTGGACAAAGCTTTGAGGCTTTTTTCTGTGCTTTTTTTGTTTGGGTTTTTTTTTTAAAACATCTGTTCTATGTCATGTTGTCCCTGAAGGCATATTTACCCACTCTTAAATTATGCAGCATTGCCCAGAGAATGGCTCTGTAGTTGAATATGCTCTCTGCAGTACAGCCTCCATTTTCTTCCAGTATATGTGTATTTCCATGCAGTAGAGGTTATTAGAAAACTACACTTGTCTTTATCCTGTTATTTTGAGCAGGGAAGCAGTTATACTATTTCAAAAACACAAGAAATAATCTGTACAGCAAATGAGAATTTTCATAATTAAATTCATATAATCACTAAGTTTTCAAATGCTGTACTGCTCTGAGTGTTGTTCTTCAGCCCACCATTATTCTGCTTTGAGCAGTATCACTTTCCGTCTGCTTATAAACAGTTCTGTGTGGAAATAATGGAAGAAGTATACTCTTTCTCCTACACCAACTACATTTTAATTTGTTAGTTTACAGAATGCCCTTACAGACAAGTTCTATTGGGAGTGCAGCAATACACACATTTCCGTATGCATAGATCATTAAATTGTAACAGTGCCAGTAGTAAAGCAAAACCTGCCAAGATGTTTTGTTCCTCTTAATTAAGCTTGATTTATATGTGCCTGTTGACTTAAGATGCAGTTAGTGTCCACTGCTGAGATGACACAGTACCCTGAGTAATTTTGTATTGATTACGCTTACACAAGCTTGTGCTTTTCTAAGAACACAGAAATGAGCACAAAGAAAATAACCACATCAGGCTGTTTCTATGGAACACTGTTGATCAAATTATTCATAGCAGCTTCAAAGTATGAAGTTGAAACTTACCTTCTGCTCTACTCCCTTCGAAACAGATGAGTACTATAATTAACTCCCTTCTAGCTTAAAAAAATAAAAGTGGATAGAATGTCAACATAGGCTTTTCTGGTGAGATGAACCTACTCTGTCGTAACTAGTTACACCAGTGTTGGTGACCTGAAATACATACATTACAACATGCAGTTGTGGAAGCAGTATCTGCTTTCCCTTGTTGCCATGCTGTTCTGTGTAAAAGCAAGTTGTCTAGAATACTGTGGGAATTGTAGAAATAAGTTACTAGTATTCCTTTTGGGGAAATGACTATTATTTCTTTTCCTCCAAAAATTCAGTTGTATACTCCATACACTGCCTGGAGCTGTCTCCCTGTTTTGGATAGGGCTGCATCAGGAAATAGAATTTGTTCATTGGATTTCTCCTGTTCCTCTTCCTCCTGTGGAAGACTTTCCATCCTGGACTTGTTTACTGAACAGAAAAAAAATTAATCTCCTGTAGTAACATGAGTAGCAGCTTTTAGCTTGCTATATGGATAGCTTAAACCTCTTATCTAATGTCTTATAAACTACCATCTCCCTGTCCTCTCAGTATACTAAGGCTGCTGGTTTACCACAGTAGGCATAAATCTGGTTGTACTACAGACTGTATTATGGACTTGGAAAAGGAAGTGCAACTTTCTCTCCAACTTCCTATCTATAATGCTCAACCTTTTAAGACTGGAGAAAGGCATTCCAGCTTCATTTATTTTCTTTTCTCTGTCTCTCTTGCCTCAGTCTGTTCTACCAGGACCAGATGCATTCAGCAAGCATATGTTTGAGTAGAAGCTGCACTACACCTCACAAACTGCAAAGCAGTATAAGGCACCTGGAGCTGCTAGATCCAGGTAAGAGGCAGGAATGAGGCCTTTTGGAATTAAAAATTAATTGCAACTCTTACTCACTCCAACTCCCCTGTACCAATGAATGAAGGATAGCCAATTACCTTCAATTAATGCCTTTTTGAATTAGCGTAACTTCTCCTAGTAGAGATCACAGTCCAGAGGTTTTCACAAACCTGCACTTCTGACTAGCTATAAAACATTTTGATGTTGTTTACTTACACAGTATATAGAAGAGACAGTACCTGTAATTATCTTATTGCCACAAACCTTTGAAGTTGGAAATCTGATAAATTCAGTCTCAATCTGTGGTTAAAATTTTTATATGCTCCTTAAATTCTTGCAACTCTTGTTTATCAATGGATTATTAATTAAACATGGCAGAGAACTCTCCCGCTGAGAAGGCTTCAGTCTTTGCAACAGTTTCTGTAGAGTAGGCTTGATGGGTTCTTGCAAAGTACACTGAACTGTTAAACTACCTGTGGTACACTATATATGACCTTAGATTGTACAGAGTTAAGGCACCAAATACAAGATAAAACAACATCCAAAATAAGAAATTTGCTTTAGAACTGTGCATCTCCACATATTACTTTGGAACATTCAACTCCTCTTAAACGTCAAGGTAAACATGTGGTCTGACTGTTCATGCAGCCACAGCAACTGCAAAAAATCAAACCACTTTACTGAACTTAAGTCTTATGCTATGCTGAACTTTTCTCTTACAAAACTCACACAGCTCCTTTTTTAGTAAGGCATTGCATTGCCTACATGGTATCAGACAGGCCTAGCAGAAGAAGCACCCTTTCTCCTAGAAGACCCCAGACTACAGGAACATGCATATGTGTTCTACTCATGCTTTTGTATTATCTTAAACATCAATTATAAACAAACAACTCAGTCCCATTTCTATAAGCAAAATGGGAAAAAGGAGGATATTTCAGGAGCACTAGAAAACATGGACATAAATAGGTATGGATTTAGATGAGACAAAGCTAAGGAGACATAACTTCTGGGGTTAAGTAATAGAACAGCTTTGTGATGACAATTCTTTTAATGTCAAATGCTTAATTACTAGCTTAAATGGTTAATTTTCAAAGAGAGCCCAGGTGAAACCTGCTGCCACAATCCATAGGCACAGGACTTCAGTGCTGAGTTTCTCCAGTGAATTGTTCTAAAATGACTAAAACAGAATTTCTACTTTACAGTAAGGATCAGATTCACAGCAAACTAGATGTGTTAAAACAGAAGAATGAAACCAATGAGCTGTTAGACAAGCTGTGTCATATACTGCAGATAGCTGATGCAATTACAATATCCCTTTGCTTTGCTTTAAACAAGTCAATAAAGTATCTCATTTTTCAATAGATTTACTCAGCAGGAAGCCCAAGAGGGTCTAGGTCCTGAACATTCAAGCTGAGTTACTGTTTTTAAGACCGTACAACCGCTCTTAACAGAACTTCTCAGTGAGCCCAGTGGAGAACTCATTTTCAGTCTTTTGATAGCAGAGAGGAGAGGTCCTAGTCTGCTTCACAACTGAGAACAACAATCTGAACTTCGTATTTACATATCTCATCGTGTATCCAAAGGAATTCACTGCAGCAGAATTCTTGTGCTGTTTCCCAGAGCTACCGGAAACAGTAGCTGTTTTTGTAAGCTGCTTCTGCGACCTGGAACTCATCTGAAGCTGGGACATATTTTTCCCTTGATTAAGTAACAAGCAACTGTCTACAGAGAATTTAGCTAACGGCAAGAAGCTCTAATACCAAATGATTGTATCTTAGCCTACCAAGCAAAAGCAGCAGAGGGAAACTTGCAATTTTGTCTGAGTAAAGACTGAAATACTATATTGTCTGCTTGCTCTTCATTTGCACAGTTCTGGAGAGATGTTCAGGAATCCTACCTCTAGACTGTGATGATGTACAGGCTCTCCAAAGTACAGATGCAGAATTACAAATGAAGCAAGGGACACTTTCTTTCAGGGGATCAGTGACCGAAAAGACAGCAACTACCAGGCTCATTCTCCAAGGATATTGCTGGTACTAGATCAGGGACAGTACGTTAAAGCTGCTCACATTTATTGCTATCTTGGAGTCTTAGAAGTGCCAAGAGACTGATGTTCCATCGTTGAAGAGCCAACAAACAGGAGATTATTTTTTTTTCCTAGACCACTTAAAAAATCTTCATGCCAATCTGCCTAGATTTTCTGCTTCCTTAATAATGCAAGGAACGTGTGGTCAGGGAAATTTTTCTCAACAGTTTAATGAAAGCAAAAAGCCTCAAATAATTTTATATTTGTGCACTTTTCCCCAATTAAGTTCTTTCAGTGGCTAGGGGGCATACTCTTTTATTGAGTAAGACACACCAAGTCTTTTTTCCTACCAGGAGGCAAGTATTCTCAAAGAATCCTAGTCTCCAGAGATCAGAGATACCAGAGTAGTTTTCACAGATTTTTGTAAATGAGTAGAAATAGTCTCTTGGCACAGGAATAAATTGAAATAGTTGTAGGAAAACTTGTTCCTCTGAAGCTCTTCATAGGCTGATTAAAAGTTTTTAAGAATCTAGAAACTTTTATGTAAAAATGTCATAATTTAAGAGAATCAGTTATTTACTGGGATTGCTAGAGGGTGATCAGAAAAGACAGGGAAGGAGGACAAAGGTATTTAACTGCACTGAAAGTCATGGCAGCAGGGTTTACAGCACATTAAGTGGGAGCCATGACAATTGCTGAATCATCTAATTGGCTACATGACAGCAAATTAGACAGATTAGGAACCACCTACCCAGGCACTAAATTGCCTTTGTGAGAGTTGGATTCTGCACTGTGTCCAACTGAAATTGCTTGGGCAACGGAGGCCGTGTGTTACACATTCCCTTCATGAGTATAGGCTGGCCTCCCTCCATCCAAGTGGCACAATGCCCAGGAATAAGGTCACCATGTTCCAGCTCTTGAATGTGTGCTTAAGGAAGACAGCAAGTGCTGGCAGAGAGAGGACATGATGGCAAGAAGCATCATGTACCATGCTTTCAGCTAGCCAAGCCCTCCAAACCAATCTGGTTCCCTAGATGGAACATGCCTGGAGAAACCTCATATGGCTGGCAAAGTAGAATTGAAGTCCTACTTTATTAAATACCTTATTTCTTCAAAATTCACAGTTGCGTATTTAGGAAAAGGACAAGCATTCCAGCTGCCACTCACCTGTCAGGAGAAAAAATGCTGAGGTATGGTTAGCAGTACACAGTACTTAAGGGTTTCCATCTGGAAAGACTGCTGTTTAAAACTTGAGTTCTTTGACCACTGCAGCTGGTGAAATGGAGGTACCAACTCCTTGCACAGCTACACACTTTTGGAGAGGATCTACCAGCTGATGTGTATCCTACATATGATAATACCAGGTGTCTCCTGAAAAATCTTCTGTCTAGCTTTCACCTGTTTCAAAACAAAGGAAAACACTGCTTCTAGAATGTATGACCTCACAGCAAGATCATATCAGTGCTGCTCTTACACCAATGCTACAACTGTGTAAGAAGTCAACGGGGATTAAATTCTCTGAAGGGCAGATGGGCCAGAGAGAACTGCTGTCCTGACACAAGTCAGGCAATGCAGCAGACTGGTTATACAAACGTTTCTCCCTCATGTGGTCCCATGAAACCCAAACTGGTAGAAAGTGAAAGCAAGTACCTGCCTGATTGTAGGTTTGTAAGCAGGAACAGCTAAAGGCAAATAAATGCTGTTGTAACAACGGAGCAGTCTGTATTTTGATCTCCCTGTTCTGTAAATAGCCTCACTTTCCTTGGTGTTAATGAGCAGACCACTGAAGCTCACAGTTGTTCTTCCAAAGTCAATGGTAATACCATTCACCTCTAATACAGATAACACATTAAACAGAGCAATTCTTTATTGTAAAGCTCTGCCTTCTTTTAATCCTTTAAGTGCCAGGCACCATCTCCCAAAATACACACTATCATCTGGTTAGCTAAAACTAGAGTTAAGGTAGGAAGTGTACAGGCACAGACTTTCCTTGGTGTCCTATTTATATATGTACTAATTGAAAGGAACTTTTTCAGAATTCTTCTCCATGAACCAGAAATTCAAACTATAAAATAACAGTTCCGCTTCACTGAGAAGGTACTACAAAACAGGCAGCGGTACAAGCAGCTGCACAAAGAACCAGGTATACATATTTGGCTGTTGGGTATATCCAGAAATACAAAGCTCAGTACCCATAAAAAAGACCTCTAATGTCACAGAAAAAGAACTTTAGACCATGATCCTGTGGAGGAGGCTTTTAAAAGGAAACCTGCAAGTATTGTGCAAAAGAAAGGAGTTTCTAGTTCTGCCTTAGCAAAACAGTGCTTGTTGCAACATTGATCAAGCAGATGTTACCCAAATTACTCGTCAAATTAAAACCTACTGTTAGAATTCAATTGCTCTCTCAAATGCCACTATATTGGACACTTAAAGAGCCTACGTCAGTGACACTTCAATACACGGGAATGCTTTGCTCAAGTTCCACTGCCAATGAGACAAGTTCCTCAGGCAGATTTGCACCTCAGGATCTTATCACCGAATCCAAGTGGCTATGGAAACCAGGATTCAGGAGTCTTAAGTACAATGAATATTTCACATATCAGGAAATGGTGTCTGTCCTACTGGAAGGGGGGCAAGCAAAGGCAAAGGGACAAATTTTGGACATAACTACCTGTATTATGAACAAAAATGTATTTGAGAAATTTAGTATCTTTTCAGTGAAAAAGAAAAGATCCAACAAAGTGAGAATTTAAAGAGAGCAGAAGAGTGGAATGCTTCAGATTGTAAGAGTTAAAAGGGTAATGACAGAAACATAAGGAAATTCACAAAGCAATTCTGATGGAAACCAATACAAATGGATTAAACTGCCAAGTACAGGCCACAAAGAAACAGATGAACTAAGAGTCAGCAAGACATTTTATTCATCAGTCCTTGAACTGGACAGTGCTTGTCAGAATGACATCAGTTAAGCCTAGGAAAGGAATACTCAAGTTCATTATAATGCACCTTAACATTGGCTTGACGCATATAAAATACCATCTTCCAAAGGAAACGGAGCAGCCTGCTGCTCCGCTATCAGGATTACTTAGCCTGACAGGCTGAAAGAATGAATTGAATTTTAAGTGAGCTTCAGACCAAGCCCCAGGTTTGCACCCTGAAGATAACAGCAGATCAGAACCTGCCCCACTGAATGGGAAGGACATTCTGATGGCTCATCAATTGCACCTGCAAATGTAATCAAATGGTTATGTGCTTTCATGGGCAACTTGGTACAGTTTCCCAAGTTCATTTCCTCAGGGGCAGATGTATAGGCCACTTGCAAGATCAGGTTTCTGCCAACAGTAGCAAAGCTAACAATATTTAACAGCTATTTTTCTGTATCAGCCTATGAATTCTATCCAGACATATCCTGAGTTATGGATAACCTACACATGCAGTTATTTACTGAATTTGATGTTTTCAATACTGAAATGAAATATAGGTTATTTTTGCTGTTATATTTTGATGCAAAACAACAAGCTTTGGGCTTGATATATTACTACATATTCCATACCAAGTGTTTTCCTGTTTTACATCAGTATAAACTTTGATCAGAGATCATGATCTCTGAATTGACACCCTAAAATGCTAATACAACATCAACTCCCTCCCCCCCTCCATTTTTTTTTTACCATTTTTATATAAAAAGAGTTGTTTCCAGCAACTTTAAGTACTGTAAGTACTGCAACTGTGCAGTACTGTACTATGCAACTTTGCATAATGCAAGGTTATATAAAGGCAAATTAAAAAAAAAACTAGTATTTTAAAACTACACATATCATGTGCACCATATAGGTCATAATCCAAACCCATTTTAATCCAAGTAAAATATTTGTTAAAACATTTACTATGGAATTGAAAATAATTATTTATGGATGGCTGTATCCTAATTTCTAGCTTTAGAAAACCACAACTAAGCAAATTATTCATACAGAGTTAAATCACTGCCTGCCTGCCTTCCTCTCCTCCCACTGCACCCACAAGAGGAAAGCAAACCTGGCTGCTTCAGGAATTAATTTGGCCTAATAAAATCTGATCTCTGCAGATTTTAACTGTAGTATCATCAAAGTCTTTCATTCTTCATTTGGAGTTTAGCTTTGATAGTTTAGGGAAATAATTTCTCTCTGTATTAGTTAGATAATATCACACATTCCACATCTCATTTTTATTCCACATACCTATAACCATGGTATGGCTTTCAGCGCAGGCCATGGCCGTGGCTTTGGTACCTGCCCAAATGTTTTCCACAGGTATGCAAGGCATGCACTGCCTGACACACAGCAGTATCAACATGGCTTTTTATGCTACACAAGAGAAAAAATATTTGAAGGAGAACAGTCTGTTGATAAAACCAAACAATTTCTTAAAAGTGTTAAGTAATATTTTCTTTTTTAACTGAAACTGGAGTAGTGGAAGTGGCCTTGGAAAATACAAAGTTGGAATTCAGACCTAGGTATTACCAGTTTAAACATTTAGTTAAACAAGACATAATAAAAACGTGCCATATACAAGATTGTCACAGGTATATGAGATTTTTAGGAAAAAAGCAATAAAAATATTCTTTAAGCTGAAAATAAAATCTCTTACCTTTTATATCACGATCTCAGCTTACAGTCACTACATTTCTGCTTATTTTATACAAGTGCATATGGCTATGAAGGTCCGGAGAGAATGAGAATAAAGTGGTATTAACCTGCTGAAAACCGCTTAAAAATCTTAAGCTGCAACATATAGATGTTCCAATACCATTTAAAAAACATTCACCTTTCAGTTATTGCTGATACACAATCTCAAAATACCAAGGTATAAATATTTAAGAGGAAAAAAACTCAGTAAATTTAGAGCAGCAAGGTTTTTTTGAACTGGATGGTTACCAAATACTATGTTTTCCTGTCATTTGGTGATGATTATAAGAGACACAAAAGCAATCCATTTGAAAGTCAAGTTCAGGCCTACCCTTTTTGTGCCTCATATTAATGATGTGGGGAAGAGAGAGAGAGAAAGAGAATATATAATTTAGTTAGATTTTGGTAAAAATATATATTCTATTTTTTTTCTTCTGCCCTTTTGCTACATTTCATGTCTGCTGACATGTACAATGGTACAAAAGCACTACTGCTTCAAGAGCGACCACTGCAAGTCTTTGTAGCAATTTTTATAGGAAACATGCAAATACAGTCATAATATTAAAATTCTGAAGTATTTAAATAGTGAAAGTAAACGCAGGATTCACTGCTTAAAGCAGGCACTCTGCTAGGTTTCATTTCTTGTTTTGGTGTTTGGTTTTTTTCCCCCCGACACACCAGTTTTCCCTTCTAGTGTAAAGAAATAATCAGAAGTATATACACATCTATTGCTATGTACCCAAAGAAAGGACTGTGGCTTGGAGTAAGTATTGCTTTTCATTAAATGGAACAAAGTTCAAAAGTGAGAAAAACACTTTAAAAAAAGAAAGGAAAAAAGCTCAGATTCCATGTCTGAAGTTCAGAAACCTCAAAACGAGCCACGTTTGTTCTTGCTTTTAAAGACATGTACAAAATGCCATTTCGAGCCACACAACCTGATGGTTCTAGAAGTCAGAGAAGAAATCTTGAGGGCCCAAGTGAATAATAAAAGGTGCGATGCTGAGAGGCTGGCAATAGGGACTGTCAATGAAAAAACCACCTACAGTGGGAAAAGAGCAGAGAAGCAAAAACTTCATGTTAATTTCAGAGAGACTGGCTGAAGCTAAAGCTCCATTTAAATTTCTCTGCTCTTTCAGCTGCAAGTGGAATTTTCATTGTAAAACGGGCACTTTGAAGTCTTTGAAGGTATTGAAACATCTAACACTTCCAAGGTTACCACTTTCTAAACAAAGAACTGATAGCTCATTCATATTTTCAGTAAAGCAGAGAAATGTAAAATATGCAGCAAGGGGGCAAGTTTACAATGTGGTTAGTAACTCCCAACAAATGACAAAAAATAAAAAATGACTTCTATAAATCATCTGAAATGACTGCCATCATGTTGGAAAAGAGCATAGCGCCCTCCTTGTTTTTGAAATAAGTTATTTGGCATACAAATGTTCATCAGATAGAATTGGTTCAGAGGATATTTTGTTTGAAATTTTACAAAGCTGGGGATTAAAAAAAAACCAAAAACAAAAAAACCAACTACAAACAGTTGCCAATCAGGGGAACTCCAAAAGAGAGAGGGGGTGGGGAAAAAGTGTGCAGAGGAAAGATTCCTTTAATGAATATTTGATTAACAAAAATGGGCTCTTATCAGCCATGCTTTTTCTGCTCCGTGATGGCTTCCTTTCATCCATAGGCCAGCAAAATATATCAGTGATTTACGAGCACCACTCAATTTGACTCCATCCCCGAGACCCTGCTCTTTATTTCAACACTAGCGCATGGATGACGCGGCAGGCTCACACTACTTGTCAATAGATCTACGTTTTTTATTAAAGTACCACCAGCACCAAACGAAAGCAAGAGCTACGGCAGAAGAAAAACCATTTAAGATATAAACACATTCCTAAGCACAAATACTTCGCTTAAGAATAACAGCTGCAGTTAATTCCAAGAAAAGCAGCTTGTTATGTAAGCCACCCCTTATTAAGCTTTTCTAAAATTTCTTTCCCTATAACAGGGGGCATAGTGGAGGAGGAACTTTACATTGCTTTAAAGCATCATTCTTACATCCTCTTCATATATAAAGCTCCCCCTGCCTCAGCAGCAGTCTGCTGGAGAACAGAGTGTATAAAGGCAGTCTTTAAAACAGCATGAACTACAGCAAACCTACTCAAAAGTAATGGGTGAGGTCTGAGTAGAGAACTGCAACCAGCAACGCTGCTTATTTTGTGGGGTGATACCTTAATAAAGCCTACTTGAATCCCTCATTAGAGCCCACAGCAGTTTTTATGCAGAAGTCTACAATACATGGAGACAGCCTGGAATTTGAGAGAGGTGCGCACACTCCTTAGCAGAAAGAGGATTTGTTCGGTTTGAGCACCAACTCTTACAAAAGTACTGGCCTATGGCTGAAGTGTGTCACTTTCCACAGCAGCACTCAACAAGAACTGGGACAATTAAATAGCAAGTTTTCATGGGGACCTTGTTGCTGCTTTAGATTCTTACAAATGTAAGGGGGAAAAGGAGAACCCTTTGTTTCAGTATAAGATTGACAACTAAAATGCTTTCTGTAGAAATGGTGGATGGAAAATCAAGGGTGGGCAGACAATCTTAAAAGTGAAGAAGGCCACAAGAACAAGTGCAATTTGTTTTTTTTTCTTTGTTTTTTCTTTTTTTTTTTCTTTTTTGTAAAAACAAAAGAAAGGAAAACAGGGAGCTTTTGAGCTCTGAAGAACCTGATTGTAACATTATTGTCGTCCTTTCTCTGGGCAATACGGACTTAACTGTGTATCCCTGTAATTACAGAACAAGAGTCCTTCTGTGGGAACTTCCTTTGTTTAGTACTTATTTCACAGAATGTAACCTAATACAGAGAGACAGTCTAAGATTAATTCCCTTTGTTTCGTTTGTTTTTCAGTATTTTGTGTACAAGTGAAAAGCCTTCTTGGATAATGAAGACTGTGTCTAAAATCACAGTTACAGTATGCTGATCTTAAAGATTATAAGGAAACTCAGGTACTGATGCTTAACTATAAAAAATAAGATAAAACGATATTTTAACCCATATTTTACTAAATTTATTACACACCATAATATTTACAAAGTTAAATGTTAACTGTAAAGTTTCTATTGTGTGGGTTTGTTGGGGATTTTTAATTATTTTTTATATTTTTATTTTTTAAAGAACTATGCCCTGCATTTAATAACCCTACAACAAGTACAGGTCATTAACTGAATCTGTGTGACTGCATTAGGAAACAGGCAGTACTCTTGTGTTACAACAAAACAGTTTATTTGTGATCAGTGTTTTATATTCTATACATCCTTCACAAATTTAATTTTACATAATCGGATACTTCATTTAAAACGTAAGATTTAAGCTTCTAGTTCTTCCCTATAACAGAAGGCTGGTATAAGTTATTTGAAAATGAGGTAACATTTCACAGAACATTTTTTCAAGTTTTAGAGAACTAAATTTGCATTTTGTTAAAATCAAAAAGTAGGAAAAAGATGTTTCTTTACAAATGACTTTGCTCAAGTATGTGTTCAAAGAAACAGGATAAAAAGGCTTTTTTTCTTCTAACATTCTGTACTGTACTGTGTTGTTCAATCAATAGGAATTAGCTTCTGCCATTTGCTAAAAGAATGAGTAGTGGGGAACAGGATAAGTTGGGAATTTCATAACTGGTAACAGAACCATTCTCTTGGGTAAACCTACAGAGAGAAGAAAGGGAGAGGACTCCAAATAAGTTCAGTGATCCAAGAAAGTCAGATAAGAGCTTACAGTAGTGTTCTCATTAACCTTTTCCAGATCAGTCAATCAATGTGTTTTTAGGGTGCAGAGTCCCATCAACAGTAGAACTTCAACACTTTGCACTATTTCAAACAGATGGTTAGCTTAAAGTTTGCTTTTATTTTTGTCCTGGTGTTTGGTTAAAGTAAGCGATATTCTCAAAAGCAGAGTGTGTATTTGGACTCGAAGCTCTACTTCATAATCTTTATGATAATTAATCTCTACTATCTCGTTCTATGTTCTGAGTTAATTTCACAGGCCAGTTATAATTGCAGATATTCTAGACAGGCACTGCTGTGCATAAAAGAGAACTCACAGGGAAACTGTTCAGCAGTTTTGATAAGCATCCAGGTAGGTCAGCCAAAAATCAAGCACCTACAGTAAATTCTGCATCTGCTTCGTTATTCTGCATTTCCTCTCCTGTATTGAAGTGGCAAATCTGGAAAGATTAATATCTGCCTGATTTCATTATTATTATAGAGTTCTTGTGGCCTCACAAACTTCTGCACAATTAAATGTTTGTTTTTTTAATCTTGCCTATTTAAATTCTAGTATTTAACCTATGTATCCATTTAGAAATCACAAAGCAGCAACAGCAGGTATTCCAGAGCACCAGATGATCAAAGTGAAGTTTCCCAACATGCAACAGCTTACAAAGGCAAAGAGACATGTTTACCTTACAGCCAAAAAGCATTATCCCAGTACTTTGCATCACAATCATAAGACATTAAAAACAGAAACTCTTTATGTGAAAAATGGGGGCATTCAATTCCACAATGCTTTGAAGTCAGTGATATGTCACATATACACAGGTAAGTGATTAAAATCCAGCTCCCAAAATAGGCATCATGAGAGGAAACACAAAACAGAAGGAATGAATGAAAAAAAGCAAGAAAAGCTGCAAGGAAAGTTGGTAACAACTGTAATTCTTTTCTTCAGCAGGGAAAGGATTCCTCTTAATGTCACTGTGTGTCCCTGCTTGTAGAAATACAGCCACGCAGATACCACTCATCTTAGTTATGGTCCATGACTATTGCTTGGAAAGAACCACCGGGATTTTTTAAAAATCCTTACCATGAAGTAAGCCCTAAACTACACTTCCTTTCATTTTTCCTTGAGAAAACACGTAGCTGCCCCTTGTGTAATACCACACAAAAGACAACACACAAAGTACACTCAATAGGACAGCACTGTTGAGAGGAACAAGTATTATAAATGCTACAAAAGCTATAAAACTAATAGCAAATTGCAGGCTTAGTTTCCTATATGAAAAACTGCAGGCCCTGAAGTGTACTCAACTTGCCATTTGAGTAGCAGGCTTCACCCAGTCCTGTGACAGGAGAGGGCAGTGGGACTGGTGCTGGTGGGCTCGCTTTTTGTGCACCAGGACATATCACTGACTCCAAACTGCTGTGCTCCCATTGCCACATAAACCTCATTCAAAGTAACCAAAAGGGCCAGTTAGAGGTATGCATTGTTAGTCTAGCATAAAAAAAGCCGGTGGGTAGGGAGAAGCTGAGTTAAGAAAAACTCTTCCATCATAGCTCTCTGGTTATTAGTTTATTTTACAGTCTTCATGAAACCAGTGCTTTGCCAGCCTTATATCGCTATGTTTCTTAGTATTGTGGCAAATTACCACATCCTAGCTTCCTTGCAATCTGATTTCTAACAGTACAAGCTACATAAAAACCGTTCTGCTTGTCCCAAGCAGCAGTGGTTTGGCCTGCAGGGGTAGGGGGAGTGGGTGTATGTGCACAGACTGTACTGGAGATTTCATAGAGTTGGCAGCACTAAGGGAGCTTTGTCCACAAGCCACTTACACTTGGGGACAAACATTTTGCCAATGCTACTGTAATGCTATTTAGATAAATATTGGTCAGAGATGCTGAAATAGGCCCTTCGGTAGTCTTTGAATGGAGCACAGATTGGCTGTAAAAAGTAAGAAAACTACTTCAATTCAGTTTCAGTATGAAAGGGAACAGGCAATTAGAACAAGCAGTCCTTCCACAAATCAGGCAAAGCATAGGCAAAAAAGCTACTCCAACCAAAAAAGAACCACAAGGTTATGGCATAAAAGTGTTGTTGTTGTCATGGTTTAAGAGCTTTAATCTCTTTGAATTTCTCCTTGGACTGCCACATTTGGACTGCCACAACAGTTTCTCTATCATTTCTAATTTGTTAATTATTGAGCTATACATACCGTAAGCTGGCGCAGCTGTGCTATACCCATACGGTGCTCCATAGCCTGCAATATAAAGAGACAAGGGATAGGTTTCATTTCCTACAATATCTGAAGACAGACAGTATTTGTGCACCAACACACAAGGAGAAACCCTTTTGGTACATAAAGCAGGACCACAGAAAAAACAAACTCACGCTGATACATGTAAGTGTTGCTGAAAACACTAAAATCCTTCTACATGGTGGCTTGAAGAACAAGCTAGCCAATGATTTTCTTAAGCTTCAGCATCAAAGAGTTAAATTCTGTATTTCATTTCCTTAGCATTTTCTTTCAGCTGAAGCCCTCAGGTCTGTACTGTCAGAGCACGAAGTTGGCACAATTCAGACATCCCATATTTACTTATGGTCTTCCTAAAATACAGTCTAATGCAGAGAACAGTCATCTTCCTCAACTTCCATTCTAAAGAGGGGAATGCTAGATGCCCGAGGCAGATACCACATCACCATCAGCAAAGCTCCTGTGAAGTCTGCTTTCTCTGCCATTTCTAACAGACAAAAGGAAGTTTCACCAAGGAAATCTGAACACCTAGAGGCAAACAGAACAGTATCTTCTTGTCCAAAGAGCTAAGCATGACACTGGAGCGAGACAAAAAGCAACAGTGGTAACAGCAATCTTGGTTACTACATCTCTGCAGCTCATGAAGGCTTACAGGTTTGTTTTTTTTTCAGGTGTGATTGTTTCTGTCTATCACAAAAAGCAAGATATTTCCAAAAAGAATAAGGGATGAAGAGAAATAATCTATGAAGGCCAAGGCCAATAAAAGCTTAACAACTACAGCAACTGCGAAATTAAACCTATTTCTGGAGTAATTCCATGCTGGCAAGAACCATGCCCCTGGCAGGTTAAAGTGTCTCATAAATGACTCCTCAGGCAGAAAGACAGTTCCAAAAACAATGTTAACAGCCATTAAAAATGAATTACTGCTTTTTAATATTTATAATTACATCAACATACAGGAACAATGAAGACGACATGCTGTCGACTGTGTGCCAGGAAGCAACTTTACCAAACAACGGGGCTATGCTATTAGCATGTGTGAACTGCTGAAGGGTATAATTAGAGCTCATGCTGTAATCTGAAAACCTGAGGAATAAAAGTTTTATTTTTTAGAAGCTCTTGGATTTGCCTTGACCTAGGAATCTCCAACATCTCATTCATACAAATTTGTGATTCTTACTACAAGTAAAAACAATGTCTAGTTCCCTTCACATGTCACCTGCAAGCCTCAGACATGTCCTAGAGAATCACAAAGACCAATGTAGTTTGAGAAAAGGGGAGTGAGAAAGTTAACATTTTGTTACAATTTTCTTGCATTTACATTTTAACCTTTAGCTCTATGTGCCTGTCATAGTAAAACCAAAACAATATAACAAACAAGCCTTCACTGTTTTGTACCAGCCAGTAGTAGCCAAGCACTTCAGCACCTCAAGCTGGAACAGTTTTGCTTCTGATGGTTCCACATCTGCCCCATGGAATCGGCAATGAGATATCCTGACTAGCAACTCACCTGCTCTGTATGGTAAGCACCAAGGATAAATGTGAACCAGAAGGCCCCTGGATTTCAAAAGATGTTTCTGCTAATCAGAATAATGCAACAGGGATGATGAATTAACATCAGCCAGAGTTTGAAGGGAAATTCTTTTATTTTGGTGGTTTTTTTGGTCACTATAGAAGCTACTATTAGATGCTGTGCTCACATGTGCAATTCATGTGGAAAGTTTCTGGAAGCACAGTGACTCATGAGTCTGCCAACTTAAATCTCCACAAGGGTTTCTTGGGAAAGCCACTCCTGATGCTAAAGGGCACATGATCCAGCAGGTTCTTAGCTAGGAAGAGAGTATTGGGAATTGTGCCACGGCAGTGAACTATGAAGACGACATATAATGAAATAATAAAGCCAGGAAAGCCATTATGCCCACAGCTGTGCTCTGTGCATGCTGAGCTTCAAGTTGTACACTCATGAAGGACAGGTACTGCCAGTTTTTCAGCTCTTTGATTTATTTAAAGCCCCATGAATTCTCTCTTCTGCTTCATCTCAGATGATTAAAGCTGAAGAAATCACTTGCATAGATGACTGACAGGCATAGAAAAGAACACCCCAGCAGGCAAAAATGAAGCTATTAGCATCATGCCTTACCTGGTGTTATGTATCCAGTAGCAGCAGCTGCCCCAACAAATGCGCCTCGTGTTAAAGCACCTCGTCCTCTGCCTCGAACAGCCTGGACTGCTGCAGAAACAGCTGTATTGACAACCCCTTTAGTCTGCCCAGAGTAATAAAAAAAAGCAATTCAGAAAGCGAAAGCATTCCTGGAAATACAAGGCCATCTGCATTAACTCACCACCTTTTAAATATCTCTTTAAACATGCTTGAATGCACCAGCCTTGCTAGAGGTGGAATACAGACCGGAGTAGTACTGTCCTAAAGACTGACAGAAACAGAGTCGCTCTCCAGCTCACTGACTGAAGGGCACAGCAGCGCACACTGAGCCTGGTACAGTTGCTCCACTCAGACCTGTCAGTTTACGTGGTCAGACTGTGTGTTATTCACCTCAGTTTTGGTCGTGCGAGCATAGATGAACACCAGTGGCTTCTAACCCTTCCTCTGCTATGCCTTGCTGCTGTCTTTCCCACTTCCCTCTCCTTGATCTACAACACTGTCTTTGCTTCTCTCCTACCACTCTGAACCCACATAACTTCAGCAGGGTCAGGGTTTCACCCCAAAGATCAAAAACCACTTCATGACAACACTGGACTGCTTTAACTTAGCTTTACTAGAATACCGCCTTCCTTTTCCCATTGTCACCACCAAAAAGCAAAAGAACAGCAAGGACTTCAAAAAGCTGGTGTTGCTCACTGCACCAGAGCACCGTTTTGCCCTGACTGCCTCCTGAAACAGTAAAATCATGCAAATCCAGGTATTTCAAAGACAAATTTGGCAGCTATTGCCATCATTGACTTACTGAAAAAAGAACACATGAACAACAACAAAAAAAGAAACATCAGAATTTAGGAAGCACCTGAATCGTAGGTCATTGTCATCTCTTAACTGCATGTGGAACATTATTCTGTGAGATAGTGTTTTTCTCATTTACTAGACTTTCAACACAGTAACGGAAACTAAAATACTCCTAACTAAAGGTCTTAGTTACAGAACAAAAGTAAGAGTTGACTCTTATCTTTTGTAAGTGTATGTTATGATACATTCTGCTCCAGCATAAATGACAAGAAACCTAGTTCTAGCATATTTGCACAATAGAGACACAAATTGTAATCCTCAGCACTTAGTTCAGACTGTGGTCCTCTGGAAGAACACTGTTGATTAGTTTCTGCTCTGTGGAATGGTGGTGATGTAACCGTGGCTGTTAAACCTAATGCACAAGACCAAGCTTTTTATTACACAAGTCTTCCTCACCAAACAAAATGGCTCATCTGAAAAGGTGCAAAAAAGGTGCAAAAAAGGTGCAAAGCTCTCAGCTTACTCCAGAACCTAGAGTTAAAGTCTTTGCCTGGTTATAAATGACTTATCTCCTAAGCCTATGCATCTTACATGATGAAGGAGCACAGTATGGCTCTGGCCTGAAACACTTCATTGCTGCTTGAACCACTAACCTTACTGCATCTCCTCCAGCTAATCAGCACCTCTAATTCCGCCTTTGTGCCTCCTTTTCTACTGTATTTCCCACAATATAGACTCAACTATCAGAGTATATTACACTACAATAATTATTATAGAAGAATAAAAATAGAAACCTTACATGGGTGCATAAAACAAGAGACTGGAATCACTTGCTTCCTGTAGAAGTTCCTATTATCATAAAACAACCCAGAGCGGTGATAACAGAGTGGTCCAAAAAGCAAATAATTCTTACCTGAGGAATAATCTTCTTTTTCTTGTTGTTTGCTGCATTAGGCCCAGAAAACAGTTTTTCAAGTGCTGCTAATGCAGCACTTGCTTTTGCTACTTTCTTATTTGGGCCTGCACCTCTGAACTTCTGCCCATCTACTTCTACCTGAAAATTGAGACATGAGTTTATGAGTTTATGTGGATCTTCTACTTCGTTCCTCCTCCTCATGTCAAGACATGATGTAGTTTGGGGCTGTCAGAATCCAGTTTTAATTCTCATTGTACTTTCCTAAAGCATAAAAGACATTCTTTTCCCCAGTCTAATCAACATAGCAGCAATAAGAGATACAAAAACCTGAAAACATCACCACCACAGGTGTGCACTGCAAAAAGCAAAGTACAAAAAACCTGAACTGTAGCAGCAAGCAACTCCACAGACTGAACCACTGTTAATAAAAGCACCTACTGACTGCGTAACTCTGCTTCACTCACCTCCATCACAAAGCGCTTGTCATGGCTTCCACCTGTCTCAGAGATGAGCTCATACTTCAGACCTCTTCTCTTTTCATTGAGCTCCATCACTGGGTTTTTGCCACTTGCTGTGAGGATAGGACCCTGAGTTCGTACCTAGAGAGACATTTATGGTGTTGCTTAAGAGTCCTTATCTCCCCAAAGGGCAGACAAACATCTACAGCACTGTGGCATACAGTGCCACGCGGCCAGCCACTTCGAGAACGCCAGTGTTATCACCGTGTCAGGCATCTGCCACAGCTTGTTCTTCCCAACACATACGCCTCGGCAGGCTTTCCAGGAACAGGCCTCTATCTAGGGTAACACTGCCTTGGCTTCAGTATAGCATGCTCTGCTAGAACAGCGGATGGAGTCTCTTCTCTAAAGAATGGCAGTGGGACAAACAGTCCTGTAAAAGAACTCGCACCCTCGTTATGACCGTTGGTGAGAGCCACTGTCCTCGTGGCCTGGTCTGGTGTGTACACAAATTGAACATTACACCGACTGCACTCGGAATTTCAACCCTGAGAGTATTCAAAGCTGAAGCTGGCGTCAAGTTCCTTGAAATCGAAGGCTTTATCACTGGAAGGAGAGATTAGCCTTCCCAACCTTGCACACATCTCTGCTGCTCGATCTAATTACGTCCTGGCACTACTGAGCTCTGACTGAAGAAGTCTCATACCCCAGGTCACATGGTTCAGTAAGAATATCTGTAACTGCTTGGAGAGCAAGGAAGGTAAAGCCGAGATCTGAGCACACCAGCATATCAGCCTGCAGTAGAGTGCACTCAGCTACAGATACAGATGACTACTCACTAGTGAAGAAAAAGATTAAGGGATCAAAACAATGTTTTCCAAAGCAAATTCTTATTCTGTATAAAGGCCAGGACTCTGAGTACCAGGACCTGCCCTTTAAAAGTAAAGTGTCTCAAAAGTGTAAGCATGAAACCCCAAAGTCATGCAGCTTGGGAAATATCTTAGTCATATTAAAATATTAACCACTTTTGTGATAAAATGTAATACATTTTAAAGGAAAATTAACAGGTCAGTTTGCTGTGTATAAAATACCCCCATTTCTTTTCCCTAGAAATGTCTCAGTGGACTAAACACATATGTGAATGGAGCTGTCCATGATTATGCACTGTCTGGAAATTAAATGCCTTCCAACTGAAGAAATTATGTTTTAACATCTTAGCAAGTATTTGAAGAACAGAACAATTACTTATATTTACAGCACAAACCCCCGTACTCCTGGAAAAAAGCATTATAACAAAAAAGAAAGTAGGGATCTACAATGGTTTATCAGTACAGCCCCCAGAGAGCTTGCCACAGAGCTATCAGGCAGACAAACACATATACAAATTTAAGCTGTTACTCATTCTTTACACAGGATGCTACTCCTGGTGGCAGTTACAAACAACTGGTCAAGGAAATCAGGAAGAGAAGGGTGAAAGGGATGACATCTAAGCATGAGTTAAAAATCTCCCGGTTTCTCAATGTGAAAAGAAACAAATACCAGAAGTACTTTAAGAAAATACCCATCACAGCTTGATTCTTGGGGACATTCAGCCAAAGTTACTGGAATTTTGTGCTTTGAGGAATACTCTATCTCCCACAACTTCAGTGAGAAAACAAGCACAGCATGCTCCTTATAGCAAATGACTTCAGCTACAAGTACCAAAGTTAAAGTATATTATATTGAAACTGAAGCATTTTCTAGGCCCTTCAATATGTATAGAGGTATTAGGTTTTACATTTCTTAACACCTCCTAACGAATTTATATATTTACATTGGTCTTCATGTGTATCAATTTAAAATACTGTCTGTGTAAGTATACTATTTGACAAACCTACTATTACAAACCAGAAATTGTGACACTGGCATTACTAGAGCCCAAGGGCACCGAACAAGATGGAGCCATCCCGGTCATAAGATGTACATAAGCTAACTAGAAGAGGGAATGCCTGTCTCAGTTTATGGAGGACCAGATGGCTACCCCGCCTCATGCCTGAGGAAAGGAGGCACATAGTGACACAAAGCCTGAGGCAGATCTGAGATGGGAAACTCAATTCCTCATCCACTGCCCTAACTAAACACCATCTTCTTCTGGGAGAAGAGGAAGAAAAACCCCAAAACCCAAAAAAACCAACCCCCACACTTCTCCATCATGTGTACTTTTTAATGCAATACTCACCTCTAGGGTAGCGGAGGTGTCAGCTGTGGAATTTCCAGTATTATTGCTTGAGATTGAAGACATTGTTTCATTTTTACCTTCAGTATCTGATTTTTCATCAGAACTCATACACTCCACATCTGCATCAAAACCGGTTGGATACCCCATCGCTTGTAAAACCTACAGCAAAGTCACATGAAATGAACTCTAAAATAGGTAGCAGTACAGAAACAAATACAAAGCTGATCATAACATGAAAGAATGTCCACTGTACACTTAATAAAGGCAGATTGCTTAGAAATATGTTTTTTCCTGTGTTGAAATGGAGAAAAACCACAATAGCAATGGGGAAAATAGTTCCAGGTTTCCAAGCATGGAATCAATACAGAATTTTAGTCTCAAAGATAGCACTTACTCATGAGTGTCATTCATCATCTCGAGAATTCCTTGTAAAATAGTAGATTTAAATTCAGAAGTGCATCCACTGCACTACACTTCTTAACAGTATGAGGAGGAGATGGTTTTGCAGACATTTTCCTCTCTCTGTGTGTGCATGGATGGAGCAAGAGACAGACTGGGGCAAACAAGACAAACAGTCTTGTAAGAATTAAAGCATTGTACTTCTACGGGATGATACTTCTGGAGTTTCCTAGGAAACTGCAGGTGACAGCTGGTAGATACCCAAGTAGCATACAAAGCATATCCCTGAAGCAGAGGCTGATACCACCTCCCTTGCATCTTTCAGGAACACCAGAGGGTAGATGCTTCCAAAGTAGGTGTACAGGGAGCAAATTCCTGAGTTGAGATGTGAAGTGAAGGAATGCCCGGCTAGCAGAGTAACAAACTGCCTGCCTGCAGCAAGCCTACCTCTCAGTGAACCACATCACAACCTCCAAAGCTTTCTCCGTGCTGCTTACGTCCAGCAGCTGTACAGCAAATGAAATTTTACTGATTAAGGCACTATTCATCAGTTCCTTCAAAAACATCCTCCACTAGCAAGGCCAGTCTCTCCTTTAACCAGCTACCTAACCTAGTTGTATGGAGGTACTGGACATGGGCCCAAAAGAATCTGAAAAGAACCTGAAGCTCCCCTGAAAATTTAGTCCCAAGAACAAAGTTTGCAAAAATCACTATGTTCCACCACTGAACTGAGAACTGCATGGGGAGCTCCAGGCTCAGCTCCTATACAAACACGGTACATCTGGCTGCATTTTCAGGGCTTCTAAATTTTAAAAAGGTCAGATCTAGAGACTGAAACAGTCACGTTATTCCCTCTTATAAGTCTGGGAAAGCAGAGCCCAGATCTGCTAGGAAAAAAAGGAAAGGAAAAAACAAAAGCTAGTCTCTACCACACCACCCATTTCCTCTTGGCCTGAATCAGGGATGTTTGGAAGTGTAGCCCAGGATTTGTATATGTGTAAATTTAGAGAAAACAGAGCTGTAGGCACCAGCACAGATCTGGCTGACGCAGAGAGGTTCAAGGGCAGAGAAGTCACAGCTTTTCAGGGCAAGTTTTATATTTATTTTTTTTTTTTTTTAAACAACTGCAGGGAGTGAGGCAAAATGAAAGAATGAGGCAGGAGGTCTGGAAGGATACACATGCAGAGAGCTACTTTTCCTGGAGGAACAACACATTCCCTCAGATACTTCTGAGCACTTTGAACTTGAAAGCACATGGGACAATGGGATTTTCAAAACTGAAATCAAAGAGAAACAGAAAGTTGCCAGATGAAGCTTGTAAAAAGGAAATTCTTGTTCAAAACGAAGCACAGAATGACAGATGGGCTTGTTCCTATCAGAAGTGCAGTTCTATTAAAAGAGGTTCTCTTTCACATGAATTGTCTGTAGGAAACTTTTGTTTCTTCCCAGAAACCCAGCAGGCTTGGTCTGCTGTAGCAGTCTGAGCTGTCCTCATGCAACACAACGCAGATGTTCACGTTCACATGTTTAGAGTACACAGGCAGTAGTTCAGTTTCATCCAAATTTTTTTTTTATTTTGAGGTTGCATTATTACTAGTTCTAACCATATTTCATACGCTCTGTTCCAAGACCTAGGGTTAGCAGATGACTTCAAGCTGTCTTACCTTCACTGCCACATGGAGCTTGGCTGTTTTCTTAGAAGGTCCTGATGCTTCGTATGTTGTACCATCAACATCTACAGACATTGTGAAGACTGGGGCATGGACCGGACCAGACTGCGACAGCAGCTTATATTGAAGCCCTGGCCTGATTTGGTTCAGCCTCATCAGAGCATTCATGAGGTCTATTGCTTTACTATCAAGTACTAGTACAAGATAGTAGAA
>VXBL01002375.1:1935813-1980494 GCA_013400195.1 Aramus guarauna | reverse complement strand
AGGGGGGGGGGGGGGCAGAGAGAAAGGGAAAATGAACAAAAGATGATGAACAGAAAAATGGAACAGTTTGCATTTCAGTGCTTTCTGTCTGTATAAAGGAACAAAACAACTACTCAGTCTCTCAGAGCCAATAATGCCGTTAGATCTTTAATAAGCCATTCTACTTTTGGGTAACAACTATAATTACTCAAATTTTTATATTGTTAACACAATTCTTTTGCAGCTAGCTGTATTCCTCCTGGCTGCTACAAAAGGAGTAACAAGTTTTATAGGTACTGAGGAACCAGATCCAGAACTGGTGCCAAAGTGGCACAATGAAAATAGTCCCCAGAACTGACTGGATCCCTGCGATACTGAGACACTTCAGTCTGTGCGTACATGCAGTGTCAGTGGTTTGTAGATTAAGCATTTCATTTTTCTTTTGGGAGGTCTTGAGAGACCAACAACTAGCTCAAGAAGGGGAAGAATGCAAAAAGGCAAATCTTCACACAGCAAAGTCACTGCAGTATTTTCAGAAAAAGAAACCACAGTACAGGGACGTTATCAATAAAATACCTCAGCCACTAGGGCAAGTTAAATTTTACCGTAACTTGATGGGTAATCCCACTTAAAAATGCAAATCATTCAGTTAGTACAACATGTCAGGGAAGATTCAGATGCACAGTAAGAGATGCATTTGACATTCCAAATGTGGGGTGATAGAGACAACAGTTTTTGTTCCAAAGACTTTTTCACATGCTACTGCACACCAACACAGAGAAGCTTTTAAAATCAGCTCCAACTGTACAACAGATCTTTGAAAACAGAACAGAGAAGAGTTGCACTTACTTTTCCTCAGATTACGCTTCATCTTTTTATTTGGATCTTTATCATCCCCGACGCTATCTTCAAATGGTCTCTTAAGAGCAGATGAGCCTGTACCTAGGGTATAAATTTCCTTGTAATATGGATATGCTAAAAACAAAATTCCACAGCAGGAGTCTGATTAGTCCCATACTGTTCCTTGCATGTTTACAATGAAAAGAACTCAACCATCAGTCAAAGCTTTCTTATTGCTACACAAGCCAATATTAACCTATTACTCACTGTACCATGCCATACAAGATGTCTGTTTCCAGTATCATGTGCGGTAAGTGCTGTAATTCTGCAGTATTGATTTTTTTACAATTAGTCTAAAGCAAGAACTCTAACAGTATTGTTTTTACAAAAAATATACATGGAAATTTATTCTTATTAGGTATATATTGTCTTCTAGGAAGAATTCTGGAGTAATTCCTATTATGGACGCTCATTACATGCTTTTTGACTAACTACAGTCTCTCCTTCCCCAGTATAAGAATCATAAACACTACTGTTACTCCTCAGACCCCAAAAGACTTTGTGCTTAAAGAAAATCATCAGTTATATTCTAGCCATACTGCTGCTCCTCTGCTGACACTTCTAGAGAACAGAACTTCCAGATTTTCTCCTGACAATGAAATATTTTTTAAAAAACACACATTTAACACAAAGAAGAGCCTTTACCTTGCATTCACAGCATATAGCTCAGGAATTTCACCCATTCTAAATTAGTCCCTAGTTTACTGCCCAGTTAGTGATTTTTGGAGCAAACGCCACCTACCTTCTTTGTCAGTTACTGACCAGGAATATTTCTGAAATGACTTATTTGATGGGAGGGGATCCATTTCCAAAACCTTATAGATCTGACCAAAGGCTGATAATCTGAGGGCATGCTATAAGGTGACAGTAGAAACATAAGTTACATCACAGCACTACTTTACCTCGGTTGTCTAAGTTTCTAACTAAAGTTTGTAGACACAAAACCAGTTCTATGAGAAGACAGCTTCTACAGCTATCTTCTATGATAGCTATAGAAAATGCTACGGTCTGAAATATAAACTCATAATTTCTGTAATACAAAGCACAGGGTACATCAACAGGGAGCCTACTCAAGGGCTCTGTGCCATAAGCACTTGAGCTGGGACGCAAATGGTGCACAGACACTGGGCTGCCTTTTGTAAGGATTAGATTTCCGACATATTGAACTTGTGTACTCATGAGCCATCATTTAGTCTTTCCAGAGTAGCATGCCAGAAGAACTATCAGGACTGCCATTAAAATAAGCTATCCCAGCAGAGAATAAATCGTATTAATGAGCTGAAATCTTGACCGTTATAGTATCTAGCTCCTCAAACGTATGAGTTTTCTACCTGAGCACTGTGCGTAATGGCTTCTTTTTGCTGAACTGTCATATATGACAAAGCATCTGTTGGCTCCCGTTCACAGGGGTCATGCAGACCAGGCCCTCCTAGGTGAGAAAAGAGGCAAAGCGGATTACTGAGAGTAAACAAGAAGCAATATGGAAATGGGGACTGATGGATATTGCAACAGCGAGGCTCAGTCTTCAGCAGAGCGGGGAGCACACCTTTTCCAAAACTTCGTACAGAGCAAACTAACCCCAAGATTTTACTCCCTTGCAGCAATGGGTGTAGAACTTATCAGGGTTAACGCTGCATGCATTAGTGAGAACTAAAAGCAGTAGGTTTAAAGAAACAAATAATTTGGATAGATAGTTAGATTTCAGTTAGTCTATAGAAAGCAGATGGTCGTTAAGTCTATTTATTTGTTTGCAACCACTTAGTGAGACAGGGCTTAATTTATAAAAACTCTAAGGTTCTCCATTAACTTCTACTGCATCAATGTACTCATTCAAAGAGTTACAACCCTGCAACTTTTTTTTTTTTTTTTTTTTTTTTTTTTTTTTTTATTTTAAACAAGAAACCACTCATGTAGCTCCACTGCAGGTTAGGAGTTCAAGGCAGGCATTTTTCCTCTAATCATACAGCAAAAGCAAAACATTAAGGCTGCCTGATCAATCTTTTGTGTTCCTGAAGTTAATTTGGCCCCTTACCAGGAAGCAGAATTCCAGATGCCAAACACTCCATCACTCGTCGCAATGCTTCCCCAGCGCCCAAAGGTCTATTACAAGTACCTATAGATTTTTCACATATAAGCTCGAGTGGCTAGAAGACATTAAATTACAATTAGTATGGACACAAGGGTAACTGTAACTGCAGTTAAATATGGAGGGGTAGAGGGAAGAATATTCACATTGGCTCACTTCATTTTTAATCCACTACAGGTCTAACTGACAGACGTCCATCCCAGAGGACAGTTCATGGCACACGTATTTGTTCCCTGCTCTGAGTCACCTTTTGAGGAAACCAACTGTTCTCCACTAACTGCCCAGGAAGTCTAACAGTAGCCTTCTAAAGCCAGGTCATGTGAATGTTCTCCTCTCAAAGGGTTATCAGTTCTATGTGAGAAAACACCGCCTCCACTGGCCTCCAGAGTGTTCCTCTCTGGATATGCAGAGCATGTGGCCCTCCCCAAACCTGCTAACGGGAAACAGTGTCCTCCAGGAGGAGCACCACCATCATGGTAGCACTGTCAAGGTAGCAGGATACTTTTGAAAAGCTAAACTTGGAGGCAACAAGTGGGATTCTATTGCAAATCCTTGAGGACATGCAAGGCCCCACAACATTTATGCTTCTTTCCGTGGTATCTGTATTATCTTACAGACTGAACAAATAATTGCATTCTCTTTCCTTCCTATGAGCACTTTTGTACATAGGTAACAGTTAGTGGGGAGTAAAAGGAAAGGGGGTTTAAGAACAAGTTTCGTACAACACACGGTTTTCTCCAATCCAGACACTGCTACAATTTACAGGAGATTCAAGACCTGACCCCATGGCCTTCAGCTCTTTCAGTACTTACCCATCCTTTCAGTGGTGCCCATGTGGGGACTCTGTTGCACAAATCCCGCAGAATACGAAGGACAATTACACATGATTTTAGTCCATTTGCCCTGGCCTAAAACAAACAGAATGATTCCAATACACCTGCAAAAACCTGGCCTTCAATTTTGCTTTTCTTTTTAAATGCACAGAGTCCTGGGATAGATTTTTAAATTATTATTATTACTTAATACTTAGCTTCATGCAAAATAAAAAGTTATATAATAGTAAAGTACTTCAATTTAGAGAGACATATAAAAAAGGCAGCGAAATGTCAAGATTGCTTTTGTAGCCTCATGACAACTCTAGACCAGCTGGCTGTCTACCTGTCACGTTTGCCCTTGCACAGTACAGCACTGAATTCGGAATTCTAGACCTTTGCTCTATTAGGGACTAGTCAGAAATTAAAGAGGCATTAAAATTAAAACTGTCTCAAATTAAACCTCGTAAGGCTACAATAACAACAAGGTAAGAACAAATAGCCAACCTGAAACCATTTGGCGTGCCGCAGAGACGCCAAGGCCTCCAGGCATTTCTGCCTGTCCAATAAGTCCGGAGGATCTTTCATCGCAACATTATCTACTGGTAAAAATGGGATAAAAAGAGACAGATACAATTTGACCAAGGGGTTTCTGTCACAATACAAAAAGAACGGCAGCATCTCAATGAGATAATAAGACTCCCAGAATTTAAGTGCACTGTGTTATTCAATTTAAACAAGCCATTAAAGGTAGTAAATGTGCACGTGTGCAACAGAAGCAAAGGCATTCACTCCTTGTAAAATAATAGTAATAATAAAGATGGCCACTGCTACAGACAATCTGGGATCTTATTAAAAATGTAGAACACATTTCAGGGCAGAAAATAGCTATATAGCACTTTTTTTTTTGTTGAGTTTCACTGTTTTTTGTTTTTTTTTTTCCCCCACAAAAGTGGCACAGAATTTCAAAGAGACAAGCTTCTTTTGACAAGAGGAAGATATTCTTGGGGGGGTATAAAAAATTGTAATAGGTAGAAAAAGAACTTATGTCCATGCAATTATTGTGAACTTCAAAGAAAAAAATTGAATATATTTGAAATATTATTGCATGAACAGTACTAGCCAATATAATTCCATGAAAGGAATATACAAAAACCGCCAGTAAGATATTTTACAGTTTGATTAGTCTTTCACGTAACCAGAACACGTGAAAGTAGTGAGTAAATTTGGTAACTTCCAGATTACTGACTGATTAGAGAGGCAGTCCCCTCTTGTAAAAATCTTCTCTTCCAAACAGCAACTGAAATCAACAGAGGAAATTCAAAGAAGGATTTGAGAGACAAGACACTACTATCTTCTGTGCAGGTTTACACTTTTTTCTTTTTTACTTTCTTTTTTTTTTTTTCCATTTTATTTTTCCTTTCTCTTTGTTTTTATCCAGCATGCAACAAACTGCTTTTAGCAGTCATATCTGATTCTATACTGAGAGATATTACGCATCAGTCCTTTCTTCCCTGATTTTTAAAAATTTTGTATCCTAAGGAGTTATTAGCAGCCAGATTCTCTGGAAACTCTGTACAAATGACAGATTTTGCATATCTGTGAAATCAGGTTAAGATGACTTTAGTTTTTAGCTGACAGGAGAACATCATAATAGAAGAACTAAATGAATCCATGGCTCAACTAAAAATGTGAATATGTTATTTTCCTTTGAATACACAATTAGTCTTTATTTCAAAATAAGTAATTTGGAAATACAGTCTTTTCATTATTCATAATGGTCAGTTCTCCAGGTCTTGAGACCTGTGCAGGTCCGAATGAAATACAATATCCATTCCAAATTGAAGACTATGCTAGATAAGCAAAATCCAGCAAGACATTTAAAATATGAGGACAAGTTAGGAGAAAAAAGTACCATCAGTTTGTAGTATGATTTATTAGTAACATCTCAAAGTCCATTTTCATAGGTCACTTTGGATAGTATTGGTTGCACGTGCAATTGCATCTTTAGTGTTACAGTTGCTTCCCCTCCTATGGCATTCAGTGGGAAGGTTACCCTGGTAAAAGCACATTATGTTATGATGGATAAAAGAGCCCAAAGCCAAAAGAAAAAAAAACAAAAACCAAAAACCTGTGTAAAACTGAACAGAACCAGGTATCTTGTCTGACAGGTCATAGTTGCAGTTCGTACCTGCTGGCTCTGCTGCCAGCAGAAGACTTAAGTGCTATAAGCTTATTTTCTAACCCCAATGAACTTCGCAGCAGATATTTGTATTGTTTTGTATTGCCCTCATCAACAGTATTAGAATATTGGGATTAATCACTCCTCTTGCCTGTTTTCCAAATGAAAGCCACCAAGTCTCAAAGCACTGGGTTTCTATGAGCACAAAAGGTCACTTTGGAACACGAGATTTGCTTCTAAATTTCCTTTGCAGTTTCATTATTTGCAGGAGTAATCTTTACAATTACTCAGTGTACAGCTATAGTTCTGTAAGAAAACTTCATTGTGGACAATATAAACATCTGCTTAAAGCTCCTGTATTGTATAAAACAACTACTGTCAATGAATGATCAGAATCTTATTTTAAAATGTTAGAAATGGCAAAGGTGACTGATTGCAAAATCATTACTTTTTTGCAATAAATGGATCTTTTAACACCTACAGACTTATACTTAGCATTGTACAAGGCTTTGCTAGAGTGTGTTGCAGCCATTGACAAAGTACATTAATTTTTCCTTTAAACTATAAAACACGAAGAGAATACGTGTCATCTGTCATCAGGTGACTGAAAAGTCTGTTCTATTCTTGTAAGATTTGATTTGTTTCAACAGGTTAGAATCATACTTTTTCCTACAGGATTAAGGCTATTTCCAAAGGTCTAAATTACAAGTCTCTTGGAGAATTTTGCCAATTGCGAATTCAGTCCTAGTGTCCTGAGCACCTTTTGCAGATGTTGCAGTCAGCCAACTTTTGGGTGCAAGATTCTATTAAACAGAAAGATGAAGAGAACAGGCAGTGAAGAGGGTGAGCGGCTTGCAGCAGGCTCCCTTTCGACACCCTCGGGAGAATGGCATGTTTCTTCATGCTCTGCCAGTCAGGAAAGTGAGACCCAATCAAAATTTTCAAATGTGATTGCAAAGCTTTAACTGTTTTTCTTGTGGTTTTCACAGGGGCAGCAATACAAGGAGTTTAATAAACAGTTAATAATGAAGCCCTGACATTAGCTCACACTGTGCCACGCAGAACCAATCCTTCAGCAATTCTCTCCCCGCTTGCTGTACACATTCTCTTCACACAGTAGCTGCTCGCTTCGTTCATTCGCAGCCAGCCTTATGAGGAGCCTTGTCTTCTCCACGGGGGCAAGGTAAGCCCGAGGCTCGTTGCCCCCAAAGGCGCCTCTGGAACACCACCGGCTGCGGCTGCCCAGAGGCGCAGCAGAGGCAGGCTGCTCCTGCAGCAACGGCCCGGAGCAACGTTGATTTCAGCCCCACTTTGGTAAATGAACTTGTTTATTGTTACACAGCTTGTTGTTACTGTACGCTCAGTAACAACAACTGATTTGCAAGCTACAACATTCTGGTCTGGAAAGCCCAATTTATATTTGATGCTATGAATAAAAATTCTGTTTCTTGAGAAGTTTAAATTTTAAACTGATGCAAAATGCAGGAATTTTAGATGCTTGACTTCTCAACTCGACATGAGAAAGCAGAGCTTTATGGATAGCCATTTGTGAGAAACACCAAATGCACACACACACTGCTCTGCTATTTATTTTTGCTAACAAGCAGCAAAAACAAATAGGACAAACACCACGTCTTAAACATGAACACTTTTCCAAAGAGGTGGGGGCTGAAGAGAAATCCAGGGATGTTTTTCGATACATTCTGACATCAGGGCATGAAGGCACACACAGCATTCCTACAGAACAAATGGGAGCACTGGTAACGAGGCCGGTTGCGCCTAACCTTGCCGCTGGTTAGAGGACAGATTAGTGTAATTGCACCGAACGAACCGAAACCTTGGTCAGTTACCCAACGGCCCAGATCTTACACGTGAGATGAAAGGCAAGGTCACGAGCATTTTGAGCTCCTTCATTCAAAAGAATGTACGGACTAAACTCAAAGCAGGTTTGAAAACTGCATAGAAAGTAGATTTACATTTCGTTGGCGTTATTTGGGGGTATAGAAAAAATATGGCAGTACTTTCTTTGGAGATCAAGGTGTTTTCATCAGACAGTTTCTCTGAGTGTTTTCCCTTGATAGTAGCTATGGAACATTTCTGGTCTGAATCTAAGTGAAAGTGACCTAAATATGGATGGAAATACTATCCCCGCCCCCTCCCCCCTTTCAATTTACTTAGTGACACCTGAGCAATGTTTCACGTACCTTTGGAAAGAAATACGATCGTGTCTCTGTGCACTTGTGATGAATCAGTGTCAAAGAAATTGGGCTCTCTAACAAGCCCTACTACCTATCCTCGTCGGCTGCACAGCAATGATAGCGCAACACCGCTCTAAGACGAACAGTAAAACCATTTTAAGATTTAAAAAAAAAAAAGGTACAGATTTTTGAAAAATATTTTAAGATACTAAAACCAAAACAGAACATCTATATTTTAAATATAATAAAGTATAAAAATCCAAATCCTCATTCAGTCTGAGATGAATTCAGGAGCCCTTAGAGTTTACTGCCACAACGGCACCACTTTTTGCAAGAAAATACTTGGACAGAAGCCTTTATGCAAAGCTGCGTCCCTTTGTGAGAATCTTAAAAATCCTTTAACATGAACGTTTGTTCCGCACTTTGTGCTCACTCATGAGCATGGATCAGCCGCAACAACTACAGGGCTGATCTCAGCGTCTTACGGGAAGTAGAAGAGCAACTAAAGTCCTATGCAATTTATTTTTAATGGCCTTGCAAAAGAGCACGGTTACTAATTTGAGAATAAACAGACATTGCAATTGGGGAATCTATGCCATTCATCTGCTTTGTAAGATTTTTCTGCATCCAGCTGCTGCCAAAGTGTTGCGTTTCATTTGGAAAGGGATCCTTCCTGCCCTCGCCTCCAGCACAGGTGAGGGGAACTGACCAACATTTCTCATTGTATCGGTATTTCAGGTGGGAGAGGGAGGAAGCAAAGGACTTGTGGCAAGTCTAGAAATGGGAAGAGAGCGACAGGGAGTTCCCTAGCCCACGTGGGCCCAGCTGCCTCAGTTGTCATGACAGAGAGTGGCCAGTTGGTCAAAGGTCTGACATCATCCAGTGGCAAAGTTTCTAGGGATAGGTTTGGGAAGCGGAAGCAGAAATTACTGACAAGATTTAAAAAATAAAGCAAAGTATGGCTACATTTGCTCTTTGCTATTCCTCTTGCTTTGTTTCCAACCTCATCAATACTACCAGTCAACATTCCATTAACAATGGGCATATAACTATACCGGCATCAGGCGGTTAGGGAGAAGGAACAGAAAGAAACTACGTTACAGTTTTCTAGATCTATTTTGCTCTAAGGACATGAGGTACAATGGTCAAGTCAGAAGCAAAAGTGCTGTATTATAGCACTGTAACTTCAATTGTATCCCAGTTCGGAAATTCTTACAGCCAGAAACACACATATACACATCATCGAGTAATAAAAATTGAGGGCCAGGACAACGTACTTGCAAGCTTTGCAGGAGATTTTTTTTTTATGTAAAAAGAGAAACAATTTTATGAGTTTTTCAAGATACTACGAACCAATCCCACTTGACTGACTTAATTTGAAAACAAGACTGTGCAGCGCTGGGGTGTCCAAGAATTAACTACCAAGTCTGAAAGACAGGAGAACTAAGATCTAATTGTATATCAAAGTTAACACCGTAGCGACATTGCTTGCAAATGAAAACTACGCATATTGGCAGGAAAATTAAGTGACTGTTGTCTTTTTAAGGCACAAATAACGTAATCTATTGTGGCAATAGCCAATCTAGTTAATACATGATGCACAATTAAAAACCTCCTTCCTGATTAACCCTGTGCTGCACAGTCCCGGCATTTAGATAGAACAAGTCTTAAAAACAAATGAAAACACTCTGTGTACCTCCATCCTTCTTCTCTGCTTCATCTCGAATGAGGGGGGATGTGAGTATCACCTTCAAAATTAGCTTGGGCTCCTTTGTGTTACGAATAATAATAGCTGCCTCATTTACATGCTCTTCCACGAGATACTTCTCTTCTGTAAGTTTCTGAAAGTCACCAAGAAAGATTTCAAGAATCTCCCAATCAACTGAAAAGCTGCAGAATCTCTGTACGTGCATATGCCTCAACTAATGAGCAGCCTACAGGACATTGCAATAATAAGGCCTTGCCTCCCTCATTAAAACAAACAGAAAAACTCCAGTAACATGTTCAAGAAAAAAGGTCTGCAGCAAATTTAATGAGAATACTAAGCAGTTCCACCAAGAAAAAGTTTTCCACTTTTTTTAAACTTTTTTTTTTTTTTATTAAAGACAGAAGCTGACTTTCATAGCTGCTAGCGTGCAAAATACCACCAGAAGTTCTGTTCTTAATAAAAGAAACTTTGTTCTTAATAAATACACGCTTCTCCGGTAACGCTGCGTCTAGATGTAAAAGTTCTCCATGCGGTGTGACCAACTCAGCCGTAACTCAGTGCAGAGGGATGACAGGTTCCAGCGCAGGAGCCACACCAGCTCATGTCCATGTACCAGCCATGAACTAGGACCACATTCACCTTGGCCATCTCTCACCAACCCCAAGATACTCTCCAGACGCATTAGCAACAGAAATTTCACCACCTCTCCAAACAGTCCATTCTGATTCTCAGCCACACACCTAATTTAGATGACCCATTTTGCAATAAAACTGCCCCCTGCTTGAGCTGCAATTATTTCTCATCCTTCCTTTGGGAGCCATGCAAGATACTGAATCACTGTCCCTTTACAAATAACCATTAATGCCTTAAAACACCTGCATTCGGTCTTGACTTTTTCCAAACCAGGTAATTTTAATTACGTGGTTTTCTAGGTGCTCGTTCTCACCTGTCCGATTTTCTCCAACTTGTCCATCCAGCTCTCTCACTCCCCCTTCCCCACAGCACTGGAAAATGGATGCAAACCAACAACTTCATTCAGTAATACCAAGCCCAGGAGAGATCGGGGACAATGCCTGGAAAACCTGACCTTCCTCTCTTCACAGCACACCAATCGAGTGTTTTTTTAAATTGTTTTCAATAAGCTTTTCATTTCTTGCTTAGATTTCTTTTGTAGATAATACTGCAAAGTACCTTATAATTTGTTCCATTAACGTGCGTTGTATCAGAGTTACCTCAAGCGATCCGTATCTGCAGGTCTTTCGGTAAGTCCTTTGGGACCTCTCTCAAAAAGCCCCTCCAAAAGCACAAAGATGACCACAGACTGTTCCAAGTCCTAAAGCTATTCCTTGTGTTTGTGAGTTCGTTGCAGCAAGACCCTATGGTTACAACATATCTAATGTATATTCTAACTTCTCTCCCTGTTGCAATCTGCACTCCTCCAGCTCCTTTACCATTGGGATGAAAACGTTCAGGCATCTGCTCACTACAAACTGTCAAAGCAGCAGCTGTTAACACCTCTGTACCCCATTTGCTCTTTTTGTGCAGTAATGCAGCTACACCTTCCTTCTTCCTCCTGCATCCAATGTCTGCAGGACCTCTCATTGCATTTTATGCCCGTGATAGCCACAGCTTGTTTCACGCGTTAGATTCCTCTTACCTCATGTTTTCCATAATCCTTTCCCTCACAACACTTCCCCATAGGACCTTACCTACATCCCTTGAATCTATTGCAGTCATCACATCTTTTAGTTATGTCTGTTCTGCTGTTCTCACTTTTTTTTTGAAGCACATCCTAACTTTTCCTATCTCTTTCAACCCGTCTCATCTCATACCTCACTACAAGTAAAATTTACTCTTTACTACTTGATACATCCCTATCATTTTCAAACAAGTAAAATTTACTCTTTACTACTTGATACATCCCTATCATTTTCAAACAAGTGAAATTTACTCTTTGCTACTCAGTAGATCCTTAGCATTTTCAGCCACGGATAGGGCCGCATCTGCAGGTACAACATTATCTCATTAAAACAAGCCCTTTATGTGACAAATGAGCAGTGAGAACAAACAGCTGTCAGGAATGGTAACACACATTCTGTCTATGTGGAAATAAACACAAGGCAGGAGAGCAGATCAGGAAAAAAGCAGATCAGGTTTGGAGAGAGGCACTTGCAGTGGAATACTTGAGGGCACAGTTTCTCGGTAACAGCGTATATCAGTCTGGAAGCTGGATGGATTATTCAGACTCAGAACTCTGTCAAAAAGGTATTATCCCTAGCTGCTTTAGAGAGACCAATATTAGCTGTGAGTGCTGCCTACGGGATGCCAACATCAGAATTAAACAGCCATAAATAAAAAGAATTATGAGCTCATGACTGACTACCACAGAGGCATTTATTTATCTTGGACAAGCCCAAGCAAAGCAAAGGAGCTGCAGTGTGGAACTTAAGGCTCAGGCACGGGGACAACACCACAGACCCACTCCATGCTCGAGCAGGAAGATTTCCAGGACTGCAGTTTAGCTCACACTAGTGGTCGGACCAGAAAGCAAACAGAAAGGTTATCCGCCACTAGAGGAAAACTGATGCACAAATAGGGATTAGGCAACAACAGGAACAAGATGTTAAATTTTGTGTACAGCTACTTCGTGTCACCACATTAAACCATGTCACACACCCTAGATGTTGTCCTAGATCCAAAGTATATTTCTTCAGTCTATGTCACTTGTCTTTTTCCCTGGACCAGATTCCAGCCTCTACTCAAACCTCGCAGTGCTATCAACCATTGTTAGAGGACTACCCTAAATTAACTCACCTGAATTTGAGCTGGGAGATTGTCTTTAACTATACATAACAAGGTCTTTGTGGGTTTTTCTTTGCACATGAGAACCAGCTCCAGGTCCATATCATCTTTTATCAGCAAGCCCTTTGCAACCAAGCCAATTCTCATAACACCACACAAGGTCCGACCACCTTGATCCCTGAAAATGAAACAATTTGGAGTAATTAAAATGGTATTTCAGACATTCAAAATACTTGTATTATCCTATCACAGCAAGGAAATAAACGGATGGGACTGAATACTGTGCTATAGTGGTGTATCACTGACTAGACAATGAAAAGCACAGACTCCTTTTATCCAAGTAGTTCCTATGAAAAAAAATCAACTGAAGCATGGATTTGCAATTCATATGAACACAGAAGTTGCCTGGCTCAAGTCAAAGATTCACAAAGCTGAAAAAAAGCCCAATTCTACTATCTGCAGATCTACCAAAAAAAACAGAATAATTAATCTAGAGGAGTGCTCTGACAGAAACCCTGTTTTCAGAAGTGATACGAATTGTCTTCTAGTGACACTCTAACTTCAAACACGGCCACAAAGCTTTTCAATGTTTCTTTTAGTTGATCCATATGTTCAAACCTTTATCTTTAAATTACAGAACCAACTTCTGCAGTTTTAGCCCATACTACAAACTGACATTTCAGGAAAGTTTCTAATTTCAAAGTCTTCCAGGCACAATTCCTTCAACAAGCCTTACCACTGAAACCTACAGGAATAAAGCTCTGACTACTAGTTTTTAGTCTCCAGTTAAAGTTTTGGGGAACATCTAAGAGCCACAGTGAACAACTTTCAAAGCAACATAAGAACACTTTGCGCTTTGAGTACTGAAAAACTGCAACAAAAAAAGAGTTTAGTAGGCTCGGATTGCTTAAAAGTATCACGAAAAATGCAAGAAATGCATCAGTGACAGTTCAACACCAGCTACTGCCACATGCTGCATCTCACACCATGGCATGTCACCGTTACAAAGCCCACAGAAGACATCATCAGTAAAGCTGGTAAACTACCTCAGCCAGAAAGGCAGCATCCCCACTGACATCGTTGTTACCATCCAGAGGGATGGATGGGATATAAAACAAAAACACCCCAAAACAGTCAAAAAACCCAAACCCCAAACCAGCCACACTGCGACTGAAGCCCATCACGTAGATCCTAAGCTGCACTCAGAAGTATCTTCATGTAATAACTGTTCTGTCTTTGTCTATGTATTTTAAATGGAAAGGCAGGAACAGATGCTTAAACAGACAGAAGCAAAGAAGGAATGACACAGAAAACAAAGCAACAAACAAGTTACTATCCCTGGAACAGCCAGAAGCAAACTACCAAAAACTCTTCCAAAAGTAAACAACATTCCAATTTCCACCCTGGAACTACGCTGCTTTAACAGTATCCGAATGCAAACACGTGAGAAAACGTGGGACTCCTTTACAACATCTGGTTTAACTAGCATAAAGATATTTTAAGTTATATATTTTTCGACAATGTAAGCCCCTTTTAAGCTTGTAAAGTGAGTAGTAAAATAATTTGTCCCAAACAAATGCATGAATACACAAACTATTTTATATGTATAAATAATACACTGATGTTTACAAAAACTGTATTCTAAATTTGTAACAGATCACAAGCATGAAAAATCCTGCACACAGATGTGTGAAAGCAAGGCTATCCATTTGTCTCAAAAGCATTTACTGCAGGCTTGGATTTAAAAAAAAAAATTAAAATAAATCAGTTTTTTTTCTTTTTTTTGTTTTGTTTTGTTTTTTTAAGAATCCATTCTGCGCCTATTTTACTCACATCAGAAGATACCTAAAAATGTCACCAGTAACACTGGGAAGTCACCAGCAAAATGCACAGTGCACTGCATATCAAAAAAGATTGTTCTTCAGCAAAACACTGAGCTCAAATACCTTCCTCGAGAAGATGACAAAACTTAATCGTCCACTTGTGGAGAAGCAGTCTATCAGCCCACTACAATTATTTTCTGGTGTCAGTACAATCACATTATCTTAAACCAATTTATACATTAATTTATGTAAAAATACTCATGATTTTAAGTGTTTTGCTATTTCTATTTGAATACATTTCACACCAGAAGAAGTGACATATCACAGCTCGGCCTTACACAAGTGATCAGACTTGTGTCTGTTACATATTTATTAGGGAACAGAGAAAGCCACAGGCATCAGAATGAGGGACCACTTCTGTATGTGCTTTGCTTAGGCTATCGCACAACGGTCCGCACACATTTCCTACGTGGATCAGTGCACTCCAAGCAGGTGGTGCTGCGTTAAACCTCACACAGAGCAAGCGGTTTCTTTCAATAGCTCCCAAGCCCACAACCTTATCTTAGAGAAAATCAAAGCTTAAATGGTTAAGGAAGAAACCTGTGGAAAACCACTATGAATACTCGAGGAATTTTTTGTAGAATGCTCAGCACTGTTGGGACACCAGATCAAGCCATAAATGCTTTCTGGTCCTCCCAGCCAGACAAGCTGCTTCAGTTAATTTCTTGTTTCTAAACTGAGGTACATCCAGACAGTGAGGTGCAGCAGGGCATCACACCTCATTTCCTGAATGCTGCTCTAAAAATTTATGAGACTTGGAAATAACTAAGAATCACATTATTATGATAAAATAAAAGCAATATTTCACATTTGAATTTTCATATGTCCTTATGCATTTAGGAATAACTGATAAAGACAGTGGTAATCACTGTCACTTTCATACTAAGCCAGTAAACTACATTTTTAGTTTAAAAACTGATACAGCCTTCCTGATTCAAAATTAGATCTTCCTTTGTTACTTGCACTGAATTGTATCTTACTCCAGAAGTATACAATACACAGGGTCTGTATTTCCAGCTGTTTCTGCTAGAGGAGGCTATACTTCCACCATCCCAAAATGTGAACAACTTAACCAGGAGAGCAAAAATTAAGAGAGGCCTCACAATAAACCTTTTACTGCCACAAAAAATATATGAAAAGGAATACAGTTTATCAGCTTTAGATCTGAACTTGCTGGGCAAAGTCCACGTAGCAGCAGACTTCCTTAATATTCCATGCCTCATCGGAAAGGAAACGGGAAGAGCCCTTTGACTACATCTCTAGTGCAGGTTATGCTATGGATGTAACCAGGCTAAGTCCCAAGAAGTTCAGTGAGCGGCTGTGTGGTGTTGAGCTGCCTACTGGGGTTCAACCACGACAGTAATGGAAGGTAATGGATCCTTAGAAAAATTAGTTTGCTGGATAAACAATAAGGTTTATAAAAATAATTTTTTATGTATTAGACTGAAGGAGCCCCTAAGCTACATGGCTGTGGATTTGCATTTGTGTGCTACAGGGACATACGTTTGCTCATAATTTCTGAAAGGTCTGCTAAACTCAACTTCACATCACAGTAAAATAAATAACAAAATAGAGAGCAACTGCTGCCCACGTTGGACTTATTAGTATTCCCTGAACTCACGCTACGTGCTCCCACCTCAAAAAGCCAAAATATATCCACTTCCTTGTATGAACGTTCCTATGCAACAGAATCAAGTAACACTATGACTCCTATTTAGGAGGAAAGGGAGCCATTCAGAGCAGTACAGTAACACATTATGAGGCTCAACTCACTCACTTGGCATTGCTTTCTGCAGCTTCCTCCTTTGCTTCCACATCACCCTCACATTTTGTAGACTTGTTCTTTTCATCCATCCAGTCAGAGACATGTTTAAGGGCACATTCTACTGTTGATACCATGTTCTGGACAGCTTCAAGTTCCTCTGGAGATGGATAAATGGTTGAATGTTTCACCATTACATGGCGGTCATCATTAGCAAAAGATCGGATAGATCTCTGTTATGAAGTGGGAAACAGGGGGGAAAAAAGAACAAAGTTATTGAATTATCAATAGAAGGACATTGACTGAACGGGAATCCTCCCTGACAGAAGTAGGAAAGCGTTTTATGACGACCACTGTATATAATCATGCAGGAGTGATTTCTTATCTTTATTTAAATATATTTTAAAAAGAAAGCAAGCAAACTAATTAAGCTAGTAAAATATACAAGACCTTGGGCGGGTTATATGGCACCTAATATTTGATGCCTAAATTCAACTCTTCTAGAGTCCTTTTATTGGCTACTCAGAGGAACAGGCACATGTGGAGTGCAGCTCATGTTTATGTCTCCCAGGCACATCTGAGGCAGAGGTTATGTTTATGCCTACTTTAGGATGAGATAAATTGTGCTTCAGAGGTGCATTTCCCCACCCACCCACGCATGACTACAGAAGTTTAGACTACTATCTCAGATTAGCTGCTACAGACATCTAAAAATTAAGCAGCAAGCTGAATTTCATGTTTTGTTCAGTACGTTCATGGTAAGTGGAAGTTGTGACATTGTGCACGCTAGTCACAAATCAGAAAAAAGGAGAACTTAGGTCTAGGACTAGACCTAACTCCATACACCCCTATACAGCCATGGTGGATACAAAACAGGGCTGCAAACCTGCAGTACACTGTTTGCAATGGCTAGAAATGGAGTTTCTACATCTTGTCCTTTTGTGACTCCCTCCCCAAAATCTTATTTTCATTGTTCTTCTCACTTCTCCCTGCCCTTCCCCTACAAGCTTCTCTTTGAGATGTCATGGTCCTCCTAGCTAGGTATGAGGTCAGAGTGCTGAAACAGGGGACAAAAAAGACCCTGAGTTTCATTCCCAGTTTTGTTAAGTGTCTTTGACTTCCTTCATCCTTTGACTAGCTTGGTTTTGTTTATTTAGATTAAGCTTTGAAGTCAGTGAGAAATCATTTAGATCCCAATCTCACCTGAAGGACCTACATCTCATGGAGATAGAAGCTGTGAGCAGTAGTACTGAGAGAAAGAGGGACTTCCCTGCCCTGGAACACTTGCAGGGCTGGAGTTCCTGAATTTCAGGGATTGGTGTTGGTTTGTGCCAACCTTCAGCAGCTGGATAGCTCAGGGCAAAGAGAAAAGCCGAAAGGTAAAACCTCCTTTGGTGAGAGCAGACTAGGTAAAGCACAGGGAAAGGACGGCAGACAAGGGGAACATGGAGAAGATTCCTGTTTTGTACAAGGCATTTATTCTCTCCAAATACAACTTTGCATATTCTGGAAGTGCTGAGTGCAGCCATCTTGTCTCAATTTATGCTAGAGACAATGGCAACACACCTTGGAACGAGACAATTAAAGAGCCATTCCCTTATGACTTTTTTACTGCTGCTGCTGAAGTTGTAGGCAATACATACTGCTGCAAGAGGCTCAGCAAACTGCACAGTGATTTACAAAGGCATGAATGAAGACGAGGATAAATATAAACGGCTAAGAGAAGACTGAAATAATTTCTTTAAAAAAATGAAAGAATAGGAAGAGATTAGCATGCTAATTAAAAGAGTTTGCAGTGAAACTCAGAAAGTCCTGAGTGATATCGTTGAGGAAGGTAAACTTAGCAGCTGGGTAACCTGTGCTAAGGAAGCTTATGGTTTCCCACACACCATCCAGATGAGACTTATTTGATCTAAACAGCGACCCAGACCCACTGCGATCACAGCACAGACCTCTGGCAAGAGCAGCTTTAAATCTACAGACACATCAATCACTGCTGAAAGCCTCCCAGAACTTGGAAACAACCAAAAATCTCTGTTCCTCCTACATATTAAATACTTTTAAGTAGGTTTTCCTTTCACCCCTATTTCACGGGTTTGTAACAGTACGCACTCTTAGAGACAAAAAGGGCCTCTGAAGGATCTCAAAGGCCTCTGGGTTTAGTCCTTGTTAAAGAACTGGTCCTCATTTCCTGGCTCACTGCATTCACTAGGTTCCTGTCATCAAAGGTTGATGTGACATCATTCCTTTCCTCACTTTTGTGCTCCTATCCAGCTGGACAATTCAGGAGGTAAATGAAACTCGTCAGTCAGGGCCTGCTTTATCCCCAGTACCTTCACAGGTTGCAAAATGCTTCCAGGAGGTCCCTCTGGTGGCTTATCCGCAACATGGATACAGAAAGAAGCTGCAGTTCAGCAGTGAAAACTGACAAGCTGGGTTTATTAATTCACACCCACCACCTCTTTTCTCATGAATTATCAATCAGGAAAAACAGTCAAACAGGAACAAATTAGTAACTCCTAAATTAGAAGACATTTGCTTTCTAATGAAGCGGGACTGACAGGATCAATTCTTCATTACAATTTAGGCCAAAAATAATAGCAAAATAGGACACTTTAAAATACAATATATTGACAACTCTGCTTTGTCAAGTGTTCTTCCTCCCTTTGTGCTCTGTAACAGGTAAAAGTCTCATCTTAAGTTTTTGTCTTTTTTTTTTTAAATATAACTATAAACACAGCCCATCCGCAGCAATCAGCTACACAAACATTAGAGAACTGTATTTAAAAATTATTGCATTTATTCTCATTTCCATTCTCTCAGTAATAACCTTATAGGACTTAAAAATATACAAATATGCTTAAACTGCTCTCCAAAGATATTTTTCAGGAACTGGGTAGGTTTATTGCCTTTTTGTGAACACATCTTCAGAATCTTACCGTCACAATACTTCATACTTGCACAGCTTTACAAATTCAAGATCTCAGGCATTCCCAATTTCCAACCAATACCAGGCAAATTAGAAATGACCCCTCATTTAAACAATATACACCATGTATATTTGACTGCACACATTTCATCTATGCTATTAACAAAGCGTGAATAGAACCACAATCAATCAGCTTTTCACGCACACAAATATGAGTAATCAGCACTTGCTTTTGCGAGGAAGAGGTAGAAGGGGAATATCAGCATTTGGTTATGCAATCTGCAAGTTCAAGGTCACCCGTGCTGTTTGCTAAAGCTCGCTAATGCCAGTTTTATTAGAAAACCTTATGAGCCTCCCCTTCGTTCATATTTAATAATTCATGTAATGCAGGCTCAGAAGACAACTCTCTGGTTTTAAGATGCTGACAATATATCAAACCTCATTTGCTTTGCTCAAAGCATGCAGTACCATCTCTAATTCAGTGCAAGGTCAGAAAATCCCCTCACTCTGGTTTTATCAGGCCCCACACAGGACTGTCAGCAGAGAATATTTTTAATGCAACCCTACGAAAGATGACAAATACCTACCATGGTTTGTTAGTGTTTCAGCTCTCTCTCCCTCCCTTTCTCCTTTTCCCTCCTCCTTGGTGTCTTTGCTAAGCACTGTTTTGCCTGACAGAACCTCTTCATAAGCCTCTCAGTCCCTTGACAGCTCAAGAGTTCATACAGCCAAGATGCTCTGGGAGTCACTTCCTGTAATTCACCTGCAAAGAGAGAAACAGCTTGAAACAGAAGAAACGGCATGTTAATTCCAATAAGTGTTCAATGCAGCACATTAAGCCAAACCACTGATTAAAGCAAGCAGGCTTCAAGATGGAGAGGCAGTCACTGAACCATTTATTCCTGAACAACGAGCAGATGTCACTGTGGAAAGCAACTTTTCGTAATGTGCCCACACATATGTAACGACTTTCCCATGCCAGTTAGAGCTTATCTCAGTGTGGTTTGTCAGCCACCTGGCAACCTAAGTTTCTGATACGAGGAAGACAGAAAATCCAACGCCTCAGATATTCTCTATGTGAAACCAGCTCAAGAAGTCTCTATTTTTAGGTTGCATGCACATTAGGAATCAAACACACTATATTTAATTATCAAAAAGTAATTATCTGTTGAAATCCCCAGCGCAGCCCTCGATCCTGAACGTGCCAGATGCTGTACAACAAGAACTAAGACTTCAGGTGGCAATAACTGTAAGTTGTTACGTTAAAAAAAAAAAAAAAAGACAAGCGCATTATAACAAACTGAAGATGTAAAACTTGTGACAACGTTCAGCTGAAATCATCCACACCGCCTTTTCTACCCTTGCACTGCTTTTCACAGCACACAACATGGAGAAGATCCTGCAAGAGCAGTCCTCTTGTACTAAACCAGGAAACAAGCACCAGCACTGGCCGCGTAAGGAACTGCAAATAAACGCTCTGTAAGACAAGAGCTCAGCAGATAACAGCAGGTAACGGGAGAGAGGAAAGCAAAAGCTCACTGCAGAGCAAGACAACTCTAGGCCTTGCAGAAAACTCCTGTTTTCCTTTCACCGCACATATTGTTGCATCAGCTTTTCAGCAACGTTTTGAAGCAATTGGAAACCCAGTCAGTAAATTTCTGCAGACACACACACAGTCAAATGTTTTCCTCTTCTCCTGTATGCTGATCCTCCTTCTCTAGCAATATGTTGCATATTGTCTGTCAGAGAATCCTGACATTGTTAGAGATGAAAAGCATGTTTGGCAACAGCAGAGGGATAGGCGAGATGACTTGAAAGCCGAGTAGATGCTTAAACCTCAGGGGTGTGACAGGGAATAATTAAAATGTTGCATCCCATAGAGATTTGAACATACCAGGGGAAAGGCAACAACAAATTTTCCTAGGTAAGTAGAAATGAAGCAGGTTTATAGGACCAATAGCTTTGGCAGCAAGTGCCTAATAGCTGTTTGTATCTCACACTGCTGAATTTAGTGTGTAGAATTGGGTAAAACAAAAAGCAGCCAGACAAGAACAGAGTGCAGGGGCCTGTCTGCTCCAGCAGCTAAAGATTGCCAAGGAAGAAATCCCAAGAGAGTTAAATGCAGTCATACTAAAAATACTCGGGAAAAGCAAGCTAATGAAAATCCTGAAGGACCTAACTTATCACAAAGGCTATATACCCTACCAAGGTATATTGAGACTCTACCAAATTGCTTCCCAGAAGTGAACAAGGAATGGGATGTTCTTTCACAGGACCAGATTCTTCTCAAGAGATCCTGAAAGCCAAGCAGGGGCAGTTGGGAGGAAAAATAAGCAGAGATTACTGCTTTGGCACTATTTATTCTATGAGCCACTCATAAGCTCTTCCACACTTCATAGCCTTTCACCATCTCCAGAAGCAACCAGAGTCTTTACGAGGTCTTTTTGTTTTGCTTTTCTATAATAATACGCTTTTTGAGTCAGCAGATGGCAAGCTAGAAAGACTTTTACGGGACATGTTTCCAGATCATGTATCTATTTCAAATTAGATCTCTCTTCAAACTAAATTCCAGCTATCTTCACATGCTCTTCTTCCCTGTGACTCCTACATTTCACATTTTCAGTTTGCTATCTTCTCTGGTAACTGTAACTTGGCAATTCCAGGCAGAGAGAAGGGCACTGGAATGTGTTGCTGACTTCAGCATATGCCCAGTGCAACATCTCTAGACTCCAAGCAACACTCCAGCCTGGCCTCCCTCCGAAGACTACTGCAAGCTGTTGCTTATCAGCTTGTACAGTGTATTGAGAGCAGATGGACAAAGATAGCTGGCTGAGCAAATTCTGGTGCTTCAGTAAATTGCTGAGCAGACTGCTGTCTAGAGGGCAAGTCTGCAAACTACCTTGCAAGCTCTGGAAACAAACACATCTCAGGGTGCCATTCGGGATGTGCTGAGGGCTTTTCAGTGTTCTTTGAAAACCTGAAACAGACTGAAAATAGATGTTTCACAGCTATGAGGGGGGTTAATCTTCTACTGGACAGATGAAGCAAAACCACCAACACCTCTCAATACTCTGCCTTTAGCGGGTAGCAACCATCTTGTTTTCAAGACAGGTTCAAGTCTCAGTGACAAGTAAAAGTTGTTGGATGAAGGTATTTATGAGTTTGAGCCTACCTGCCCTTTTTCTCAGCAGTGAACAGCTGAGGTCAGGGCATATACAGCTGAATTACAAAACTCAGAAAGCTGGGGAAAAAAAAAAAATCCTGAAAGTCGAGTTGAAGCTGATATACGACATCTTTCAAGTCATTAGCATCCTAAGAATATTTCACAGAAATGTGAACAGGAGTGAAAACTTAATATAGTTCAGATTTTGAGAGAAAATTTTCAACAAAAGCACTAAACAGGAGGGAGTTTACTATAAAAGCACAGACACAATATACAGAACAAAGTACATTTGACAGCATGCAGAACTAAATTAAGGAAAACTAAAATCAAATCTGCTCCAACCATATGGGCTAAGGCAGCAGAACATAGCTCAGCACCAAACATATCAGAAAGCATTATGTGAAGTGAGCAGCAATTCCATAAATCCAGCAGTCTCATTTTACTACCAGGCTATAGCAGGATATTTGTCCCTGCATCCTCAGGGAAGGAACAGCTGATGCCCAGACTAAAAAACATGGTATTAAAATGCATGGTTGTCTTATCCAGGGGCTGCCACCCATACTGGCAAGAAAACGTCTAGAAAGAGCTACCAAGACCTCGGTGACCTTGAGAAAGTCACTTTATCTCTGCATCACGTGGCCCTAAAGTGTAAAACAAGAGTAAATACTTGCTGTCTCCAAACCAGGTCACAGAGGAGCTGAGTTGAGTCTGCAACGTGGTTTAAAGTCACTGGTGATTTGACACATTAGAAATGTTATTAAAACACCATGACAGTCTAACAATGTTTCCATTAAACATCCCATCCTTCACAGAGGAAGTTTATGCTTTGGCACAAGACAAACAAGGAAAAGAATTTCAGATGAGGCCTTTGTAGTAGGAATATTCATTCCTGCATCTGGCAGTTGTGTTCCCAAGAGACAGACATTTAAACAGCCAGAAGTAATGAATATGCTTAGCTACCTTTGAGCGCTTGTGAGCAGAAAAGTGAAAAAGCAGGAGAAACAGGTACTTGCACTCCATGGGGGCTGAAACGTAACATCAGGATCAGGGAGCTATAAGCTTCTAGAAAGGAGATGCGAACCACGTCGGCACCGACATCCCCTCGCGGTGCACAGTGGTACGAAGTGTTACTGCTGGTGCAACGGGGCAGAAGAACCCAGGGCCACTGGACTCCTTCAACGAGCTGCTCCTTAGGCACCCGGCCAGGCCAAGTAGAACACCACGGAAACTGGATTTAAATGGTACATCAAGAAGGCATATGGCAACAATATTGCTCTGAGGCACTATAAACACCCTCCACTCTCCTCATCAGTCCCTGTACCAGTATCTGCCCGTGAGAACCACAGTTCACAGCGCACACCACCCTAAGATCACCCAAAGTTTGTGTTAACAGAGCGGCAAGGACAACTAAGGTTGCTAATAACAAACCAGTGAGTATCTATCATAGCCTGAGGTGCATCAGACACAGTAATAGAAAAGAACTGGAATTTTTCTCCTTTTTTGTTACCTTTAAAAGTCAGAGCAAGAGGCTTGCAGCTTTAAATTGGAAGTTTATTTTAACTTCTGCTTTGCATTCAGGAGACAGGTAATTTTTTCGTCACACCGCAAAAAGTGTTGCTGAAAATATGTTGTGTTTTTCTGCAGTATAATTTTATTGCTGGCCTTCTGCCAACAGCCTTTCTGGCAGCATTTCCCACAGTTGGAAACTGTGTATCTGGGTCAGAAAAGACAAGCCGCTTTTCAGAACAGCTCAATACATTTGGCAGAGATGCTGATATTGTAATTGAACTCTTTCAGCAACTCTTTTTGTGATGTACCCAGACACCAAACAAAACAAGATCTGCAATGTTGATTAATGTCAAAATAACTGACAGAGAAATATCAAAATAGTTTTTCCCCTCATGTTAAAAGTATCAACAAACTGAGAGGAACAGATAAGAAATACAATTCATGAGGATTCAATGAGGAGGATGGGGCAGAGAAATCTGCAAAGTATGACTGACCTGCTACTTCTGCAGATATTTAATATTTTAAATCCAAACTCCCTGTACACTGTACAGAACTGCTTTCTCCATTCTTCACCGCCGTATGACAAGAAATCCTTGCCACTCACAACCATATAAATATTCCGTAAAGAACTGCAATTGTAACACTGGAGTACATTTAATAAGACTCAGACTGCTTCCAACAACCTGGAGACTGTATATCATAGGAGTTTTATTATTTTCCAAGTAATGCATTTCCTGGCAAAGTTGCATCTGGGTTAGCCTTTAGAAGACTGGAATTTTCCAGCCAAATGAATAATTACAAAGCAACGCTACAGTTAAAAGCTGGAAAGGTACTTCCTCTGGCAAATTCTTACACTTCATACAACAAATACTTGATTCTAGTATTACTCCTGCCTGCTCAGTTCTTGCATTTCGAGAAAAGGCTCCTGCACTCAGAAGTCTCTTCGGAGCAGAGCAGCCTCTGTCAGGCAGCTTTAACAAGTGCCAGAGACAGGAGCGGCACGTACTGGATACACAGGTCTGGAATCATGGCACCTTGATCACCAGAATGGAGGAATCCAAGTCATCTCCCAGGGTCCAGAGCTCTGCCAACGCTCAGTGCGAGGGAAGCAGCTGCCCACTTCTCAGCGTGGAGGAAGGTGCTGAAAGAGCTCCTGGAGAGGATTCAGCTGCGCCGAGGAGGACGGGCACGGACCGAGAACTTGGGGACCCTTGGATCAAAGGTGCAATAAAGCACTTCCAACTGAAGCCAAGCGAACACTTGGATTGCCCTCCAGATCGTAGAGCAAGGAATGGAAAAACAGCCAAAATAGATCACACTGGTGAAGTAATTAAAGGAGTTGAAGAATTAAAGCCAAACAATCAGTTAATCTAGATTAATGTATAAGGTAAACATTAATGTATAAGGAAACAGGAATGTGCAGAGCATAGCTCATATTTTTAGCTCCTGGAAAGGAGGTGTAGAAAAGATGGTCTAAGGGGAAATCATCACTAGCCTAACAGGAAGGTCAAAAAAGGACCACAGAGGCACAGTGTAAGCATATATATGATCATTTGAAGAAGAAAATGCTGTATGTTATATAGAACCACACCATCTAACCTCAGAAACAAACATACATTAGTAGAAATAACTGCAGTTATCAAATTATAACGTATACCAAAGAAAAATCATTTTGGAAGGAATAGAAATCCTTCTCCTTTAGGATTTAAGCTACTATTCACTACTGAGGACAGGAAAATATACCACCAAACTCATTAAGTGGTCTTCAGAGCAGCACACCAGTTGCAGTCATCAAGGTATTTTTTTACATCTATCTCTCTCAAGATTTTCAGATGGCCTCATGTTCTCTGGCACCTGCACAATACCCAGCACACCAGTCACTGCTAGTGCTATGAAGGGTCTCTAATGAAATAATGTTGAAAATGCCTTCATCTCTTGATATGGGTGTCAAGAAACAAGACTGAGTAGACAGACCAAGTGCAAAAAAGAATTAAAAACTGGCTGACACTTAAATAACAAATTGACACACGAACATTTATAGTTTATTGTATTTCCTGCTCAAGCAGTCAGAAACATCCAAAACTGAATTGCCTGTAAAACTGAGCACTACAGAAAACAAAACATCTTAAAGGAAGCATTTCTTGGCAGGTGACTTAAAAAATAAAAAAAAAAAAATCACACATTAAACAGTACACAAATAATTAATAGTATTCATATCAGGCAAGGCAGAGACCACCACTGGATTCTCAGTTTCTGTGAAATGTTAAACTGATTTCTAACTTCTAACATCCCAATGTAGGCATTCCTGCTCTTCTGGCTAAATGGGACATTGGAAACCTGATGCTACTTTGCAGTACACACCAGTTTGTGAAGCAGTCGTAATTTGACATCCACACTCAAAATCATCTGAAATTCATAAAACAGACTACATTGATTTACAGTTGAAGAATTGACTAAATTAATGAAAAGGATTATATTACACTGAAATGACACTCACCATCTGCAATGTCATTTTTCCAGAGACAGAGCTGGTTTAAGCAAAATTCTGGATCTATGCCTGAAATTACATCACATTCTCCAAAAGAGAATCACAGTTCTACCTCCTCAACCACACAGTGCAGTTTAGTGCCATGCTGGGCTTCTCACCACCCAAGCCTTGTCCTATACTCACATCCCAACACTAAAGCTTTGTAGACCTTCCTAAATACCTTCCATATTCGTATCATTTGTGTCCACTTCCTTACCTGTGAGGCTTTCTTTGCTCCAGAACCATAGTGGGAAGCAGCCACAATGTTTAAGAGATTAAGAACAGGGACATTCCTTCCCTAGCACCCCTTCAGCTTAACTGAAATAGCTGCAGTGCCCCAGTTTCTTTCCTGCTGTGATTCATATCCCACGGCTGCAGCTACCAACTAACTACATTTGACACACACACCCAGGATGGGGACAAGGCCAGCAAGATGTCATTCTTCCACCAAGAAGCGTCTTCTATAGAACCGTGAGGCCAATAGCATACACATGGAAAAGGCTACAAATCGTGGCATTCCCTCCCTATGCTGCTAATAAATAAAATCGGGAAAAAAAAAAGAAGAAAAAAAAGACAGGCTGAAGAACAAACTGTTCTACAGTAAAACTAGATCTGCTTGCATTGGTGGGTTGCACTTTTCATCAATTCTATGAGGCAACAGCAAAACACATTTGCTCTACTAGCTGTTCTGCTTCTCAAGCTAATACATATCTCAGTAATTAGTAAGATGAAAGAGAAAACCAACAAGGATCCTCAACCTCTGTGTTGTAAATAAAACAGATTTAGCAATTCTTTCTTACAAGCAATATAATGTAAATAGTGCATTTGCGATTCACATTTTTCTAATGTTTATATAAAGTTTCAAAGTATAGGAAGTTTTTTTAAGAATAAATGCTATCCTTCTGACTAAAATTTCAGCAACCCTGAAAGGCAAAATTTAAGCATCAGTTTCTGCCTTAGAATTTCTTCCCTGATGTCAATATGTAAAGAAACTGGCATTTTCAATATTGCGAATCCACACTGGCTACTGTGCACATCTGCCTTTCAGCCAGTTTAAACATTCATGACTCTCCACTTAAATGCATTTTCTAGTATGTCAGTCTTGCTGCTTCAGTGACTTTTTTTTTTTTTTTTAATTAAAGAAAGAAGATTTAAAAGGATTTGGAAGAGAAGACCACCGGACTCTGCAAGTATTGTGTAAAGAGCTCTTGTGCTCTCAGCTAATACACATCTTCCATCAGTCTTTTACCACATTTTAGTTCCACTATGACTACTAATAAATTCAGGTTAATTTTTTACTTCCTGTCTAATTGACTATTTTGTCAAAGAACATCTTGTCAAAGGTTCTAGATTACTAAAAGCTTCTTTAAGGCTTTTTTTTCTTGCCATCTCTCATCCATCCAACCCTGTTATTTTCAGTTTGTTTCTCTCATTCTCCTGTGTCTTAGATTATTTCCAGGGTAGTCTGAAGCTCAATGTCACAACGCCTAATGCCACAGAAGCAACAAACCAAAACAAAAATCTGAAACAAAATCTCTAACTATGATCTTTGGCTGTTTTGGAAACCAAAGCCTCCTCTTCTGAAACACTCTTCCTTCACGGTGCTGCAGCCATGGCCCATTCAGGAGCAGGATTGGGGCTGCTGCACCACTCAGCTCACTGCAGCCCTCGGCAGGCACAGCACCCTCAGCTACAGCAAAACAGAACCTGCAGTTTAATTAATGAATTTCTTCCACAGGACTGACTTGAAATTGATTTTATAAGTCATTCACACACACACACACAAAAAAAAAAAAAAAAAAAAAAGGAGGGGAAAAGGGGATTTCTAGTAGAATTCTTTCTAAAAAGCATATTCCAAGAAAACCAGTATTCGACACCAATGAATCCATGTTAGTAATGGAAGTATCCAGAGCAAGAAGAACAGTAAAATACTATCTGCCAGGCAGAAGCTACTGAATTTGATTCAGAATATAGTGCAAGAACCCCTACAACAGAAGCAAAGGGGATATCTCTCCAGGGAAGAATACCCTGGCTGCCATCAATTTTCAGCCTCAGAACACAATTATTTACTTCAAATGCACGATAACCCTACCAAAAGATTTGAATTAGTTTATTTAGGCATGAAAGCTAGCAACAGCATCTGTAAACAAAAGTAAAAAACACCACCACGCCAACATGTTAGATGGCAGAGAAAGAACCATCGGTCTGACATTAGTGACTTAAGTCCACTAATTATATCTTGAACAAGATTTTGTAGTAGGAAGTCCTAGCTTGGCTAACAGGAAGCAAAAGAGCCATAAACATATTTAGATATTTACAAAACGAATATAAAAAAAATCCTATTTCCCTGGAAAACCATAAGAGTCTAAAAATATCTTAAATTGGCTTAATCCAGCATCTTCTTGCCTCAGCAGATCTATGGCGCATGCATGTGCTGTCAAATCTGCCAACTTCAGTTGCAAAACTCATCTATTATTCTTCTCTCCAGTCAGCGCAGTACAGCTAGCTATGTAAAAGGGGAGGAAAAAAAAAAAAAAAGATAACTTTAGCACAGACCATCAGTGGTGGCAATGCTCAGTTTGAAGACCATAAGCTAGGTTGCAAAATTTATTTCTCAGTGTAAATTGTATCCGTCAATCTCATCCTTAGGAACTTCCTGAGATGAGTAATGAATTCTGCAGCCTTTTTTGTTCGCTTATTTTTAATATGATATTGAAATTTAAAAAGTTAGCAAAATTATGTTTAGGTGTCTGTAGCACTATATTCTCCAATGTCTTTGGAGAACATAGTTATGTAAGTAATTGGTCTTGAACTTGAGAAGTTACATTCAATCTTTTTTATCTTTTGAATTTCAAATAAAATTGGAGGTTGGGGGGAAAGAAGCTACCAGTATAAATCTGCCAATCCCACCTGAATGTCATTTTTAAGAACACGGACACAACTTTGCTGGTTTGGTCTCTTTAAGTTTCATGTGGGGCTAGGAATTAGTTTAATCTTTCTTCATAGATAATGATGTCATCTCTAGTGTGCCACTTTACTCAAAATATGAAAGACACTTTTAGTTCATTTGTTACTAGAAGGCTTCCTCAGTCTTTGCTCTTCACCAACTGTGTTCTTTATATCAAGGAATCAACATCATACCTTGTTCTCCCTGTCAACATTAAGCAACACATCTCTGAACAGCAAAATACAAGGCTATGATCAACATCAGCATCTTGGAAGCAACATGCTTGCCACAAGCCACAGGAACCCGCTTTTTAGTGAGTTTGTGGAGGTTAATAACATGCCACCCGGGTTAGGAATCAGAAGTGCGTGACAGCAAGCCATTGCAACTCCAGTGTAAGAGAGGGTGTGTACCCGTTTTTCTCTGAGGGAAGCAAACAGACAGTGCAATCAATAGCAGCATTCAAAATGCTCTCAGCTTTGCATGGAGATCGATTTACAACAAAACTCTCACTTTCTCCCCAAAGCTCCCTTCCTACACTATAGTTGCTAAAACTAACACTTGAAATTACTATCAAGGGAAAGACTAGAGGAAAAACAATCTAAGTTAGTTTATTTTGGGTCATTAACTGCATTTTGTGTCTAGCCACTTCAGTTCCCCCGATAACAGGAAACCTGCTGTTCCTAAAAGCAACACTGATGGGATTTATTTTATTTTATTTTTCAAAAGAAGGTGCACTTAGAAAGCCACAATTGTCAGGGTAGGAGAGCATGCAGTTCAAGAAGCAGAGGGCAGGATCAAAACCAGTATTAAAAACCAGCTACTGCACAAAGTGGTGGTATTCTAAGCTGGGCAATAGGATATAAAACCTTTCATCCCTCAGTGAGAAGTTATGAGGAAGCTAGATTAAAGTCTTAACATTTTTATTGCCTACTTAGCCACCTATGTAAATCTGTGTCCATGTCACAACACCATCATTATTACAGGATACCACAGCAAGAAGAACAAGAACCAAAGGGACATGAACATTGAACTCCGCTTCTGTCAGCACAAAAAACCTGCTTGGTTTTCACCATCTAAAACTATACATTTAGTGGTTAAAAGAACATCAGATTATAATGCCATCAATCTAGTTTATTCCAGAGTTCAAACAAAATTCAACTCTAAAACCTGAAATTTTTGTGTTAATGAGGAAAATCCTTTTATTAAAAAAAAAGTAGTACACAGATCTGTTGCTTTGTGCACTGAAACAGCACTTGCTTCTGCTGTTTTACCAGCTCTTCTATCCCCTTTGCATGGTTCCTCTATTGTGGAAACAAAAGTCTCTGTATTGGGCCTTCTCAGGCATATTTGGAAATTCCCACACGTACTGCAACAGAGTGGTCCGAGGCCAGTAAGAACCATTTTTAAAAGTTAGTTCATCATTAACTGACTGCAGAAATACATTAAAGAAAACAGTAACAACATGAAAGAACATTCTTCCAAAGGCTTTTTCCTTGTTTGGAGAGAAACAAAAAGAAAGTAATTGAACCTAGCTAACACTTTTTCACTTAACATTTTGCTCTAAATCATTTAGAAAATTAACTCTGTCCCTGCTGAAACCAGGACAAACTTGTAAACTGCAGGACCAGGAAAACAATGCCAGAACCAGAACCACCAGTGCAGAACTCTCAACACAAGAAAAGGTTGTCCCCAAAATTCAGTGGACAAATACTACCAGACAGTTTCATACTTTACTGAGACAAAATCCAGAAGTTAAATTTAGAATGATGATTTCTGCAGGCACTCAGATGTTTCTGCTCTAAATTTTCTAGAAATTGCAAATTAGAACTTGGCAGACTTTAAACTGACCCAGCATGTGTCTTCTGTAATCCAAATCATACTGTGTCCTATTACTCTGCAAAACTGTTAGGAAAAAAAATCATGCCTTTCAACACATGGTTTCAGACAAGTGACAGAGACATTCCATTTATCTCTGTGCTAAGAACAAAACTTAAGTAGTGTTTTTTCCTCTTGGAATATCGCCATGAAAATTAAAAGCTAATAGAGGAATCAAAGTTATCTCCATTGGAGAATAAACATAGTTTGCTGAATAACATTACTTACGTGACTGTATTAATTCGAAGTGGTTGTGGTAACTTTTTTCCTTTTACCATGGGGAGAACATATTGCATTTCTAGACCCTCTGATCTCCTTCTTAAATACTGGAACTAGATACTCAGCAAAGCATGCATGCATCGCCAAGCTGTTCTGCGGAAGCAACTGGCAATCCCTGCAAGTTCACTAGCATTGTCCCTGCAGCCGCTCAAGAGATTAAAGTTTTTTGCAACACCACAAACAATAAATTGAATGAAACAGCCCGGATGTTACAAACCAAAGAAATCTGGGAAACTACTTCTCCATCTACCGGTAAACAGACAGTACTACCCAATGTGCCATTGCTAACCTGTGGGAGACAGCAATCTTCAGGCTGGACTTAACAGCAGAGGCTAAAACACATCACTCAGTCTCTTCCACTTTGACTGCAGTATCAAGCTTCAACATGCTTTTATTAGCAAAAAATAAATAAATAAATAAAAAAATCAGACCTTAGCTACAGGTACAAGAATTTCTCACCACTTCATAAACATTGCTTCTCCAGTTGCTGTAATTGGTGTAAATGTTATGCTGTTTGCATTTAGAAGAGAGCCCATTGCACAATAACTTAAGTGATTTGCCCAATGCCATAGTAAATCAGTGGTACAACTTAGAAAAGTAGTTATTTCATTTACTATACACACTAAGCACAGAGCATGGTCTCTCTAGGCTTCTTTAGTTTAATTTGAGCAGACACTGCATTGCTGGCTGCTTTTGCTATTCAACCTCTCCGTCATAGGCCCACAGCCATCCTTCACAGGCCAGCTTGGCAAACTGTCATAGTAAATGCTTGACAACAATTACCTGTAGATTCATGAGATTCAAATTAGCAATTCAATATCTGAATATGGTGTGATTAAACTCAAGAATCTAATTCAGAATGTGTCCTATTTTCAGGCATCAAATTTTTTGAGCACTCCACTCCTTTGAAAGTCAAACTGACGTGGACTCAGGAACCTTATGTGTCTTTTTTGAAAAGAGGACAATGGAGTCCCTCTTTTGTTAGGCAGCAGGACACACACAGTCTGTTCTCAGGAAGAACAGGAGCCAGAAAAATAAGAACATTTCAGGACACTAGCAAGGGACCTCAGCCATTCTGCATGATAAGGGGAAGCTTTGCAGTCCCACTCTATAAAGTAGCCCACTCCTCAGCATTGAGAGATCTCACGCTGGACACCAAATTCTAGCATATGGTTTGGAGAAAAAAAACCCTAAACATACAAACAAACAAAAAAATCCCAACCAATCAAACAACAAAAAACCCCACAAAGGCAGTTGTCTGCCACTTGGCATTTCTAAAGCTCTACAGGGCACAGGAGCAGTCTATGGAAGATAAGGGAGTTCATTCTTCTCTCTCTTAAAAACCAACCAACCAACAAATAATAAAAAAAAATCAACCAATCAAAAAACCCATCCTTCACACTAGATATTAGGTAGCCAGCTAAAACATCCAAAACCAAAGAGGATGGAGGGTCTGACAGCATCTCTCTTAGAAAAGAAATTGGCAACTCCTGGATGACGAAGAGCACATCATCACTTCCCCTGCCTGTACCAAAATCACATGCCTCAAACAGTATCTCTTCAATCTTCCCCACACTAAGTCCTAGATAGTTTATGATTTCTATGAGTTCATTCAAGATGGCTACTTTGATCCTAGATCTGTTGACAAGGACACTACAGTGCGTGTACTTCAATATGATGATCCCTACAACGAACCCAACTCTGCCAAAAGGCCACTTTTCATCGCTACTGATGCTACTTTTTCCTCCTTCTAACCCCATCTTCTCTTAGGCTCCTAAGAAACAAACAAAAGTAAACGCACACATGCAACAAACACATCCTGCTTCCCTTGGGCTACATGCATTCTGGATATCTGGATCTCCAGGCAAGCAATTTTGTCTCCTGTGCAGCAAACAGGTCTAAAAGCTACCGGCTCTTCTCCTTCCCCTCACACTAGTCTTAACGGCTACCGTGTTTAATCATTTCTGTGCTGGAATACCTGCAAGCTGTCTTTGTGCTGCAGCGCTCAACTGCTACAGACAGACTGGCCAGAGGAAACCCAGTTTTGCGCTACTGCAGACTGGAAGCACTGCAACGTGGAAGAATGGCACAGAAGGCCTTGTCAACCAACCCTGTGTGAGTTATCCCTGCTTTCCTCCTTCCCTCCAACCTCCCCACTCTCTACATATCAGAAAGATAACGGCAAGTTCTTGCAACCTCATGACAAACTTAGAAGACATTTTTAATTCTCAACCAGACCAGCCAAAAAGCATTTTTCAATCTTTTCCACACTAATAACCTTCTCTCTATGCACTTCCATGAATGAACACTACAGAGTCCTTTTACAGTTTATAGACTATCAAGTTTTCTGATCTGTTCCAACATTCTGAAATATGAAGAAAACTTAGGACTGTATTTTGTACATGCATATTATTGAACTACTATCCGATCTATCAACACAAATGCTACACATACACACAAAAAGTCTTTTCAGGAGATATTCCAGGCTTTGTTAGAACAGAATATTTTCAGTTTGAAGGGACCTACAAGAGGAGCACAAATAATGGAAACGGAGCAAGGAAAAGGAAAGAGAGGGGAAGTACAGCAAATCCCTGTACTCCTCAGCTCTCAGCCAAAATTCAATCTTCTATGTACTGTGCATGAGACTTGCTACTGTACTGTGTGATGAGGGTAAAGAGAACTCATTGAGACAAGGTGCACCTGCTAAAACTGGCAGTAAAACCAGCCGACTACTGCAAATCAGTAGTGCCCAGTACAAACAGAAAGCAAGTCTTTGTTCTTCTGACACAAGAGAACTTCTTTACTGCGAGTACCACATACAGATCAAACATTTACAAGCAAAAGAAAAGCAGCTAGCTAAGGGATTTATATTAAAATAAAGATTACAGATCACAGTGTGAAAGACAACAATAAACGCACTCCTGAGTCCCATGTCCAGACAAGCTCTCCTTGAGCAGTTCTTCCTCTCAAGGAGAACTGCAAGGAGACAGCCTGAGCCAACAGTTTCTACAGCAACTGCAGAAGCACCAGTACAATGATATTCAAACCCTGCAGAAACTGCAGAAGCATCAGTAAATGGATACTCCAAATACTGAAGGAACATTTGATAGTTTCCCCTGGACTCTCTCTAGTCCATGGGACAACTCATTGATCCCAATCAGCTCAACTCTGTATTTGCCTGTTTCTCTGCAAACTTCTGAACCCTCTTCACCCTTAATATTCTTTCAGTACACTTGTCCCTCTCCAAAATTTCATGGAACTTGACACAGCCATCAGAGAAAAGTTTTGTAGACCTGGTGCTGGAATGATGAGCAACATCATCCTGTATGGAAGAGACCAACTGCATCTTTGTATGGTGCTGCTGCAGTTCCTCACTGAGGATGGAATGCTGTTATGACAATGACACTACGCTTACGTTGCATTACTAAAAGCACACTTGGAAGCATCTCAACGGGAACCAAAACAGAGGTTTGTTACTACCCAACTACAAAGCAAAAGCAGATCCATTTGTAACATGGTTATTTTAAAACTAATGCAGAATCTATATTAAGGAACACAAAATATTGCACCTATGCACTTGGTAATTTATTGAAGAATGTTTAGGACAGGTTATATCTCATTTCCCTTTTAAGAATCTGCTTTAATAAGTCACAGTGGCTCCGTTGGAGCTTTATCAGTTGTTCCCTATAAGCGCTCTTTGCATGAGTCTTTTCTTAACACTGCAGTCTTAACTTTGTTTCACACTGAAACTTGGCATGAACCTCAGGCTCCTGACCCATAGCAAGAAGTTAAACAACATTGCTCGTTTGTTTTTAAAAGGGTCAGGAAGTCTCCAGTTTCTGATTCTTCAGCGTTCAGGGTGGAGGGGAGCAATACATACAGTCACAATGCAGGAACATTCAGTATTCAACCCCTGCCTGCAAAGAACAAGGGTTAACCAGAGAACTGTCAAGATGTACTTTATAAACTGCTCTTATTGTTGGTTTATTACATGAGGCCACATCCACAAAACCAGATGTTTGGTCAAGAGTTCGCTACTTATATAATGCTGGCTCCCAGCTACCTGCTTTAAACAATATCCTTTATCTCATGGGCTAACAAAAGGAAAATGACTGAATTCCCCCAAAAGATAAAGCAGGCTGTATTGAAAAAAAAACACAAAAGACAGTCTTATTCCCACACTAATGTTAGTAGAAAAGAAACATAAAGATGTAAATATTTTGGTTTTATTTTTGTGCCTTTTATCATGATTGATTCAAATAGTACCATCACTATTCAGACAGTGATGGTTGTTTTTTATAAATGTGAAGTACTATGAAATATAAAGCAGAAAAATATCTTATGAGTTGTTAAAGCATAAGCATGCACAGAAGACTTCTAGATCAAATTTATTCCTTAGCAGGCTAGTTTTGAAGGAATAAAGAGTACAACTCCAGCCAACCATCTTTTAATAAATATAAAAAAATTATTTATTCAGCAACTACAGTGTCAGTTTTCATGTAATTTGCTAAGACTACCAATTTAAAAAAAAATTTGTTGAATTTTCAGAAATACCCCAGTTACAGGAGGTTCTTGTTTGCCTTCAAGGTGGGAGTCATGATTCTTTTCTCTTACACAAATTTAGACAACTCTGTTCTCTCTCCAGCCTCCTGGCCATCTGTAGAGATGAGGAGGTGTGTACAGATGTGGGCTCAGAGCAGAACAAGCTACTTCTCTGAGCTTGTATTTTTGGCAGTCACCAATTTCACCCTCACCCACCAGAAGCAAAGAAGTTATCAGCTTTGTCTCTCTGCACCTTCCCAGTATTTGCCTTTCTAGAACACTTGTCACCATATTTACCAGAGCACATTTATTACTAGTTTTAAAATAATGGTTTTTGTAACAGAGAGAAACATTTCAGGTCTTTATAAGGAAACTTCAGACCTGAAGAAATGAAATTGTGCCATAAATCAGTGACAGAACCTGAAAAGGAGCCAAATGCTCCCCTAATCAATACTTTCAGTTTAATCACCAGACCTTCTTCACTGGATCACAATGTTGCTCTGCGCCTAGTACTGAAGAGTTTATTCAGTAGGCTTTTTATGAGTTTCCAGTTTTAGAAGGAACACTCCCAATTATTCTGGGTTTGACTGTGATGCACAAAACACATCATCCCCAGTTACCATGCATAAGAAACGCTACATCTGGAGCCTACAGAGGCCCAGTGATGCACCCACCTCTCTTTAAGGTCATCTAAATGGCATAGCTGATTACTTTCAAGAAACAAATTAAGTGCCTATATGATTAAAGACTTGGACAGCATGACTGGGTAACCAAAGAAGCCCTAATCTATTTGTTAAGTCCAATTATCTAGACATCAAATCAAGAGATCATGAAGCATTAGGATGGTGACTAGCTGCTTACTAAACACTTTTAGCCCTCTGAAAAGGCGACAATCACTAAGAATCTATGACACAGAAAAGGCGTTCTTCAAAGCAAGGTTGGGAGAACTCAGTTCTTGGGCATTTATGTTTCCCTCTCATCTTCTGTAAAGCTTAACTAGCTATCAGAGTAAAGGAAAACAAATTAGGATTGGAAGCGCAAGAGTAGAAATCCCAGTGTTCTAAGTCTCTGTACCACATGCATTTACAAAATGATTCCAGCAGCTCTTGGAGATTGCATCTGAGATTTCATTTCTCAGTAGAGCAATGTCAAAAGTCTTTGTGAGGCAAAGAAGATGAGCCCAAGCTCCCTCACTTTAGAGTCCCGCCGCCACCTCCAATGGGATCACAGTCTAGTTTATTAAGCGCAAAAAAAAAAAAAAAGTCTTCAGTTCTCACTGCACTTATTGTTCAGGAAAGTAACTGCAGAAGCCAAGAACTGAGGTCATACAAATTTTTCTTTCGCTTTGTTTCAGGGTGAAGAATTACATAACTTTCATTCATCTAAAGTATTGGTAATTTCCATTACCAGAAGACCTCACCTTGGAACACTTTTTATGTCTCTACATCAAAAGAAAAAAAAAAAGTTAGACAATCAGGTTTCTAGACTCCACCTCCATAATGAAGTACCAACCAACCTGAAATTTCTCTTACTAATCTACTGTAAAGTCAGTCCAAGCTTGGCTCTGGAGTGCACAACCACCACAATATAGGATATTATGGGGTTAAACACCTCCCAGATTTTTATGGGTAACTTCCAATCCTCAATTTGCTCTACAAGCACTTTGTAGTCTTCCATATCATCCCTCATGGATTCTGTGCAACCTCTTTCTTTCAACTGTTTTACATGGAGCTCCATGTTCCCTGCTTGTCCCATCATACCACAAGCCCCAGCTTTCCCGTGACTGCATGTATTCTCCTGTACTTCACTCCCTGAAGACACATGCTGTACACCTACAGCTCACCCTTCTATTCCAGAGTCTTTTCAATTAAAGCAAATATTCAAGAATTGCCATATTATACATATAGAAATCAAGCAAAGTAGGTAAGTAGAAAAGAACTAAGCACGCAGATGGTCAGAGAGCAAACTACAGCACCCTAAAACCAGAGAAAAAGAGCAAGTTTCCATATTTAGAGAGCTGCCCCTGCCACACAGAAATATGAAAAAACAAGGAATAAATGACTAATTTTTCAGATCTTCATGCTAGAAAACTGTTGTCTTCATCCAGATTCAGCATCAGTTACACATCAATCAGAACATCACACAGAAGAAACAGCCGTGCAGGTTGTGCTGACTGCTACTACCCCACTGGCCCCAAGCTGCAGAAGCACCAAAGCCACCCTGCACTTCTCACCAGGGCTTTGCCATGCCTGGACCAGGTAATTAACACCACAAATAACTCTTATTTAAATTCAGCTCCAAAACTGATTAAATGTTAACACACGGTAGTCAACACTTTCTGATCCACTGATAACATGTTTCTATGGTTAACGAAAACATCCACAACCCAATCCCATGCATCTTATCTACATAAGGTTACACCATTGTACACTTTCTGATCACGCTACACACTACAACAGAAACACAGTACAGCTTCACTCCCGACAGCTGACTCCCATAGGACAGAGAACTCAGATGCCTTTTTTTGTTGTTTTTCTTTTTAATACAAGCTGTAATCTGCTTTTTATTTGTACTATCTTAACTGTAGGCTTTCACTGAGTCTCCAGGTGATATGTTTAGTACAAGTACTAAATGTCTTGCTAAGCAGGCTGTAAAAACACCATTTAAGTTAAATACCTTCTTTATTCAGGTATATACTAGCTAGCAATTTTTAGACCGTCACCTATTTCAACAATGGAAATGCTGGCTTGTTTCCTTGTTGAATTTCATACGCTCTCTTTAGAGAGCAAATATGAGGACATTCAAGAGAGATATGATGTTTATGGAAAGGGTTAAATAGGCTCATGGTAACAATGCGTTGGCTGCTACACCATAACAAGAAGTGAGCAACCTGTTCCAGTGGAAGGTGTCCCTGCCTGTGGCGGGGGGTGGGGGTGGCACTAGATGGTCTTTAAGGTCCTTTCCCACCCAAACCACTCCAGGATTCTATGAAAAAACAAAGCTACCCAATGCCTTGCAACAAGTAATGATTATTTTTTTTAATGCCTCCTCCAAGATTAACCATGACTTATTACAATCCACTGTTACAGGACCCACCCCCTTTAAAATATAGAATAAAAAGAGTATATCAGTTTCACAATATCATTGGCACAAGATAAACCATTTTGTGGCAAAATCTCACTGGTGGAAATCCAGAGTGTTGCATGCCCAAGATGATCCTCAGCCTCTACAGTAACTGTTTTGCCAAAGCTCACTTCTAGAAACACGCAACACTTGTTTCCAAACCAGCTTCAAAGAGCTTGTGCATCTGGGCTTCACACATACCTGTAAGTCTGTTTATGCTTTTGCAGGAAGGCAGCTGAGAAGTAGGATTAGGAAGATTTTGTTCAAGGTCACAACCAACCCAACAGCTTAGGAGAAACATTTCCACATGTAACATCATACCTGGGTCTCAGATAATACTAGAGACACTTCAGGGGCCCATATTTAAAACACTATGCCAAGACTCAAGTTTGCTGTATTACATGTCAAACAAGAAATGTGTTTAATGAATATAAGTCCCCTCCCAAGAATCCTAAGAAATAGAGAAGTAAAGGCCTCTAAAATCAGCTTGCCCTTTTCTGCTCCTATTATGGGTCAATTTCTAAGAAGCAGTATCAGCTTCTCACCATTGAGTTCCTTTACTGTCAAGCCAAATGCCAAGTTCTGCTTCAATCATTACTTCACTTCTTCAGCTCTAACTACAGCAAGGTTTGGGGTCTATAATCTTAATTCTGTTTTCTAAGACTTCTTCAGGTTCTGTGACATCTCACGATTACCCACTAGTAAGACTGTTCTTTCCAACCAGATATTCAACCGTTTAATTTTTCAGTAAAGTCAATTTAAAGTAAACACACAAAAAGAACAAGCATCAGCAAAATTTAAGTTACTGTGATAGCCAGACACACCCCAATTTTATTTTATTTTTAAGCATACAATTAAGAGTAATTTAATTCCCCTATGTAGGCATTACACAAAAGAGAAACATTACTGTAAGAAGAGCTTAGTACTATTGGTACACAAACCTTACGACAGATAAATTAGAGCCTAGTAAAACAGCATATAATTTACATTTTGTTATGTCAATCACAAGTAGCATCTTGAGGTTCTTAAATAGTACGCCAAACCACAACATAAGAGAACTAATTTAAATTAACCCATGCAGCAGGATCACTTAAGTTTCCACAATCCCAGAGATCCTCTAAAATGAGTAAGCAATTGGATTTCATAAGATTATTCCTCTTTAACATTAATTTACACCTTTAATTTACCAGCAAGTTATGAAAATATCTTACTACAAAAGAGTTATAAAGTTTTGCATAGTTATAGAAAAAACAATGAAGCAAAACAAAAGGCATGGGTTTTAATAAGCCACGGCCTTTATTACTGGAGAAGCCAATCGGCCCAGTAATACAGCAGCCCTGCTCCGCTGCACGGAAAATCCGCACACTGGATTAGTCTCAGAGTTCTTGGTTTTAGCCAGCAGAGAAGGAAGGACAGAGCAACCCAGTGCCATGCTTCACATACCTTTCAGTAACAGCAGAACAAATGACATAGCCTGAATTTTGTCTTACGCTTCTCCTATAACCAGCACCTTGTCTACATTCCTATACTGCAGAGGAAATTAACTGAAAGGTCAGTATATGCCTTGCAAAGCAAAAGTATGAATACAAGGCAACAGACCAACATGGAGTGGGGTCCAAGAATTCTCTCGGTCCTCTTCCATTCCATAATGTTTAGAGTGAGACGACCAGAAACGTAAAGTAATTTAGCTACAAATTAAGTCCAAAAATCCAAAGTGCAATAAGTTTATGTATATAATTCATAAGAATTCCTATGCACACTTGCTCTTAAAGGATAATGAATTAAGGTTTTCAAAAAAGTTAAATAGAAACAGTATCCCTCTGTGAGTTGACACAGTGTACGTGCCACTATCTGTTTCCTGTCATCATTGCCCAGTGAAAGACTTGCACACAAGAAGGAAAAACTACACAAGTGCCAAGAAATGCAGAAGTACAACTGAAAAAATATTGTCTCTGCTCTTGTAGCTTGTATCAATTATCACTTCTAATAAAAAAAGAAAAAAAAAGGCAAATACTTTCAGGTACGGCAGCTTAGGCTTCTGTTTCCTTAAATACGAAGTACAAAGTTTCTATACATCAAGTATAACAAATGAACTCAAACTATGTTTTCTACAGAAATGTTTGAGACTTGCATTTTTCTGCTAGTTAAATCTGTAACTGTTTTTCATGATGCTTTAAACAGGAATTTCCCTTTTGATTTCATCACTGCAGCACATACAGCAGTAAAGCAATCTCTACTTGCCAGTACTGCTCAGTTTATTGCAAATCCAGGACACTACATCAGCCAAGTGCTCCTCATGCATATGTTGTTAGACCAAAAAAAGTCATCCCTCCCCCCAACCTTGATACAAACCAAGTTATAGAAATCAAAATGCTATGCTGAAGTCCTCTGTTGGCATGGCTAGACTTAGCAGAAATCCTAACTCACCCAAGTTAGCCTACTGAGATGTAGAGTGAAACCTCTCTGCATTCTCGCTTGCCTAGCATCTCCCTCAGCTGCCCAACACATTTGAGTGCTCTCCCTCACCCTGTCCAGTCTACAGAAATACACAAACTGCCACTTTTTTACTGTTTTGTATTTATACTTAGACATGTTGGCCACTTCTAGGTGCAGGCACTTCACCACAACCAAGGACAAGACTCTGTAAACTTCTCTTCTGTGTTTTAACAGATGCTTCAACAAGCATGCTCACAGTGGCTTTTACACATTCAAAAGCTTGTTAACCAGCCAGGGCATTTCCCTCTCCCGCCTTTCCAGCCATGGACATGCTCTTCAAAGAGCTCTATTTACATGCCAAGTTACAAAGTTCAGCTGCTTCCAAAGCAACGTGGAAAAAGTGCAGCTTTTATGATTCTACGGTGAGGTTTTTCACAACATGAAGCAGCTTCTTAGACTTTTTTTTTTTTAATTTCCAAACAGGATTTCACAGTTCAGGAAAAATAATCTCAGTCCACCCACAGGCCTTTGAGGAACGTTAACTGAGGGGCTTCAAAAGAAGAGAGCTCTGCAACCCTTAAGCATCATGTTACTGAATGAACATCCATGGAAAAAAAATGCTTACAAGTCAGAAACAAGGGTCACCAAAATCTGCATATCCACCAGAGTTTAAACTACTTCTCTAATGTTTAGGCACAGCGTGCCTTTTGCCATCTTCTGTTATGTCTTTCCATTTGCTTACTCTTTCTTCTTGTTTGCTTCTGAACCTTTGGTATGAAATCAATCGTGTCTGAAATTCCTTCTTCTAGGACAAACTATGAGGCCGGACTCAGTCACTTCAGCAACATTCATATCAGTTATCACCTGGGGCTCCCCCCAGCCCCCAACACACAAGTATATCTAGACAGAATACTTCTCCAGTTCCCCAAGAAATCAAGTCCTAGATTTCTACCTTGCATTTAGCCTGTCAACCACTTGGAGCAAGAACTGGCATTTCATCAGCAAGGAAGTGGTGGAGTCACTGTCCCTGGAGGTATTTAGAGGACGCGTAGATGTGGTGCTTGGGGACACGGTTTAGTGGTGGGCTTGGCAGTGTTGGGTTAACGGTTGGACTCCATGATCTTAAAGGTTCTTTCCAACCTAAACGATTCTATGATTCCTTGTGGAGATATGACAATACTGTCAATAATTCAATAATCATTACTTTGGATGAACAGCCTATGCAAATAAAACCCCTTTATAAATACAGGAATAACAAAACTACCAAGGACTAAAGATTCTACTAGAAACACCAAACCAATGCAAGACTTGCACCATCAATGACAAGACTGAGATACAGAAAACTGAAAATACTAAAACCTTACTACTAGCAATCCTTAGCCACTCTTTTCCCCATCTCTACCTTCATTCAACACCAACATGAAGCAGAGGAGAATGACTGGAAAATTCCAGTGAAAATGACATATGCCAAGAACTTCCAAAGGCAAGTCCAACTTCCTAAAAATTCCTACCAGGAATTTAGTAGAGGCTACAGCCAGCCACTGTCCGCTGACATGGATTTCTTCTTCCTCTCTACACTGGCAGGAAATAACTACAACCCAGCTTTTACAGATTTTTTTTGATAGCCCATCTAAGAGGTGGGCTGTTTAAATTCTTAGAAAACATTTTTACTTTTCAGAGACTACAAGCAATAACCTTGTGCAAATAAAGGAATACAGCAATACAACTGCTACAGAGAAACGGTCAGGCCTTCCTCTCTTCCCAAAAGTTTTGTTTTTAAGGTCTCCCCTCCAAGTACAGACAGCAGCGTTCCATCCTCCTTCCTTCCTTCCTGCAAACATTAGGCCCTCTCTGCCTCCACGGTTGCTTCCTTTGGGTCTCTCAAAAATGGTTACCATACCTTTAAAAATAAAATAAAACAAGACCAAGTTTTGCAAACAGTCCTTCCTTCTCCATTCTTTCCAAGGACATTAAATTATTCTGCATGAATGAAGGAAATTAATTTTCTGTCTTTACCCTAGAAGGCCAGGTTTCAAAAGCTCACTAGAACACACAGCTATTTTAATTTAAGTTAAATAGCCCAGCTATTTTAATTTAAGTTAAAGTTGTGCAAACATTTTTTGGGAACTGGAGATTTGAAACATCTTAAGTTCCTGACAACAATGCCCACTTAAGTCTTTCTTTACCTTAACCACACTTGGAATTTCTACGTTTTCAGGACAAAGTATGAAAAAACTTTTTAAAAAATGTTAACAAACTCTAGCATGCAGCTAAAGAAAAAAAAAAACAAAAAACTTGGACATATCCAGGACCCCCCATTTGAGAAGTTTCTGTAGTGCCGCATTCTGTGTGTGAGCTATTTGGAATGCACGCTCTCTGGAGCAGGACATTTTCTTCTTACTTTCTGTAAATCATACGGCACCATTTTCAGAGCCATCTAAATAAATAATGACATTTAGCTGGATAATGCGTATTTCTATTTTGAGTCAAAACTCAAGTTTTGCTCTAGTCAGTAGCCTGCATATGACTCCCTGGTTATCCCTCTGAATTTCTCACTTCCCGAAAAATTAATGGGTTAATGATTAACAAAATCCAGTGCAAAGAAAATCCAGAATGAAAGAGAAAAAAAAACCCAACCAAACCATGAACCAAACCACTGATATTTTCCTCAAAACCAGGAAGCCCGTACAGGTCCCGGAGGACGCGGCTCTCCCAGGCAGAAGCTGACGGGCTACCGAGAACATCGCGGCTTCCCAGCGCGGGTCAGAGGCGCGGACGGGGCGATACGCTGCCACGGCCGAGCTGGAGCAAACTTTTGCTGGGGAGCCATGGCTGCCGCGCAGCCGGCCAGCGGGGGAGCCCCGGCAGCCGCGCAGCCCTCCCCTCTCACGGCACCTGGCCGCAGCGCGGGCGGGCGATGGCTGTCAGGGACGGGACCGCTCGCTCTGCCCGGCCGGGGGACGGCCGCGCTCCTCACACACAGAGCGAGTCTCCCCCCGACCCCCCCCGCCCCTTTTCCTCTCTCCGTCCTCCGCGGCC
>VXBL01002375.1:1919019-1935339 GCA_013400195.1 Aramus guarauna | reverse complement strand
GTCCAGATAGTTCCTGCAGCTACGTGGTTTAGGAACGGCCGAGCCTGCAACCGGGAACGTCACTTACGTAAAGCCCCTCAAAGAGGTTAGTGTTTCTTACGGATTCTCCGTAATGTCGTCAACGCGGGCGCTGCACCTGAGAGGGCTCTCGTTGCGCAAATGCCGTAGGTGTTAGCGTGTCGGACGCAGAGTGCGTAAGCGGCGCGGTGGGGTCCTCCCCGTCCCTGGCCGAGGGGCGGCCGGGCCTGGCGGCGCGGCGGGAAGCAGGTGTGCGTGCGTGTGTATGTGTGGAGGATCGGCCCTGCCCCGTCTCCGCTCAGGGCGGGGAGGAGCTCCCGCGCCGGGACACCTCGGCGGAGACTGGGCGTGTGCTTTCACCGTCACCCGGCCCCGCTTGCGGCGGCCCAGGGCCGTGGGTGTAAATACTCACCACAGGCAGACCCATCCCCGCCGGCCGCAGCGGCAGGGAGGCGCTGACGGGGCCTGACCGCTGGGCCTGGAGTGCAGCCCGCGGGCCTGAGGGAGGGATGGGGCAAAGGCAGGGCTGAGGTGTGAGGGAGGGCCCTGGCACCCCTCACCCAGGCAGTGCATGTCTTCGGTGGATTTTTACATCCCACTGGCAAATCTGAAGCAGTGCGAGAGCAGTTTCCTAAATTGAGCGGAGAAGCAGTGTTTCCATGTGAGTAGTTGTTCTCCGTATGGAATCCACAGTGGTTGTCCAAGGACGTTAAAATCAAGGCAGCTTTGTGGTGTGTTTAGGCAGGTCGGGCTGCACAAAGAATACAGCGTTCAGTGATCTCCATCTTTCTCTTCTAGAAATCAAGACAAATAGATTCAAGTTAGCTTTCACCTGCCTTGCCATAATTCTTTCTAATCCCAGATATCTGACTGTTCTAGAGCAAATGGGCACTACAATGAAGTTGAAGAGAAAGCTCCGAGTACTATTGTTCATCAGACTCTTCAGAGGAGTGCTAGCATGCCAGAGCCTGTAGGTACGGGGAGGGGGTTTGAATCTGGTGGCTTTTTTTTTTCCTTTGGATGTGCATTCCATAGAACCTTTATGGTTTTGCTTCAGCATTCAAATGGCTGATATCCTCACGAGTGCTTCAAAATTTCTTCTGGGTTTTCTAGGTTAAGTGCCTTTCCAAACTCAGCTTTCAACACATAAGTCCATGGCAATCGTATTTAATACCACTTTTTACACTTTTCAAAACTAATTTTATACAGGCCGTAAAGATGAAAGACAGTTGTCTGGGGAGCTCTATGCCAACGTAATCAGTACACAACATGCTGTGCTGAAGCAGCCTATGAGGGAGTGTTGGCAAAAGGTGGTATGATCAGGAGATTTGCAGTGCTGAAGTGAAACAGTAACTTTCATTCACAAGAGTGATTTGCAGCATTAGAGTGGAAGTAGAAAACACGTGTGCATTAATAACTTTATGTGTAGTGAGAGGTCCAGCTTGTTCAAATTAAACTTAGATTTTTGTATACTTCTTCGCAAGCCTGTGGCTAAAGTGTCACCCTAGTTCTAAACAGTCAGACATAGCTCTACTTTTGTAAGAAACTTTTATCTTGTGATGTTTAAGGATCGAAAGGAGAAACAAATTAGAGGAATCTCAGTTACTGTTTTCAAGTCTAGAATCGAGGTTTTCAAAGCAATGAATGAGTTTAGCTAAATCTCCAGTGTGGCCTTAAAATATTAATGTAGGCCTTGAGAAGGGGCAAGAAGATAATAGTCAGAAAATCAAGGACTGGTCCAAGGACTGCATGTGAGAACATTTTTATTTGAAATTGTTTGCAGTGAATAGAGACACAGTACAAATATAAGCCCAAAGGAAGGCTGCTGGAGGAGACAGCAGACTGGGAAGGGGCAGCTGTGAAAAAGTGGTGGCTGTGCAGTGAAGCTGGAACTGTATTAAGGAGAGAAAAATCTGCAAGAGATGATATCTCAGATAGCGAAGCTTTTGCAGAGGCAGAAGAAAGATCTTTTCAGCTGTGGTCTGAGTGAAATCTTGAATTTTTCTGTTGAGTTCTCCCTTGGGCTAAGGATTTGCCAAGGGCAAAAACACAGAGGAAAGGGGATTGATGGATTAATTTAGAATACAGAGGATTGGAAGAGCTTTGGCGCTGCAGTACAAGGTTATAAATTTAACAAGGAAAAGAACATCTGAGGCTTGGGAAAAAAAGTTAACATCTGTCTTTAGGCTTCATGGCATAAAAAGGAAGAAAATTGAATTTATATCTCTAAGCATACTCAATAAGAGATGGGGACTTGAATTGTGCCAAAAGCAACCTGCAATTAGTTACCTTGATGAAAGTTAAAGTAATTAACAATAATTATGCTCTTTCTTGGGACAAAGTACTGGCATAGAAAGATTTTTTTTTTTTAAAAATATAGAACTATGATGGAAATAACGTGTTTCCTGCAGAAAAAAAAATTAGAAATATTTAAGACATTGTCATGTATTATTGAATGTCAGCAGCATCCCCTAGACAAACAGGGGAATCACAAAGGCTGAGAGATGCAGAGACTAAGTTAGGTGAAACACTTTGTTGGAGGTGACACACAAGTAGCATAGTCTGGATTAGAATTCCAAGGTTTGTGCTCGTTCCAGTAGGCTTCCTCACAGTCGTGAGCAGAAGCAAATCTAAAGGGTGATAGTATCTTTGAAAATACAAAGTATATGTCGTTAGCATGTAACTTGAATTTTTTAAGTATTATTTTAAAAGAAATTGATGATCTAAAGGATTCTGGCAAATGTAAACTTTTAGGAAAAGTGAGTGTGGAAAGGGAACTCATAGTTAACCTCTGAATACTGTATAGTGGCGTATCTTGCCTCTTTGTGTCTCCTGACTGGCCAGTTTAGGATGGTCTGATTTTAAGTACTGTGTAGGTTTTGTGCTCTGACAAGCATATATAATGGCATAAAACAAATCATATGAGAACAGTATACAGATCTGAGATATTAATGCAAAGAACAGTCGTGGTGACTGAAGTCTTCTAAGACTCTTTTCACTGACATTTAGTGACACAATAAATGTAGAATTAGTTTGTAAAAAAAAAAAAAAAAAAAATCTGTTCCTGGACTGATTTTCCTGCTTGTGGATCTCATACCTGATTATGCCATATTCTATAAATGTGAAAAGAATTTTCATTACCAGTATTAAATAAAAAATACAGGCAAGGCAGGAGCTAGGATATATGACCAGTGACAGTTTTCCTGCTTTGGTCCTGGGGACCAAAAAAGCAGAGAAAACCAGAGGGACCCTTTAAAAAAAGTTCTTAATAGCTACCAATTTTAAGCATGGAGTAAAGTAGGCACTGAAATCTGTAGTGAGGCAGCCCCATGGGATGGCGTACTTGGATGATCTAGCATCAGCTACAAATACTAAATTAAGGACTAAATGGCTATTAGCTATAGTAAAGGGAAAAATCCTAAGTGAGCAAGGATGAAATGTAACCTATCTAATTTCAAGTGTTTAGTATTGTTTACAGACAAATGGGAATGTTCACTTAGTGCCTGGGGGAAGCGGTATTTTTCTCTTGTTATAACTCAGAAAAGAAATCTCTGTTTGAGACTTACCATTGTCCAGTGACCCAGTTCTTTACAGGTTTCAAATTCTGCCTTTAGACATGTACTAAAGTTAATGGGATTTGTGCAAAGGTATCTGAGGACAGACTTTGAATTGGAAAAAATAACTTTGAGGCATGTATTTTAAAAAACCTTCATAGAAAAAGCTATCTTTACATGTGAAATTAGTCTCATAAGCTTCACAAGAACTTATAAATAACAAAAAATTGGAGATTTGAAAAGGAACTTGTTTGACATTACATCTTCTTAATGTATATAAACAAATAATTGCATGTGCTTAACTTTAATTTCAGTGGGACTAATCACACAATTAATGTGGCTGTTTGCATGCTTTGAAGTTTGGCAGTGTTTGAATACTTTCCACACGGGAGGCTTGTATTTAGAAAGGTGATAAGCTAAGATGATGACTTGCAAATGTGAAGTATTTTGAAGAAAATCTTGAAGTTTGACCAAGCAGCTCATCTTTACTGACAAGAATGAAGTCGGAAACAATTCCATACAACGTAAAACAGTGTCCAGAGCCACTCTTCTGTCTTGCTGTATTTGCTTGTGTGGAGAGAAGTCATGAGAAAAGAAGGGGGAGGTAGAATGCCAAAGGGTACAGAAAACAAAATGGAAAGTCATGATGTTGTCTGGCTTCTATGAAAAAACCCCCGACAACATAGAGAGCAGAAGGTGAAAGTTAAAAGGTTATAATATAAGCAGCATAAAAATAGATGTTGAGCGGATTAAAGCTGCATTTAGAAAGGGTAAACATCTTTTTTTTTTAAATCCCCTTTGTGGAGTGACTGTGCAAGTATTAAAACTGAGAGTCAATAAAACTATTTCTGCAAATCTGCATTAAAATCAAAGACTAAACATCTGAGTAGTCAATTGCTGGGAGTGGTCTGGAGGTGCGGGAAGGGAAATCAACAGTGAAAACTTGGCAGATTTTAATTGGACCAGTTTCTCTTCAGGATGTGGGCAGAAGATTCACAGTGGGGGAAAAGAAACATGAGATGGTATCAGTACTAGAATAGTCTTTGCTAGGGTAGATAAGTATTGCTTGTGGTAGGTGTAACTGTGTGTGGGTATTGATTCTGAAAGCATATCCAGGTCTTAACCAAGCAACTCTCCTTACACCCCGTTTATGGTGGGACTGATGTGACTTAAGCCTGGGTTCTCACCACGTAGCTGGGAGTGTGAGTACTGTTAAGTTTTACTTCAGTGTGGGCTCTAATGGGTCTCTTTCCTAGGGAGGATCCTGCAGAAGTTGATTAACTGAGTTCATGTTTGGTAGTTCTTGAATGCCATCTTGCTGTTCCTCGAGTATCCCATGTTGTTACCAAGTGTCAGAATTTACCTTGTTTTGCATATACTTGATTCCAGCTTTTATTGTTTAATTTCATTCCATTCTGCCTTCATTTTTGTTTGGCCCACAGCCACTAGATGGTTAATCTGTGGCATAATGTAGCAAAGAGTTTTATTCTGAAAAATGCTTACAAGATCTGTATTCATTTTTTGAAAAAGTGTATCTCAGGCATAAAAGGGGGAGAATCAAGCAGATGACTATCCAGTGTAGAGGGTACTTAAAAAAATTTGAATCTGTACTGCAAAACAAAAGATGACATGCATAAATCTGGCAGTTCTTTGTGTACCTAACTCCTATGAGTTTTACAGACTAGTTGCTAATATCTGGTGCAATCCTGAATAATTGTTTGACTTTCAACTGGAGCAAAGGATGTAAAATGGTACTGGAGGAAAACCAGACACTAGAAGAGGAGGAATCATACCATGAAATGTACCACAGTGCTTTTCAAGTCCCAGAGCAGGCTCTGTGGGGTAACATTTCAGAGATCTTTTTAGTGATAGGGATGAGGATCAGCTTGAAAAGCAAGCAGAACTGGAACCAAGTAAGTGGGAAATACTTTCAGGTTATGACTAATGCAATTATTAGAGAGGCTACTGCATACACTGTGGTGGATTTAGCTTCAAATAAGAACAGAAGTTATGCCATGTGTGATTGATTCCAGGTTGGATTACAATTTAGAAGTGCAATTAGTGAGTCATTTGCTACTTTATATAAATTATTAAAACCAACAAAGGTCTAGGTTAAAAAAAAAAAGTGCATATCTCAATATGTGCTGCTGTACTTGTTAATCTTATGATTTTATGATTTCACATTTTCGTTTGATGTTTCTTAGCTTTGCTGAGTGTCATGGTACAGAGCGTTCCTTATACGAGCAAGTGAATTGCTGTAAACTGTACCAGCACTCAGCATTACAATCCCTTTGGTATGACCCTGTCCCTGCATCCCTTCCTTACTTTGTTTGGCTAGAACCAGCCCAAGTGAAGTTGCCAGCAGCTTCCTGACTGTTGATTTGCAACTGTCCTCCCTAGAGAAGCCTGGACTGAATGAACAGACATCCAAATTAGGGCTGAACTTCACAGAGGTGTCCACAGTTTTCAGTCTTACTACGTTATAATACGCATTTGAGATTTGATCCTGTGATTGCTTAATCCTCACAATGATTGTGGTTGATGTGGTTAGCACTTATATATTACTGGGATTGTAGACATGATGAACTGATCTGGTAATCAGCTGTTTCTTCCATTGTGTGGATAGGATATAATGCATGTTTATCTCATATCAATATGAGATAAATATTTTCTTATGTATCAGTGGCAAGTAGATAAGTATTTGGGGGAATATTAACGTCCTTTCTAGAAAAACGATGGTACAGTTGTAAGGGTGGTTGTTTTATGGAAGAGTGTGACAGATAGGGGAAGACAGTAGTTGAGTGCAGATAGATTTATTAGGGTGGTTTTTTTCCTTTTCCTTTGAAGTTTAGGGTTGAAAACCTGCCATCATTCCAAAGTAGAAACAACTTGGGTGGCCTTTTTATCACTAATAGGCAGAGTAACTAGGCAGGACTGTGACTCCACTGAAAAGAGGCTCTGTCATACAAGAGGTTTTCCAGGTCAAGATTAAAAGCAAAAGATCTCTCATCACATGAGTCTTTGTACTGCACCCATATTTTCTAAATGCTTTTGGCTTATCTTTAATGTTTACGCTGCTATCAAAAATAAACCCAGCTTCCATCTCTGCGGGTGTTGTATTTAACATCAACACTGAATAGGCTTTTTTATTCCTAAATGCTAATTTTCTTTCTGTTTTCAATCTGTTTCTGGTACAAAAAGTTTTTGTTTTCAGTGGTGTGTTGTTGGGTTTTTTTCTCTTTGTTTTTTTTTTTTTTTTTAACTGCATGTTTTCTCCTTCACGTATCTGGTTTTATCTATGGTGATTGTATTTTTTTGATGGAAGCACTAGCCTAATGTCTATCAATGACCCTGAAGCCTAGAACTTGAGTCAGAGTTTATGAGTGCAGCTGGCAGTACAGTCATAATAATAATAGTTTTTTTAAAAAAAAGCTTTACCAAGATTCATCTTCATCAACAGAAAGTGGAAAACTCTTGGGGAAAAATAGTAATCGTTAGATAGAAATAAAACACTTTGAACTGTGGTCAGAAATCTAGTCTAAAAATCTTTCTATAATGAGAATATTCATTATAATGAAGTAGTTTTATAACCTCATTAAAAATTTTGTGAGACTATAGCCAGAATTCAATGGCATTTGGAAAGTGTTCACAATCTTGGGATAAAATACTGACCTTGTTCAAACTGGTGTGATTGGTTCGTGAATGTATTGGTACCCAAACCCAGTATCACAACATCACAAGAGCAGTTTTTAATTCTGATGTCTATTCGTCCTAAAGTAGCTGAAGTTCTAGAACAGACAGACATGGTCCAGTATACTAAAACCTAGATCTGACAAATGGGTGCTGGCATGTCCCTCTAACCAGAATCACAGTAGAAGACTTACTGTTTTAAATCTCTTTTGTCTCTTTTGTGATGGTGTGCTGTGTTCCTTACATTGCATAAACTAGAAGTAACCTTTCAATATTTGAGACTCTTTACTCCATGTACCCATTATGCTACTGCTTAACTAACTAATATTGTCATATAAAGTGATACATGGGAAACAGATCTGCAACAGATAGAGGTCATATTCCAGACATTAGGTATGTACTGCAAAATTTCATAAACTTTGATATGCCAAGACATTATCTAAATGTACGAGACTTAGTAGCTGGAGATTTTAGTGTCATGACTAGCAAATGAGCCATGTGTGCTGCTGAAACACTGTGAAAGATTTGAATGTCTGTGTCATATAAGGCACTATTTCAGTCTGTGTACCTATCAAATTTGAAGTATATCAGATTTCCCCTTTAAGGGAAAATTGAACTCAATCTGTAAAGATGGTCCCCTGGACAGCGCAAGAGTTTGGTAGAATAGTTATCCTTGGATGACCATACACTAGGAGAGAATCTTCCAGGGTTTACTTGCCCAAGTGCAAGTCTGAAATGGTCAGATTAGGTTGGTAATCAGCTATAATTTAGAGAGTCTTTCAACCAAATATAATAAGGAAGGTAACAAACTTTATGCCCATAATCCATTTTAAGGAAGCAGGAGCCTATACAGATCTGGAGGATGGAGCCATTCTGTAATATGTAGGGGTCAGTAGGAATCTAGAAATGAATGAATGCAATGTTTGAAAATCTAGAAGACTGATCTCCCTGCCAAGACTGAAGGAGCTGCAGGTTGGAGGCCTCCTCAAGGAGAGATGGTAAAGAATTTTAAAGTAAGGCAACAAGCGATCTCTATAATGGGGTAAGGCAGGGCACCGGTGCGTACTCTGGGTATGACAGTATACTGTCCTGGAGTAGGGTAAATGTGGCGACATAGATTAAACCTGAGACATTTGCACAGAAATGTACCTGTATTTTTGGGAGAGTATATTTTACATACATTTTCTTGTGTCTAGTGTAACACATCTATGAGTGTAGAAATACCTCATTTTGTGTGTTGCCTTTGCTTCATACCTTAGATTAGAGGGTTCTTTTGGAATTTTTGATCTAAATTCACTTGCATTAGGAGTGGGAAGTTTAAGGCTGTTAATGTATCTTGTGGTGTTTTTTTAATTAACCTGCCAAATAATTTTAATGCACATATGTATTGTTATCTTATTTTGCTTTCCTATTACAGATTGCTTTTCAGCAGTGTGCAGCCTTTCTATCATTTAACTCAACAAATAAATGTAAAAATTCTATTAAATGCAGGTGTTCACAGAGCTATGACTTTTTACCCCACTTGCTATTTGATGACCTAAATGATTTCAGCTCTTCTAATTACTTATTTAAGGACTATTGATCTCTCAGGTTTCTTCTGGGAGGCCTTACGGAATAGTATATCACACAAATAGCATTATAGTTTCCTGCAAATTAAGGCAAGCAGACAGACTGTTGTAACATTGTAGTAACCAGGCAGGTGGCTTATTTTAGGCTAAGTTCTATGTGAAATATTTATGTACTGATTAAAATACTAAAGAGCTGGAGTCATGCAGTAGTGAGAACACAGCTATATGTCAGTCAGCAGTTGAATCTTCCTAGGGGAAAGTCCCATAATTATGTTCTAAAGATATTCAGCAGTTAGGGCCCTTTGCTAGAAACCACAGAGGTCTGAGTCACTGTCCTTGGCTTTCTGTTCCTGGAGTGCTAGTGTAGTCACAGGAGAAAGATAACAAGACGACTGTGAAATTTAGTACATGCAGAGGTGTCGTAGCATTGAGAATTAACATGGGATCATCATCGTTCATTATGTTTGCTGATAAGTTTTCAGGATAGCACTTAAAATGCTCATATTTAAAATTAAAAAACCCTTACTATATATGGTTCTATGGGGCTGATCTTTGTAATTTTCTTGTTCCATGTTCCAAAGTCATCTGTGTTTTATGTCATCAGTCAGCTCTTGCAGATAGTGCTGCATGACCCCCATCAAGTCTCTAATAAGGTGCTGTGAAACAATTTTACTGAGACCGAGTGTTGGGATGTTCCTGCTGACTTGCAAATAGGTCCTCTTTCATTGACAAGTGGCTAATTTGATTTGTTTCTAAACACCATGAGGGTCACTGGGAATTGGGCTGAAGTACATAAATAAGTGCTCCTGATGTCTCTTGGAGGGAGACTTTCTTCTGAAATTCTGTTTATGTCATGTAAGAGACAAATTAAGTCTCTTATGTTTTGATTTGCCTTTTACTTTGGCGTAGAAGCACAAGCCAGGCAAATTGCGTAGCAGTAGCTTTTGGTAGATGCAGAGACGGCACCTAACTCTTGTAATTCCAAATTCTCTACGTTAGTCTTCTCTGTGAAAGAGAAAATAGAGATTGCAGCATGTGCAAGAGCTCTGTCTGAAGTAGATTGGAAAGAGTTGTGTGTCATTGAGGACAGTAGAGGGTAGACATTGCTACTTCTCTGGAGGTGTCAGGAAGGAAGGACACTATCCTATGTGGTAACTTGTGTGGAAGTTCAGATATGCAACTGGAAGTTAAGGTAGTGGGGCTATTATCCTTCTCTGTCACTGTAGTGTGGTTTGTAGCACAAGTAAAGTCTCCAAATTCTGTGTTTTGGTTCATCCTGTCTATGAAATGGAGGATAGTGGTGATCTACTGAGGGTTATGGAGCTTGCTTAAAAATGCTTGCTGTGCCTCTTTGGATAACATATTCCAAACCAGTCCATGTCATAGAGAAGAATAATGATCTACCTAGTTTCAAGACTTCATTATTGCTGGTACAAACTACTTTCTATTTTTGGTTTTTAGTTTGTTTGGGGTTTTTTCCTTTCTCCTGTAAGGAATTCTACCCTCTGTACTGCATTTCCCTTTCAAAGAAAAGCAACATGCCTTTCTAAGGTATGTTACTGATGATGTTTCTCTTCCTTTGCTAATATAAGCAATTTATTTATTAATTTTTTTTGCATATTCCCAATTAGTCTTTAGAGACAAACTTTCCCAACTTTGACAAGTGATTAAATAGGGTATGTGAAGAGTATGCAATATTTTTAAATGATAGTTTCCTATGGGGCACTTCAGTCAGAAGAGTACAAACAAACATTCATCATTTATATGTTTGAAGCCAGCGTGGTGTATTTGTTGTAGATATAATTTAGTGTAAAAAGGTTTCATTGTGTGCAAAATTAAAGTGTTTTTAAATTATTGGAAAATTTTAAATGTGGGAGTCAAAGGAAAAAGGATGTTTTCCTGTTTCCTTTCAGTTGTGCTGCACTGTGCATGTTGCAGTTAGTAACCAACCTGCGTATCAGCACTCCCTCTGGATAACAATCTTCCAGGCTTATGCTGCTTGTACCCCGAAGCACAGCTGCTCTTCCCAAGGGACAGGCAGAATGCAGTCAGCGCTGCTTCTCTGTGCTGTACTCACTAATTGATCTCTGGCTTGGTGACTTCCAGCAAGGTCACAGAATTGGCAGCTACAAAAACAGTGTTCTGTGGAAAATTTAAAGGGGTAGAAGTACCTGGCATGGGATGTTTTGGGTTTTTTTTAAATTCATAAATATTTTTATTTGGCAGATCTTTTATTTTACTTCTGCAGAAATCTGAAACTTTGAAAGAACTGGTACCCAAAGTTTGTCCATTGTGACCTGTTCCCTCAGTTTGTGAGTAGTGCTGTATTCTGAAAATTGTTCTGTTCTCTCTTTTTAATTCTACTTCTGTCTCTATTATAACAGGGCATCAGCATTCTAATTATAGTTCAGATCCTGTAAAGGCAAAATGATTTCTAGGCAAGTATAGTGTGATCTTCTCAAATTTCTTTGCAGAAGGCTTGTCATGCTGGCCTTGAAAGGTATCCATGTTTTGTTTTTTGTTGTTGTTGTATTTTTTTGTTTGGTTTTTTTTTTGTTTTTTTTTTTTTTGCAAAAGAGCTTGAAATCATAAATGCTTCTTTCTCAGAACTGAGACTCTGATTAATTCAGGCACTTTATTATTTGAAAAGTGATAGAAATTTGGGGTTAAAAAACTCCCAACAACAAACAAACCAAAACTGTCAGTCTCCAAATGCCATGGTCTGTGTTGCTCATTACACACTATGGAAGTAGAGCTCACTGTCTTTGTCATTGTTACAGTAATGCCCTTTTTACAATGCTCTGAATGCTGGCGGCTGTGCTCAGCAGGTAGCATTACAATGAGTATGGCCTCTGTTCCAGGGCCACATGCTGGCTGTTACGCTATTCTAGTTGAGCCACTCTAAGGATATTTACATGCTTTTTTTACAGCTATGTAGCATGCTTCGTATGTCTAGTCAAGCAAAAACGTGAAAACTACAAATAAAAAATGCATTAGTAAAGCTTAAGTGCTTAAATACTTGAAAAGCAGAAGAGTCTACAGGGTCTGAATAAAAGAAATGGTCCAAACTGCATGAATGTGTCCTGGTTTCAGATGAGATCCTTGAACGGATGCAGAGGTCAATGCTGTTGTCATCGTTCCTTAGAGCCTGGATACCCTGATACTAAGGGCTATACAAATAGTTGAAACATTATAAAACATTTGCTTCCTGTGAAATCCTGCATGCAAGTTTTTGTTCTTACCTGAACTTTTCCAAAAGAAGGATTTGTAGGAATTCGACAAATCCCAGGTTTATCACGTTGAATTTGTACATTCATATTTTTCCAGACTTTGTGCCCAATAATGGAGCAAAAGAAAAAGGTGCACTTTCCAACTCGTGCAGCACTTGTGGCACCAAATATGCAATATACAATTCTAGAACTAGACACATTTCAGGAAATAGAAGACTACACGTATGGAATGGGAAACGAATATAAATAGGTCTAGGTATGATAAGGAAATACCAGTTATGGTCACTCCTCACCTATACTGAAATAAGAGGCAGATGGAGATTTCAGATTTCTAACAGCTGTGACTTGGATTTGGAAAATATTAATGTACTGGATGAAAAAATAATATTCTAAGTGATATAGTTCTGAATTAATGTAAGTTTGGTAGATAGTATATTCAGTCTCTGCAGTAACTACTTATGTTGAGAATTTGTAAATTATGTTAAATAGTTGATTTCTCTCTTATACAGTTATTGCCTGCTCTGATTTTAACCCATATTTTTTTCTTCATGGAAAGTTAATAAATCTTCAGTAGCAGTAATAATTATTCTAGATCCTGAAAGTTACCACTACTGAAACATCTTGGTGTATTTATGCTTACTCTCTGTGTTCATTTAGAGTGTCAGAAGAGGTCCAAAATATTTGGATAAATGTATACTTTGTAAATAGAGCACTCCTATTTGATGAAGTGCAGCTGGTATGCATGGAGACAACTTGGCTAACGTGGTAAAATGCCTAGATGAGTTTCAGTTATTTGAAGTTTTATGAAATGGTTTATACTAAGACAATCTTTAATTATGTCAGTGTGTTTCTAGGTTAGAGGTTTCTTATGTGGACAAAACAAAGTTGTTATTGGGTGAAATTATCATTATTCAGAGGGTTTGTGGTATTTATTTCTGAGGTTAAATGCCTGTGGTTCTTAAACTGTCCTGAACTTCAACTTGTAGAGTCTGTCAGAAAAAAACAATTGATAAAAGTTCCTTGTCCTTAAAGAGGCTTCTTCCTAATCCTGCTTTACTACTGTTGTATAATTGGAAGCATTCTGGCTTGGAGCATGTCAGCAGTGATGTTCTGCGATGTTGTGTGTAACTTACTCTGAATGGCATTATGGAGTTGGACGCTTGGGTAGGGAGGAGTAAAGGCTGGGTACCAAAGTCATAGGGAGCAGAAAGAGTCTGTATACCCAAGGTTAGGCATCAACTTAGCTCACAGTGTTCAGCTCAATCCTATAGGAAAAGTTCTGCAAATGTGAAATTGTCAGTTCCCTTTATTTGTAGATGAAATGAATAGTTATTGCTGTATGCATTTATGAGGTTCACATTGTCATGAAGGTTCTCAAAAGACTGGGAAACAAAAAGTGGAGAGCATAGATACAGAAAGGGGAGCATTATGTAAATTTGCGTAGGTCCCCTTGGCGTGACTTAAAAGATTCTTCCGGGAGCTAGGCCTTGCAGCTTGCTCCTGTGCTAGGCAAAGCTGCTGAAGTCATGGGGCTGCCCCTCTCGTGGAATGGAAGGTTGTGGCCATAGAATCAGAGCCATTGCAGCATCTTTAAGGAATAAAATATGCAGCTTGCTCAGAAGTGGAATGATAAGCAAAGTCTCATGAAGGAGACATTCAGAAGCATCTGTTTGTAGAATATTGTTTATTCATGTTGTGAACCAAATCACAGTAAGTAACGTGTACTGCGTTTATAGTTGCTCTCAATAAGTAGTAATTGAATTATCAGCTAAAGATGTAAAGATTAGACACGAAGTTTTTGGAAGAGGGGTGTAGCAGCAAGCCTAATTTGATTATTGCAGCAAATCCATTTTCTGTTCATTGTGAGTTGAACCAAATAGTTTGATGGTTCAGAACTTCTTATGCTCTGTGTTCTGTTACAAAGATAGCTGCTGGTGTTTGAGGTTTTAACTCATGTGAGACCTGATACCACAGAGAGGAAACAGAAAATGAATGTGTTAAATTGTCGTGAACCCCCAAGCTAATGAATTGATTTGATACTGTTTATTCTACTAGAACTCAAAGTGATTAATTGAATAACTGTTTAAGTTTGAATCTTTAATTTGTCTATAAATGTGTATAGTAATTAATGAAGAGGCAAGAAATAATCTTGAGAGTCACCTTGAGCAGAGAATAAGCATGCATGATGCATTCTTGGGAACCAGAAATGTAATTATGGTATCTAACCTCTGCCACCAAGTGGCAGTTAGATTTCACTGCCTATCCTTGGCACCATCCGGAGGAGGTCTGACTGTAAAGCTGCACTGCTAATCAGCAGGCCAACATTGTCACTGTTTCAAGGGAAGGTCATTGTGCCTAAGGGAAAGACAAAAGCACAAATATTCTTTATGCAAAAGTAGACCTGGAGTTTCAGAAGTTTTCCCAGCACAGAACAAATGTCAGCTTGCATGTGTGCCTCTGTATCTGAAGTTGAAAGTTACTGTTTTCTACTTGAAACTTGGCTTCAAGGGGCAGTGTTCAGGATTTTGTCCAGTGCAAGGTACAGACCCAATCTGAAGAGTTGGTGGGGTGGAGGTGGAAGAAAGTTTTTTGTTGATGTCTGACTATTGAAATGGATAAGGACAGACCAACCTGTAAAACTGTCTCAGAGGTTTAATCGTATAGCTACTACCACTTCTCTAAAAAGTCTGTCCTACTTAGGCACATGGGACAGCTTCTTGCAGAGAGATTGGGTGTGCAGATTCTCTGGGAATTATAGGATTCCATTAAACTGGAGCAAACTTGTGGGGTGCATTCATGCCTTATTCTATGTTAGGAAATACTGTTGCACAGTGCTGCTTCCTTCCACCAGAATTCCTGGTGTTCCAGACGTAATTCAAGTGCAATACATAATTAAAGGTCTATAAAGCCACACTTACTGTCACATATTCAGATTACTTGGTGAGCCAGAGATGGTGTTTGCCTTGTGTGTGCTTTTGCTTTGCCTTCTTCTATAGTTTGTTTAAACAGTGGGGACCACAGCCTGATTAGCCAGAGGTTGTTGAGAACTCTACCAAATGCTAATCAGTACTGATTGTCAGGATTAGTGTTACATTAGAAAAAAGTATAACTATAAAACAAAGTCTAATTAATTTGCAGTTGATACTAGAAAATATCAGTGTGTTCTGCAGATATTCTCTTCCTCGTTAGCAACATCTTTGTAAAGTATAGCCTTTTCAAAGGGAAAAACCCTCTAACTTGTTTTCACCTTGAAGCATACAGATCTCACAGTAACAATAAAAAGACTTTGCATTGAATTGCCTAGACCAGCACACTTCCTAGGAATAGTATCTGTGCAGCAAGCGTGTACAACATCTGTTTTCTCGTACAGGTCTACAACAAAGACTGGCTTACATATGGAATAAAAAGGAAAAAAAAATTAGTCTTACATCTTGAACTTTCTCACTGTTCTGTTCTGGATTTCTTTAGAGCAATAGTTTGTGACTGGATCACATGATAGTATTTCCAGTGCTGTAATGAGCTCTATGTGGAAAGCATTTCTTAGGTGCCCTGGGTCTTTTTGTTTAAAACATTGGACGACTAACATTTTATATATTTAATCACCATCAAGCAGAATGTTTGGATACAAGCTATTTAGAGCAACTGTCTGTGCTATTGCAATACACTCAGGGTCCTGAGGGAGACCTATGAACGGAAAGAAGTCTCAGATTTCTTTGAGCAATTCAGTATTGCCAAATACTTTGCTTTGTTATGGCTGCTGGTTTATGGGATGGAGAAGTATTGCGAAGATCTGTTCGGAGAACGTTGTGTTAATAAAGATCCGTTAAGAGATTCAGGAAGGTATTCAGGAAAATGCTGCTACTCTCAGCTCTGAGCACCAGAACTGCAAAGAAAACATAACTTATGTTGAGCACGAAGTAGAAATTAATATCTGAAACTTCCTTCAAAAAGAGAATTGAAAACTAACATCCTTTTACAGCTCATGGCAGAAAGATCCTCTTTACTTGAACAAGTTACCACTTACAGTAAGTTTAATAAAGGACCCCCTGGCAAAAAAAAGACTAAATTGGAACATCTTGAGACCTTCTTTTTATAGATAAAATAGTGTGTCCTTCAAAATCCATACTGTTCAGTTAAACCTTGCTACCATGTTTTGTGATGGGGATACATAGTCTTTGATAGTCCACATTAAGCCTTTTGCATTATATGTTAATAACATTTAGTGCCTTCCACTCTATGGGATGTTTTCTCTTCTGTTCT
>VXBL01002375.1:1769816-1918981 GCA_013400195.1 Aramus guarauna | reverse complement strand
CCCCCCCCCCCCGCCCAATTGTGGATGGAAACAACCAACCAAAAGCATTACTCTGTCACTTGACACCTCTCAAGAGCTTCACTACTCACAATTTGCACTAATACTCTGTAAACAGTATCACGCCAGGCTGATTACAACACCAAGCTATTGCCCTGGTGTACTGCACGCCGTTGTTGGCCTGCCTAGCTCTGTGACTTGCCTTGCTTTATGGTGTGGATAACCAGACCATCCTTGGGGACATTCTGTCTCTGAGGCTAAGTACCTATCCTTATCCCACTGCTTATCCCAACCTGTAGTGATTGAGGCATTTTTCTGACAGGTTATTACAAACAGGATTTCACAGCATGATAATCTCCAGCAGAGGGACTCTCACTTTATTTTTTTTTTTTCTTTTTCACACTTTGCTTGTGACACCTCCTTCTGTTTGCTGTTCTGTGCTTGTATCATTGCTGTGAAAAAAATAAAATGCAACCACATCTTTCCTTCTCTCTAAAGACAGAAAAGATGGCATAAAAGTTCCCTGAAAGCTTGCATCGTCTAGTGTTTTTTAACTCATTGGACAGATGCTATTCAGGACTTGCTCACTCTCTCCATAGTTTTTCTGACCTTCAGCAATCTTCTGGTTGTCACAATCTGCTGAAATGTGGAAGGACTGAGCTTCCTAGCAGCATGCTCTCTCTGGGCCTGAACCAAAGCCTACTGTAATTGCTAGCTATCTTTAATTACTTCACTGGGTTTTGAGTCAGATGGTAAGTGTAGAAGACTCATAGTAACTAGCAATCTCTCTGGCTTCTTCTGACACTTTGGCTGCTATCTGCTGTCCCATGAATAGCTCAAAATTTCTTTGGTACTTTTCTTTTAATCTTCCTATGTTAATATCTCTGCTTTATGTTTCACAAGCTGAAGATGCAAAAAACCTCTTTGATGTGATTTCTGTACACCCCCACCCTTTCCCTTGCTCTCCACAGAAATTCTGTCTCCACTGGGCTCCATGCAGAATGTGAGCACAGGAAATCCTGGCTGGGCTTGAAACTTTGGTGGCTTACTTCTAGATGCTGAAATTACAGGTTTGTACACTCTGAACAGAACAACTAGCTTGGCCTCCTCACACACACACAAATAAATAAATATCTAACTATATATATCTCTCTCTCTAACTACATATATATGTATCTAAATATTTAGCTATATCTAACTATATGTATCTCTAAATATCTCTATATATATATATATATATAAAACTCCTCACTGCTTTCTTTCCTTTTCCCTTTCACTATTGGGCAACTGAATTGTAGTCTTTATCCTGATACTGCATTAGAGAGCTAGGTTAGAGGAGTGCCACGCTTCTATGATTAATCTTTACTGACTGAAGGTTGAGGATGACTCTAAGTATTTCTTTCCTCTGTTTTTTTCCCCTGTAAACAGTAAGTGCTGTGATGTTACTTTTCAGGCAGGGAAGCCACTATTGCCTAGCCTTTGAACTGGGATGAATTACTCTGCTTCTCTGCTCCCTTATTGTATTTCTCCATGAATTGATACTTGCATGTTATGATACCAACATTGTATAATGCAGTAAAAGCCTGGAATTGGGGACACGTGCAATCTGACAAGAAAGTGTAGGCCTCCCGGTATGTTGCCATAGTTCGGCCTCTGCTTCTGCTTTGGGACAGTTGTCCTGTAGAGAAACAAGCTGGGTAACACCGAGAAAATGCCCAGGCTGAGTGCTTCTCTTCTGTCAGCAGGTTATTTTTCTCTTAAATGTTTGTTTTACTTTTTACTTTTCATGTTTGTTTAAATAAGATCCCTTGTAGATGAAAGGTACAGTATGCAGAAACTGAGAGACTGAAGAATGTTCAGAAGAAGCCCTCTCTATATCCGTGAATTTGTACTGCCTTTCCCTGTGTCTCAATTCTTCAGCAACAAGGACTAATCTTAATGATTCTGCACTGATGGAGAATTTTGAGTATTTATTCTGTTTTCCAAAGAGGATCCTTAAAGAGTATGATGTGGATTGTGGAATGTTTTATTTTTCCTGTAGCTCATGTAATTGTTCTTGAGCTGCCTTTTACCTAAGCAACTCACATTAATTTAAGCACCTGAAATTGCTGAGTTGATATTCTTGATCATGTTAACAACATCTGGTTTGGGAGTTATTGCATTTGCAGTTACGCATGCAAAGCAGAGGGGGACCACTCTCTTGTGGAACTGTGCTGAAGAGTAATTGGGTAGTGGCAGTAACCTCTAACCCTGTGGAAATGCAACCACAACAGTGTACCTAATCATGTACTCATCTAAGTGAGGCTGTGTGATATCACGAAGGTTTTGTGGCAAGGGACAGGTATTTCTGTTATGTTTAGCACAAGGTAGCCTACATCCTCATCCTCAGCACTTCAGTTTGCAAAAAATTAGAAATTTTTCTTGTTAGAAATGCTTTTGTCCCTTATTAGCTATGATTCTCCATGTCAGTATATACAATGACTGTTCTCTGTTGTGCTCAACATTATCTATGTTTTGATTTGGTTTTCGGGATATGAATATATTTTCTTTTTCACGTGATGGTGGTACAGTGGGCCCCAAAGGGGAGGGGTCATTTATACTGAGTCAGTATATCTTTTTTGCATAAATTGTCACCCAGTTGCATATGCTATATCTGCCAATCTCATAGGCAAGGCCTTCTGGAAAGGCACTGTGTTAGGAAATGAAGTGCCATGTTTTCTATCTGTATTACCTTGAAAGGGAGTACATTGCTATTACATTGCTATAGAGCAGCATAATTCAGAGCATTATATGAAAAGTGTAATGGTCAGAGGAGACACAATAACAGCTCCATCAAATATTGATAAAGTAAGATTATTAATTAGAGCAGGGGTGTAGGATTAAAATGTCTCTTGAGTTTCATTCCCCATTTGATGTGAGAGTGCGGTTTTGTGGTCAGAGAGTGGGAAGCTCAGGACAACTGGAATCTTTTCTCATCTCTTCAATGTGTTTGCTTAATGTCCTTAGTGGTTCAGTGGATATATAATACTATTGACCAGAGTTCGCAGAATTATGATATGCTCCTATGGTGGCACTACTGAGAGGGAACTATACAAGGATCTTCTGTTAGTGTAGCTTAGTCTGATTTGTAGCTCATAAAAAAAATGAAAACCACCTCTGAACAAGTTGACGATTTGCAGTCCTGTTGTCCTAGAGTCTTGTCCTCCTTCAAAGAACTACATGCTTTTGTGAGATGGTGAAAACACTGGATGAGAACCGTGGAGCAGAGAGCCTGTGCCATTGGACAGCTTGGCACTCTAGTGCAGAGTGGAGAATAACATTTTGCTTTTGATGGTGTGTGTAGTGCTGAACTAAATAGATATCAAAGCAGAGAGAATGAATTTAATTTCCCTGTTACACAGCCCTTGTTTAAAAAGGAGCTTTCAAATGTCTCGCACTTGAAAAAGACACTGCAGGTTAGATATGAGATTTCCTTTTAGAACAGAGCCCTTATCTGCATTACTAATAACAGCTGAGCTCATTAAAATACAAAGAATTTCCCTTTGAATTTCTTTTGAACAGTATCTGCTTTCTCTGCGTCACTGGTGTTAGCTTTTCTTTTCCCACAGTTCTGATCCACTAGGACAGTGCAGTAAGGATTTGTTTTCCTCTTTAGCTTCTTCCTGATTCTAATATTCCACCTAGAAGAAGTGTTTTAGGCTTATAATATTACAATCATACAAGTTCTGTAAACTGGTTCTTCCATTCCTATTCACGAAGTGCGTATTCTTGGCATCCCTCAGTATGTGTCTGTGCAGTAGCATTTTAACATTCCCTGTGTGCCCTAAGGCTTTTTTAACTGATAAAACTCCAATCTAAAGCATCTTCTCTTTCTCTTTTTTTTTTTTTTTTTTCCCCCTTTCTCCTCTTTTGAGTATTTCCCTGCTCTCTCTAGAGCCATTAGATGTTCTGACTATGCGCTTCAGGAGATCAATATGCTTTTGGTATGCAGAGGCATTATCATTCTGAGACTGTACGACTACTATGTATTCATCCTATTAACATCTGCTCAAAATTCCCAACATCCCGCCACAGCTCACAGAGAATGACCGTTTTGTCCTTGGTCAGGCTCTGTGGAGCAGGTGCCTAACACCTGGCTTATTGTCGGATAGATTCCATTTCATTCTTTACTTTGTTTTGACCTTATTTCACCCCTGGAAGCTCAGTTTCAGCTGAAGATGGATGAATAAATTGGGAAGCATTGTGTCCAGTGCTGCCATGGCAATTCCTGTGTGTTACTGCCCAAATAAGTTATTTCGTTCCTAAATTGTAGGAACCTGTTCTGACCTAACAGTGAGATTCTATCAGCCCACAAGGATATCCTTGTAATTGAAGTACTGTTTCTGTAAAGCAATAGAAAAAGACAAGAGATCAAGTCCTCTGCTGGGCAGAATCAGCAAATCACTGTCCTTACTGGCTAATTTAATGGAGGATTCTGAGCTTTAAAGTCATGGAAAGAGGATGAAGTGCGGCTTTGACTTCAGTGTTAACTCCAGTGGATATTTGGTGGTGCAAATAGAAAGTGTCAGCTTTATGATTTTAACAGAAATTGCCAATAGGGTTACGTTACTGAGAGGAAATAAAAAAGGAAATTTGAGTTCAGTATATATCGATGTTAAAGTTAATAACTAGGAGTGGATTCACTATTTTAAAATCATGTCTGAAGGAAATAACCTCTTACTGAATGGGAAGAAACTGCTTCAAGGTAGAAAACCAACATGTTGGCATTTCTGGTTTTCTCCTGTGTGTTTTGGTTGCTTTTGTTCTCGTTCATGTACTCCTGAAAATTGGTGGCTGTGATAAGAGGTGCTGGATCATTCACATGTAGTGTGCACTCTTGGAGGCTACTTAGGCTTGGCTCTAACAAAGAAAAATGCAAAGCAATCATTAGCTCATTCAAGATTTCAGGGATGATTCCTCAAGTTATAAGAGAAAGTTTTATAACAGCCCGTAGGGTTGATAGTATTGCAAGTTGACTTTTTACCTAAGTGAAATGAAGCTGTGCCATCTCAGAAATACTGGGTGCTGTATAGTGATTACTCTCCATGTTACATTGTCTGGCCTGAGTCAAAGGAAATGCAGAAGCAAAGGGACCCTATGTTTTAACAAGCTTTACAGCAAGGTAGAAATGGAATTGAAATTTTCATTTAGTCTTACCTAGTACAAGTGACAGTGGTTTGTCATTTTCTTACAACACACACACTTCTAAAGAGATTTTCTCCTTGCTTCTTGGATTCCATTTTCCCAAAGTAGTTGCCTTACTGACCTGGGAAGTGAGACTAGCAGAAATATGCAAAGTCCCTTGGTTCAGAGTCATGCATTATAAAGGCTTTAGGATCAAATGGAGTTTAAATCTTCAGCCAAAGATTTTTTTTGAAAAGCACTGATAGGCTGTCATGAAACATCTGTGGCTCACTGAACGTACAGGTTAGCAAAGCTAAAGATTCGGAGATTGATTCATACACCGTGGAGTGAAATTAAATTTCTTTAACTCTTCTACTATTTGGGAAGCTCGGCCATCTATACTTTGGCTTGCCTTCTGGTCATAGATACAGGAAAGGAAATTTTTCTGAAGTTATGTCCTGTAATAGAAAGAGGAGACCTAAAACTGAGTTGGAAGCAGAAAGATTCATCATTTCCCCAGGTAGTATAGCTAGGCTGGCATATTCAGTCATTCCCAAATCAAATGAGCGTTAAATTGTCTGGTTTGTGACTTCTTTCTCATAAAGTATTCAAGCATAATAAATGATGCTGGCAAACTGGCCTTGGCATCGAAAACATCTTTAAAGATACAAGATGCTGCGCTTCTTCCTGGGGCATACATAGGGTTGATTTAGTTGCAATGGAGTTTTTAAGGGATAAAATGGATAGTGTTCCAATAAGCTGTCAATTATCATGTTTCTTTCCAGAAATGATATGTATAATTGGTGAATGGCAAAGCTGGACTGGTACTAGAGATCTGATTTAAAGTATTAGAATTCTTTCCATGTTTCTTCCCATAGTTTTTGAGAAGTTTCTAGATCCATCCACTTGAATATTTTGTATACTAGCTCCTAAGAAGTCTTATGTGTCTCATCAGAGAGAGATGCTTTGGTGCTTATTCTTGCTCTTACTGAAACAATCGTAATCCTGATTAAGCTAGCATTGTGCTTTTATCAGGATTTACCAGTGCTCTATTCCTGTGATTGTGTTCAGAAGTAGGTTGGAAAAGTTTAAAACAGTTCCTCATGCGTTTGTTTCGATCTGCTGAGGTCACTTTCTACTGTGAGTTTTTGAGTGCTTGTGTGAATAGGGACTCTTCTGCTTCGGACTTTGCTGCTGCTGCTTCCCCTGCCCACACCTGAGGGCTTTGGCAATGCAGTCACAGGACTGGTTGCTCTTGAATTCCACCAAGAGCAACAGAGGCCCTCAGCTTAAAAATGCTCCGTGTAGTAAAGTGCATAGTCAACCACCTAGAACTGCACCATTCCCACTGATTCAGTGTGTTGTCATCACAACTGATGTAATTCACAGACAGACTTGGGTATCACATCTGCTTTGCCCATTGTAGCAATAAAGCCATATTAACCTTGAGTAATTTGATATATTGTCTATATGAAAGTTGGTTACATCATAGTTGGACTTCTTGATTATAAATCAAGATTATAGACTATGTTTTAATTCAGCATGCTATAAAAGCTTCATTTTTCTTTTTTTTTTTCAGAAACCATCGAGCAGATTTTGTTTCAGACATATTGATGAACTCCCATGCACATTCAGCACACCAGTTAGCAGAGCTAAAGATTCAGACACTTGTGCTGCAGATCAATATTACCTTTCACAGAAGCTCAGCAGGAGCTTGATTTGCCTGCTGTTGCAAGACATGAAATAGAAAATGTGCATAAACCATGCTTCCCAAGAGAAGTGGAACAAACTAAAGCTTCCCTCAGGGCAGAGAGAAGTGCTGAAACCCTAAAAATCTCTGCCTACCCTTGTCTCTGGTCCAGTTACGCAGTTAGAAGCAAATGAGGATATTTTTCAGAAGTGGATTTGAGGGTGTTTGGCCTGATTTAAGTCTGCAAGAATCCTAGAATTAAGGTGGGCATATCTTTTCAGTTTGTTGGTTTGGGTTTTTTTTTTTACCATGTCTTTGAAATAAAGTTTGATTTGAGATTACTGATATCTTAAGACCTGTAACTGATGACTCATAAACCTTCACTATTCTGAAGCTGGGAAAATATTTAGTATATTGGTATAATTCACCTGTTATATTTATAACCAATTTTGAGCTGGCTTCAGCAGGGAATGTATATTTCAGTAACATCTAATTGTATAGGTCCCTAGTCCTTGATTTCAGTTTGCAGTAATGCAGCAGTACTAATAGAGTATTAACTAAATATGGGATTGTCTCTCAGCTCGGATTGTTGTGATTGAACGTTAGTGCTGCCGAAGGAGTAGTAATGTAGTCCGTCATCATCAAAACCTTTCTGTGCCAGGAGGAAACAGTCAGGAGCACAAGTATATATGCTTATTAAGTTAAAATTGCTGACATCCATCATATTTTCTTCTCTTAAAGAGGAGCCTACACATACAGAACAGGTCTGGAAGAATTGTTGCCAGTGTCATGACAAGTTAGTTATTCAAGTCCTAATTATGAAACAAATTCAGTGTTATTGACATTGGGATGAAGCACCATTTAAAGACCGTAAGACCAAGCTTGAATGCTGTTAACAATTATGTAAATATCTGTATTTGTCGTTCTTAAAGGTTTGTTAAGCTGACAAATGGATGGTGATGGAAACACCAGGATTTAGCATCTCAGCAAAATGAAATGTCTGCCAACGTACCACGGTGTGCTGCAGTAATCCTTGCAAGGCTGTCAGACCCTCTTATCCAAGTGATAGCAGATCCAGCAACTTTTGCACTCCCAGTTTAGGTAACTTAATTTTGGGGCAACTGTGAAGCAACAAACTCACGTGGTAACTTCAGTCTGTGACATATTCTTAGAACAGAAGTTAACTTTGCAGATGTTTGCTACTCTGTGTCACTGTGGCACAGTCAGTGGTTATGCTTTCACTGGTGTGAAACATGGCCTAGGAAGTCAGGAGTGTGCAAGCCAAAGATACTGAACATAGCTGGACAATATCCCCAGCTTGTGAGTCAGGAAATTGAACACAGGGCTGTTTCTGTACAAGTGTCCCTTGCCTTCATATTGACAAATGTCTCTGTTTAATTACCTGGATTAGATTTGGAGGTAATAGGAGTATTTCTTGAATGGAGTGTTCATTAAGGTGCAAGTGCACTAAAGCAAGCCCCACATCTTTGGCTTCTTGGGGAAAATTGCTCATTGCTGAACATTTGGCACATCCATGGTCTGCATCCATTTTATTTCCTGCCACCTACTGTGGTAAGAATGTCCAGTTTTTTCCAGAGGCCTCATTACAGAGCAGACTGTGTACATGAAGTCTGTGAGAGACTACAGAGATTACATCTGGAAGGAAAATGAGGCAGAGTTTGCCACTTTATGCACTATTCAAAGGTGTCATTTCCATGGCAGAGATAGATGTCGTATGCAGGACTTTGAAGATAGACTCTGCTTCAGAACACACAGCTCACATAGCACAGCTAGATGTGTTTGTTTTTCAGGTCCAGCTGGGGGCTTTTCCAACATTTCCTTTTCCCCACCCCTGTGCTTGGCCTTCCCAGAGCACAAACTTTTGCATTACAAGGTTCCTTTCACCGAGGCTCTGCTGCAGGGCATAGCTCCCTTACTTTGGCTCTGATTGTAGGTTCCTTTTGGTTCTGACTGAGCATTTAGCTTTTCCCTTGAAGCGTGGTAAGTGCCCTAGGCACCAGCATGACTCCAGGGTTGCCAGTAATACAGACATTTGCAACAAACATATGCTAATTCAGAAGGTTGCCTTTCAAAGCTGTTTTTAGGCTGGTAGATCAGAACACTGCCCAGCACTGCCCTCCGGTGGCATGAGAGGTTTTCTCTAAGCAGCGATAGTCATAGTGAAAAGGGGTATTGACAAGCGTGTTGCATCGTTTTGACAAAAACAGTGGCAAAAAGGCCTTTCAATGTCAACACAACTTCAAAACACTCTTAGATCCAGGCAGTGTATTGGACACATCCTTCTTCCTGCTATAACATTTTACTGCAGAAAATCTTGCTGAGAGCTTTTTTTACGCTGTTAGCTGCTTCCTGTTAGCTGATCAACATTCTCATCTTCCCATCCACCAAAAAGTGGCCCTTTGGAAGGGATTCACCTCCACCGAGGCAGCTGTAGGCAGTGGAAGAGGATCAAAGGGGCTTAAAGTTGACCTGCAGCACTCCAGCGGGGTCTCACATAGATCAAAGGGTACGTACATGTTTAGAGCCTGACTTCTGTCACTTCCCTTAGAGATAACTTGGAAGGAGTATGGCCTCATCTTTACTATGACCTAGTCTGTGTATGTTGTGAGTGGGCTCATACATTGAAGAGGAAGCTATAGGTACTATAGCTATAGGTACTATGTATTGGGTGTTCTTATGGTTCTTACAATTTGTTCTTTTTTGGAATTAGGAATGAATCAAGATGTCTGCCCAAGCAGCCAATATTGCAAAGCAGAATAGGTGATTTCAGACTTCAGGCAAGTCTGCTTCAATTTTGTCCCATCAAATCCTAACCCTGGACCTCCCTTAGTTCGCAGGAGTCTTCTGAGAAATTGCTGGTGATACTGTTTGAAAAAGTTTGGCTTAAAATGTCATTTCTCTGTAGAAGTGATATTCTTTTAAGAGTACCTGGTGTTGTCCCAGTTTCTCAGTTAAGGCAGGATTTCACTGAGGTTTTGTTTGCTGTTTGTAGCTGCATGACTGACGTAAATCGTGCATTTGAGCCTGGTTGCTGGTGTATCGCAAGAGTGAGAGGCTGTTGCCACAGGATGGCGCCTGATGGCCAGGCTTGCAGGTCTGCAGGTATGGGAAGACGTGACCCCAAACATACACGTTGGATATGTATGCTATATTCAGTCTTAACCCACAGATATTTCCTATGAAATTCTCATTAATAAAAGTTCATTCTGTTTCTGTCCTACGGGACTGCCAACCTGCTTCTTCCTCAACGCTACAGTTTTATCTGAAATTGATTATTGCGCTCCAGGAAATTGAGACTGGGTCAGAACTCTGACCACCCATTACATTGCTCTGTGGAGTTACTGCATAGCAAGAAATAATCAACCTTTCTGCTATTTCTTGTCATACTGACTGTGTTTCATTGCCACTACCTAGGACTGACCAGTGTCATTTACTCAATACTTTTATCAGACAGCATGATTTACTTGCCATCAGTTCTGATTAGCAGTGATATAAAACTATATAGTGTCTAAAAAGTGCAATTAGTCAGTTTTGAGACTGTAATTTTGTGTGATTTTGCCAAATTTTAATAGCAACTTTAAAGTTTTGACTCACAAGTAAAACTCTTCCTTGGCTCTCCTGATGTGTGGATGTTGCAGTAGGTCTCATAGTGTTCAGTGCGCTGCTTGGCACAGTCCTACAGCGTTTAAGGATGTGTCTAGTTGCGTTGATTTGGCAGCGCTGTTGACACGAATTTCTCTTCAGTTCTGTTTTCACACAATGGCCTTTGCTTGAATTTGTGCAGTGCAGAAGGGACATCTAGTGGCCAGAAAAGTGGTGACAACACTTATTGGGGGCAATGTTTGGTTAATACAGGGAAAAGCCAATTTCAAGTTAGAGATTGGATCCCAGAGAACCCTCAAGCATTACATCACCAAAGTGTATTTGAACTTTTCCATTTACAGAATTGGCCTGTGAGTCTGTAGGCTTTAAATTCCAAAACCTGAACTTTTTAAAAATATACCTGGCACTTGCTTCAGAGTGTACTGACGCAGTCATTTTTTGCACGCTGCTTTTGAGTGGAACTGGAAGTTTGTTTCTTAACTAGCTCATCTTCCTAAGTTCTAATTCTGCAGCCATTGTTATAGTATGGGCTGCTTTGTTTATGGTTGTGCCTAGTAATGCTCAGATGATGAAACTGGGGGAAAAATCAGAAGATGTTGATGCTGTTAGTTTGCATTGTTCAATTCAGAAAAGTAGATTTGTATTCAGTGGTGAGGTTCCAGAACTGCAAGGAGAGGGTGAGGCGCTCTCCTCTGAGGCAGGTATAATACGTGTGTATGGCAGGAGGTGAGAATGCCTTTATTCTTACCAGCTTCTGTCTGTGATATGGGCCATCATAGCACACATCTAAGCTGTAGTATCCAATCTGTAATATTAGGATTATTTTAAGCCCTGTGTGAGGAAAGATTGTGAATCACATGCAAGCATACATTGTTCTTTGAACGGAAAGCGCGGACTGTTTTGCTTAGGTACTTTGCAGTGCTGTTCATTCTGAACTGTTTCTAGAAAAATGTATGGGATTGTTTTGTGAAAAGCATACAAAAAAGTATAGAATAAGAAGACAGAAAGATTCTGCTGAGTACACCAGACCTACTCTCCCCTCTTCTCTTAATCCAGCTTGCCTACTGCTGCCCCATTTTCATGGCATGCATTTCCGGCTTGCAAGGTTTCCTGCCTATTGGCTGAGAATAGAAGCCTTGCTGTTACGCTGTCCTTAAGTCTCTTGTAATGAGTGTTACACAGACGAAAGCAGCTGTGTCCTTTGGCTCTAGTTCTAATACTATGTTAAAGAGCAGATTATACTGACGTTGGACTGCAACGATGTGGAGGTAGCACAAACCAGGCCAGTTTCGGGAAGGCTTTAGCAAGGATGACTAAGGACTTGGAGCTTAGGCTTTAGATAACAAATCCACCCAATTGTGCTCCTTCTTTGGAAATGTAGTCAAGCCTAACAAATCAGGGCCTTAACAGAGTTGCATTAGGGTCCTTTAATTGGACTAAGCTGGTTAGTACCCACATTGGCTTTTGTATGCCCAAGGGTCCAGCAAAGAAATGGTCTGCCATTTATGCTGGAAAGATCTCATAAAATTGCAACCATGAACACTGAAAAAATTAAATAGCCTCACAGGTAGACACTGGATTAAGGTATTTTAATTATTATAAGGAAGTTGGATGTCTTGACCTATGTGAGCTTTGTTAGCTTGGGTTTTGAGTGACACTAAGTGAGCCTTAAGTCCCAACAGACCACTTGGATGTGCCAGCAGTTAACAGTTGTCATAGAGAACAAATGAACACTTTTTTCAAGAGGATCATCCCTCATAACTTACTCCAACCCTAGAACTCACAATATGTGTGTCCTGGCAGGAGTACAGGCATGAGAGTCTCACCTCTCTCTGTGGAAGATTTTGGCTGAGAAATATTACTGCCACTTCCCAGGTTGCTCAGATCCAAACCCTGTTGTGACAAATGCATGAAATGGTACCTTCAAAAAGGTATCATTCATAGCATTCCTGCATGTGTAATATTATATTATTGACATATTGGTTGTGTTAGCAGTTCAGTTTGAACCCATCAACATTAACTTGACAGAAAGACCAAATGAAGAAGCCAGAGTAAAAGGCAGTCACTAGCACGAGAAGCTTCAGACATTGTCTCAAATGTACTGAGAAACACCAAGAATGTTCCTCTCTGGAGCTTTTTAATTGTTCAGCCTCTGCTAAACTGTTTTGCTCTTTTCTGAGGCTAGCTACTGCGTAACAATTCTTTGGTCGCTAATGTCCCTGTCAGGGGTATGAGGTGCCACAGGCCAGACAGCAGTAGCAGCAGAGCTGCATGAGACCGAAGCCTCCATGGGGAGGATCTCCACTTTCTTACGTATGGGGATTTGTCACGCTAACTCTGTTTTATGAAAGCTGAGCATGTCCTTCAGGTAGACCTAAAGCCATAAGACATAAATTACCATGGATAGTTTTATTTCCCAACTGTTGTGAAGTATTGCACTAGTCAACTCACAGAAGTGGCTGTATTCAGTGGAGGAAGAGTGGTGGTTTCTTGTAGTGTTAATTGTGCAATGGATTCATATGTATTTCCTTTGCTTTGGAAAAGGTGAGTTGTTAGGAGAATAATTCACACAGGTGAGGCAAAAAGTTTCAGAGCAGAAAGATTCCGCACATGTCAGTGCTTGATTAAGTCCCCTGACAGCAAAATGAGAGACTAAGGAGACAGAAATGAGTTCCAGATGGCTGTGGTAACTGGCAACAAGCTAATACTGAGGCTGATCTTGAGAAAACAGACTGAAGATACCAGAGATGAAAGTGGGGGCAGGGTGGTCCAGATAAGGTTGATAACACATGATGTATCATCTTTGGAGCATTCCAAGGCAGGATAATGAGATGAACCATTTGCTCCTGAAATGCAGTGTTTTGGTGGTGAAAATGCGCTTGCTGTGACTGTTCTGCTTTCTGCACTGAAGGTAAAACCAATGCAGTAACTATCCCATTTCCCTGCACGTGGCCCATCCGCCTCTGTCTGTTCTGCAAGGATGCTGAGCTAATATAAATTACTCGTAGGATTGCTACTGTTTTCGTGTGCAGCCTAGGCCTATCTGCAGCAGTTCCTTGCTATTTTGCATATTTCTTGTCTAGACTAGGAATTTATATAGCATCTTACCTGCCTTCTATTTTTAGTTGTCACTGGAAGGGTGAGGCAATGTACGTAATTCTCATTATGGTTAATTTAATCCAATTGTGATGTGGATTTAGAGGTACTTAGTAGGTCACAACTGAGCGTGGACTGTCTTTTTCCAGTTACTCTCATAAAACAATGGACATTGATAATTTTTTCCACTTCTAAACACATGCATCTAAATGTGGGGATGTGATTTAGTGCTTGTGCTGTGCAGATACTTCTGTTGATCTCTGTAACTGTTCCTTCATTGGCAGAAAAGGGTTCACATGCGTGTCGTGGGTTCGTATGTCTTGTGGGTTCACACATGTCATGATGTACGAGAGAGAGCAGTACAGACTCACGTGGACTACCTCTGCTCTTTGGGATTAACAGTGTGCTTTTTGTGTCTTTTGTCTTATTTTCTCTTTGAACAAAACAGCCTCTATCAGAAAATTGTGATTGATCGTCATCTGGAATTTGTTTGGAAGTAGGAACTGATAGAGAAGCCCGCATCCTAGAGATGACCCCTGGCCACCTGGGTCCCCAAGCCAGTTCAGAGCTCCTGGCGCCGCTATGGAGGAGACACCAGGTTCATTTTCTTCATTGTACAGGGGAAGTTCAAAACTGCCAGAAAACCCACACAGAGCCCTTCTTCCTTTTGGCCTTGTACTGTGGCTCCCTCAGTCCTCCCATTCCTTGCTCCCTCTGCAGCCTCGGCCTGCGCCCCGCAGCTGCTGTGCCTGCAAATCCAGCGCAGTTCAGTCCGTGCGATCCAGGCAGCGTTTTCCCTTTGCTCGGGAGCACGAGGGAAGCGCCGGGGAGCGGACAGGGACTCTGTCCACTGGGTCAGTGCTAGTGCCCACCGCGGCCGGGCATGGAGCGAGTGCCGGCCGTGCCGAGGCTCCGCCAAGGTCCCTGATGTGGGGAGAGCTGCTATTTGCTAGCTTCCAACTTGTGGTTCTCCCCTGAGGTTTGTAGAACAGCCACTCTTAGACTTGTCATGGAATTAAAGAAAACTACACCCAGGGCGTACAATGCTGCTCTCCTGCTGCCACTTTTCCTCTTATTTTGGGGTAAGTTTTTGTCTTCTGTGCCTGATTCTTACCCAGATACGATACAGTAACTTTGGATCAAATCTGATCTGCCCTTGTATTGCAAAAGTAACTGAACAAAATGTCACTCTCTCAGTTAGATTTGAAGCCTGAAAACTTCTTGTCTGGAAAATAAAAACCAGGCATTTCATTCTAGATATGTTTTTCTTTCTATTTCTTGTCTCCTTTCGTCTTTCTCCATGTGCACATGTATATATGCATTTATTCACAAGAGCTAAAAGTGTGTGTGCACTTTCATGTAACTAAGTATTCAGCTGTTGTAGTAACCATTTTCTCCATTGAAAAGTTCTGAATTTTACAGTTGTGCCCGTACAGAAGAAACACAGAGCTTTATTTCCATTTGTATGATTTGGAAATATATCTAGGCAAAAATGGAGTGTCCCTAGGGGAGTATACCAGTACGTTAAAGTGCCAGATACCTCTGGTACAAAATATGGAGGAAGATGACAGTACATGAGTATTCTCACTTAGAAATTTTGAATAATGCAGATCCATCCTGAAAGTGCAAGAATTGATGAGGTAACAAAAGAGTCTGTCACACTGATTCAGATTTTTGTTTTGGTTTTTCCACACTGAAAACTTATTTTGTAGCAAAAGAATATACTTGAGTACACTGGGATTCTTCAAGTTCACGTGAACGTGTCTTTGGGCTCCAAAAGTCACCCTTGTAGACAACTTATTATGCTCCTTGAAAAATAGATTTCTCTGTTTTTTCTGGAATGGGTGCCTGGAGATCTGCTGGGCCTAGACATCTGTTTTAGTCATCTAGGGATTATAAGGTCATGTCAGGAACATGTCCAACCTTTTACTGAAAGTATGATTGGGATTGAACCATCCTCCTTATCCTCTCCTCGGCACTGCCAGGCCAGAATCTGTACATAAAAGTCCTGTTTGGTTTCCACTGAGCTAGGACAGGAATGATCAATGACTTGAAAAAGTGGAGGCAAAATATGGAGAACATGCAGAAAGTATAGTCAAAGTGCCTTTTCTCTGCAAATATCTGCTGAACACTGCTTTTGGCATTTTCTCACGTTAGTGAGTGATGTTTACGTACTTTTTGAGAGTTGGAGAAAGTTTTCAACTTTTCCTTTGATTCCCCAACAGTTTTGTGTTGGGTTTTTTTTTTTTCCCCTCCGAAGCCTCTCTAATTTTCCTTTGCTCTGATCACCTCAGCATATGAATATGAAAGCCAAAATATGTTTTGATTTTTGTCTGTTTGGTTTTTTTTTCTCTTGTACCAGCTTCTTTGTTTGGTGCATTCGCTCCAAGTGCCTGGAATTCCTCTGGCCACAGGGAAGCAGCAGGACTGTCTTTTGTATCTAGTAACCATAGCTACTGGTTTGGAGTGTGAGGCAATTATGGTGGCTTGTATTGTGCAAAAGGAAGGCCCACTGCATATATGGTATTGCTCAGCATGTGGCTGCCAGAGAGCTGGCATGTTTCTGGGGATTTGTGCTGTTTGACCATTGCACCGATAGCTTTTCACTCTTGGGTAGAACTCTTTTCTGGAACAATGATTTACTGAGAACATTGTTTTCTTTTGGAGTGCAGGTGGATGACATGTCTTGATGTAGCCAACAAAGCTCAAGGGAAGCGGCAATTTCCATAGTCTTTACACCTGCTCCTATTTAGCAGGGGGAGTTCTGCCAGATTTTAACTGTAGTGAATGGTGGTATTTATGTAGCAATTTTATGTAGAATTTTAAGGCCATAAAGAAATGCCTTTTCTTCCACTTGTGAGGTATATGACTACTTTTATCTGAGTCTAAATGTCATTGAAGCACAGAGTTGCTAAGTTACTTGTTCAAAATTTTTGAGAAAATTCTGATTATCCAGATGGCCTGTTGCAAGCTGTAACCATAAGACCATCCTGCAGCCAGATCCACGCTATCCCCAGTTATTTAAAATAAACTCCAGAGGGACAGTGGTATGGGCTCTGCATGTGACTCCAGTTTTACTGCTGCTGTCTATGTAATGGGCAGAAGAGCTCTCAGCTTAATTTGTTGTGTTCTGAAGGAGATTCTAGAGGGCAGAACTGAGTGTCTGCTCACTTCTGTTCCCACAACTCTGGCCAGCGATGAGCACACTAATTCACATATCTTTGGCCTGGAAAATGCTTTGGACGCCTATTGAGAGAGAACATGTGCAGACAAACCTTTTTTCTGGCAGTTTGCTATCTGCTCTAATGCAAGTTCTTGAGATTAGCTCTGACATAGGGACAGTTTAAATCTTACTCACTTCAAAACATGGAAACAAAGAGATGCGATCTTTTCAGCTGTTTTGTTGATTGTCAGTATATTTAAATAAGAATTGGAAATTAAAGCTTCTGACTCAATCTGGTTAACTGAGTACACAGGAAACCCCCTGTCTCAGTGTTTGATCTGTGGAAATGGCTGAGAGATCAGAGAATATGTAAACTGTGAAGGTCAGCTTGGAGGAGTGTTTATTAAGGGAAAATACTGGGGTGTCATAAGCTCAGAAGATCAAAGAGTTACTGTGGCAATATATGCAACACTATCATAAAACACAAATTTATAGCTCCTGTCTTTTCCCAAGTGCTAGAAGTGTGATAATAGGAGTTACATCTTCGAATCTGCGTTAAAACAGTAACAAATAATGTAAATGAGCTAGGAGGCTACTTGTTCTGTGTTAAAAGTAAGTTTAATTCCCTGAGGTGATATTTGTGATGAGTGCTGTTAACGCCTCTGCCGATAATATCGGCAATGCTCAGCCCTGTGGATTGCTGTACACCGTTTGGCACCATTCAGCAATTCACTGGGCAAGTTGGGTGGGACACAGCCAGGAATCAGCATTCTGATTCTTTGAGGGGGTAAATACTATGCATAGTTCGCAAGGGGAAACTGAGCCACATCTTTTTATGCCTGTCTTAATGAAAGTCTAGTGGACTCTAGGCCTTTATAATTCTTTATGAATGTTTTACACTTGTAGACTGTGTACGTATCTCTGGCATGAAAAAACTCTGTCACGCCAAAAACCTGGCATGCCAGTGTTGTGGTCTGGAACTTGTTCATCAGTGGTAACAAAGAAAAACATCAGAAGTAGGCTCGGAAGGGATGAACGCACAATATCCAGCTAAAACTTTGGGTAGGAAAAACTGTAGTCTGAACTGTGTGCAAGGACTTCACTGGAGGTTTTTAAATTAGTATCCAAACTGGTAGTTTGCTAAGGAACTGGGCTTGTGTGCTTAATCTACCAAAACTCTGCAAGATATATCAAAGCCATGAATAGTAAGAGTCTTTTTAAAATGACTCTTCTAAAAGATGCTACAGGCATTGCTGGATCCATAGTGTCTTGCTGGGCCGCTTATTCAGTATTGTCTTAGAGGTACTACCTGCTGATTGCCAACATTGCTTTTTGATTATCTAATCTTTATTTTGAGGGGGGTTTTGTCAGTGTCATGTCTTGCTTCATGGAGATTGTCAGATCTGATAAGCTGATAACTGAGATAATAATGATGATGTTTAGATTCAGCCAGCAGATAGTTTATCAGCCTGTGTTTTCACTGAAGTATCATTTCTCCCTTTTATACTATTTGCACAGGAATTAAAAACAATAAATAGTTGCTATGGAAAAATGGAGAGGTTGAACTTGACTCTGGGCACCAGGATCTTGAGGGGAATTGAATATACCTGATCCTAATGGTGACATCACCTGAGCATGAGACCAGGAAATTCAAACAGAAGCTGATGGGAAGTGGTTGGGGGCAGAGCGAACACCTGGTAGGTGGGAGCAAGCTACTTCAACAGAGCTTTGCCTGATGGCTGGCAGAGGTGGTAAGCAGCTGCAGCTTGTGAGCTTAGTAGTTGTGATCAAACATTGGTATTTTGGAAAATTTCCCGTGCCCACATCCCTTGATGTTGAATAGAAAAGTCTACTGTTAAAGTAGCTGTCAAAAATGCCTGTTACAGTGTTAAATAGGAATACAGGTTATGGAATATTTTCGGCTAGGTGAAAAATCAGTGCCAATTATTAGTGTTTCATGAGCTTTTCAGTAATCTCAGAGAATTTCAAGACCCCGTTTTCTGATGCTAGTATTACTAGGAGCAGGTGCTTTGCTCAGGTCTGGGAAGAAAGGGTTTAATCTCCGTGTCAGGAAGGAAATGGGGCTTGTAAAGCCCTAGAATGCATAAAGCCACCTAAAAAGGCTTTGTACGCCCCCTGGACAAGTACACTGAAGGTACTTCCTAGAGGATTTGATTTTATTCTGCCATTACCTTCCATGGCAGATATGCTGTCCTTCCAAAGTTAGCGAGGGTGGGGGAGAGAGAGGGTGAATGGCATGAAAGCCCATTTTCAGACCTGCCCAGTCTTCCTGGTGTGTGGATCCTGGGAACAGGTCACAGCCTGTAGCCTTTCACTAATCCTTTGCACTGACCAGGGTAGGGAAAGATCAGCAGAGGTCAGCAGGGATTTACTAATATAAGCACATGCTTTCCTGTTGTCATGGAGACATAACTCTTTCCATTCCTTTTTTCAGAGTTTATTTAGTGGTTGTTTTACTCAGATACTTGAGGTTGAGGGGTTCCCTTTCTACCCTTGGCCTCAGTATCTTTCTCTAGGGGGAAATGTGCTGGGGTGATAAGGAGGAGCACAGCCGGACTGGTAAGAATTGCATCAGGCTGGGGTTTTGAGCACTGATGATTTAGGCACTTGAAGACTCCTCCAGCTCTATTATTATTGTGGTGCAGGCTGGGAAGCCTGCTGTTCTCACTCTTGGTTGTAAATTATCTCTTTTTCCAGTTGTTGTAGTGAATAAGGCAGGTGAAACACACCTGAAGGAAGCTTCTTTCTCCACAAGACTGCAATGCCTTTTTGTAAAGATGGACCAAGATGTAAAATAGCATGGAAGTCATGGAGCTCAACAACAAATCCATGCACAGAAGATACTTAATACATCATCAATGGGTCATAATTTTGGAAATACAAATACTAATTACATGAAGCAGTCTTTTCCAAAAGCATATCACTGAAACAAGAGGAGAATATGCCTGACTCCTGTCTGTTGCAACTTGCTTAACAGAAAACAAGTGCTCTGCTGGGAGATGTAGTGTGTAAACTCTTTCCTCCTCCATTTGGGAATCCTTCACAGTAATAGGTCCCTGAGGAGAAGAGTGCACATTCCCTTACTCCGCTCCGTTCATGTGATGGGGAAACACTGTTGGGCATGTGTGTAGCCTGGTTACCTCTTAAAAGCATTGCAGCTTCAGTGTGGTATTTTACATCCTCTGTTTTTCTGTCCTTTTTTTTAAACTGGACGGTGGGTAATGAGAATTGAGCTGACATTCTGGGAGAGAGAAGCTGAAGGGATGAGGGAAGTTGGACATATGCAGACTTGATTCTCATCCTTTTGTCACGCTTTTGTCTTAGCCCCATTTCTGATTGACCCAAAGATAGGAAAGACGCAAATCCTTTTATCATTAATGTTCCCATAATTAGTCTGGGTAAAGTGCCCAATCTGACAGCCTATATGACTGTACAGTCTATATGCCTACCTTTTCCTGCTAGGTATACTCTGCTTCCTGAGATGATTCAGGCATCTAGGAGTGATCAAAGCCACAGCTGGATTTTGTAGAATTGGGCAAGTTTTCAGAGCCTGGAATTTGTGGAAATGTATTTCACATTGTCGCTGGGAATCCAGAAATAAAATAAACACTTTTCTTTGATTAACTTTCCTTTTGCTAGACAGTTGTAATATTTATATTATGTGCTGAAATAGAACACCTCCATGTTATAGAGACTGGAAAAATCTAACTTTCTAATTCTGTAATACTTCTAATGTAAAGTATTAAAGGTTTTGAATAATTTCTACTTACAGGAAACTTTTGAAAATATATACTTGTAACTGTTTTTTAAGTTGGGCAAACTGATACACAAAGTGGAACTTGCTCACCTAAGATCACATTAAGTTTTTTTGCCAGGCCAGGAAATAAGATTATGGCATCCTGACTCTTCTGGCCTTTGTGTCTGTGATTATGAGCATTTTGCTGAGAGATTGTATGCAGGAGATGTGAAAAGATGAAAATGTACTCTGAGTGCAGTGCACGTGCACAGGCATTCAGAGGTAGGTATTTTCAGTAAGTACCGCTGACTCTGCTTAGAATTCTTTTGTGTTTGTGGAGGTTATATTATTCTATTTGAATAACACACTAAATATAATTAAAAAAAACACTCAACATTAATGACTTCTCAAAATTGTCCTTCAGTATGAAGGAAACAAGGTAATGTCTGGGCCGATAACCCCAATGCTGTCACTTCCCTGTTGGAATTTTAAGTGACCATTAAGAGCACCTTTAAGGTAGTTATCAGTGAAGCAATGTGAAGAGTTAGAAACTTCAGGTACCATGGGCATGGATAGAGTGACAATTAAGAGGACCTTGGGAATCACTTAAGCTGCTAAAATTAAAGTGAGGGGGAGGTCCAGTGTGGCACTGAGCATCTTCCATGAGGTCAGTTGTATCCTTGGCTTGAGGGCATCCATTCTCTATCATAGTTTCCCAAGGTGTGTGAAACAAACTTGGGAAAAACAGAACCAAAAAATAGAAGCCAGTGAGTAATGCTAAAGCAGTATCTCACAGGCAGTGAAGTAATAAAATGGCTGAAGGTCCTTGTCCTGTGTATTGTCTTAGCAACTTATAATTGGTCTCTAATAAAACCTTCTGCCATCAATGCTAACATAGTGTCTGGATGGAGGAGAAGCTGTGAAAGAAGTTACTTCAATGCAACTCCTTTTGTGGGGGAAATTACCACTGAGATTTCACAACACCCATGAGATAATGGAGAACAGACAAAGTTGAGGGGTTTTGTTTGTTTTTTAAAGAAAAGGACAGAAACCTTGCTACAGCTCTTTGAGAACCTCCTCCTCCTCCCGCGCTGTCTTTATCAGCTCCCACAACTCTGCCAGTGCAGTGCAACAGCATCTTGTCCTTGCTAACTGAAGAAAGAGATTCCTCAGGACTCCCAGGGAGAGAGACAGCGAACTACTACCAGGGGGATCTCGGATTGCCCAGCAGCTCATTAATTTCTGATTTCTCTTTTCCTGGCTAGAAAACTTGCTGTTGCAACTGCCCTTTGACAAGATCATTTAGTAAAGATATAAAGTTATTAATGCCATTTATTAAAAACAAGACTGGTAATGCAGCTTGTTTGCCTTAAAGTTATACAGAAGGTCACAAACTTTTAGGAAAAAAATCTTTGTCAGCTACCTTTAAAGTGTAAAACCAGACCTGTCCTGACAGAGCTCAATGAATGCTTTATATGGGACTCTGTTAGCCTTTGAAGTTCCTCCTAATCCACCCCTAAATGCCTGGAACGTATTCTTCAAAGAAGCTGTAGTCTTCTCCAGTTTCATTTCAGTGTGGGGTTGCAGGATGGTATGGGCACAATATTTTTTTTTTGCCTATGGTTTTTTCACTTGCAAACATAACTGAGTGATATTCTTCTTGTGAAACATAAAGGAAAAATCCTGAATGTCATTGTTAATCCAGCACCAACTACTTTTCTGGAAAACCATAAACTGTTGTCATTCATGACTTCTTTGACCTGATTTCTACCATTTTCATGAAACACCATAGTCTGAATTACATATTTTCATGGTTGGTATATTGTGCAGCAGGAAAAGCTAGTTTCTTGATTATGCTTATTAGCATGTGGTGCATATTCATATGTTATTCACATTAATATAAGAATCTATTCCAATATTGAGGAAATGTATTGTTGTTATTGTATGCCCTAGGACTGATGGATGAAAATAACAAAACCAAAGCGAAAAATGCCATACGTGTTCTTTCTCAAGCTAGGTGGTAGTCTGAGTCTTTGATGTCCATTAATTTGTACACTGAATTCTTGCAGAATTTCCTGGCGTTTAACTTCCTGGTGACATCACAAGTGGTGTACTCACTTCTCACTGCTGAAATCCCCCTTTCTGACATCATTCTGTACAAATTCTGTTTTGAATTAGTGTCTCATCTGTGGCAAATTATTGAGCCAGAAGCTTAGCACTGCCACTGAATGAATATTAGGGTTATACTGTATTTACACAGTGGCTTATTTTGTCCTTGGGAAATATTCCAGTATTAGTATAGGCACGCTATATACAGGGGAGTATATGACATAATATTGGAGTTAATGTTGTTAATACACCTGTAACCTCTACTGAGTAGGGCAAGCATGTGGGTAATTTTCTGCACGCTGCAGTTCACAGAATAATTTGAAGTTATTTAAATATTGTTTCCTTTCTTGTGATTTACGCTGCAGTCTTCTCAGCCTGCTCCTTCCATGCCTTATGAATAATGCTGTGTTACCTCAGGATGTTTGCTCCAAACAAGGAATATTTTCCTCCAAAATGATGTCCTGCTGAAGTCATCACTTTTAGACATAACTAAGGTAGTATTTGGTCATAGAAAGCAGCTAAACCTAATACAGTAGCAATGCAGGAATTCAGCTCTTCTCTATGCAGTTCTCTACATAACTAATTATTCACCACAGATTATGAGTACGCATAGCTAGTAAACCCCTGCAATTGTTCATGATCATAGTGAGCTTAGAGACTAGAGTTCTCCCTATTGCTATACTGCTGTTCTTTGGTAAGCCAAGAGGGCCTTTTGGTTTTTTACTGAAGCTTTGTGTTTGCTTGACAGATTGGCATCTGTCTGTAGATCAGCTGGGTTGTGTCTACAAGTTTGTGTATGACTATGAGGCCATATATTTGTCACCACATCTTTTTGTAATGACCAGGCGTTAATGGAATACGGGTTATTGAGCATTGCAGTCGTATGATGAACCAAAATAGGGAAGGTACAAAAAGGTATGTCTGTTCTGAAAGAACTTTGGCAAAAACAGGAAATAGCAAAGGGATTTGACATTTATCTTTATTTGCAAGAAGCAGTTGGACTGTCTACTTATAATGGAAGCAGGAATCTATGCATGTAGCGTTTGAAATGACTTTACCCTGTCTATACTGGCAGTGCTTGGTGATTCTGTTGAAATATGAATTTGTTTGCAGGTGGAGTCTGCTGCAAATTGGAGAAGTCATTCTGAATATGCAGTGGACTTGGTCTCTTCTTTTTATCACAGACTGTTCCTGGCCTGTAGAAAGTGCTGGCTGGGACTGGTTACTCATTAAGCGTACAAAGGCTCATATCTCCTGCCTAGTAAAGCTCTTTTGCGAATAGTTTCCTGGGCTCCTGCTCTAATTGCTACAGAGATTCCAGGCAGATTCCGTCATCCTTGTTTTCTGCCTGACTGGGAATCTGAGAATAAAAGGGTTGATGGCGGAATAATGAGATTGCTGGACAGTGCAATGCTCAGCAACTCTCCCCAGCATCACATGAGAGAGGAGGGGAGGGGTGGGCCATAGAGATGATGCTGGGAAGAGAAAGGGCTGTCTAAAATCTCTGAGCACCCTCCCTCCCCCATCAACACTGCCTCTTAAGAGAAGACTTAGAAACACTACAGTCTTTTGGTGGGAGGAATTTGAGGGAGGTCAGGGCAGGGGCAGGCTTTTGTAAACCAAAGTCTTCTATAAATCCCTTTCAGGCCCTGAAGTCGGATGCCTCCACCTTCAGGTACAAAGAGACTGAGGAGCTGATGGGGCAGCGAGTTGATAGAAAACCACTGACACAGATTAACTACTGGGTGTGTAGAAGGTGCACCAGACCAAGGCAAACATGACCAAAAATGGGCTGGGATAATGATGGCATGAATGAGAGAATGTGTAAGGTCAGCTGAGAAGTGATGCTGTGGTGTGTGATCCTGGCAAATCCTTAGCATGGAGCATGGCACGTTAAAACAACATTCCTCAACTAGCAGTAACACAGGGAGGGCCAAGGGTGATGAGCTGTGAGCAGTGTCAGAGTAACTGCCCACTCTCCACCTGCAGTTCTGCGGAGTTTCCCAGAGACTGATTCCTGTCACCGGCTGGCCCGCAGTTTTAGAGAAGACAGCAAAAAGGGCAAAGAGCTGCTTATGCAATGGTGTCTAAACCTGTGGTTAAATACTCTGATTGTTTGACTTCCAATGCTAGGCAAAGGCAGGATTGGCTCACCAGAAGCAGTAGCTATTTCTCAGATACCATTTGCTATTTCATGAGCTCTACCTCTGCTTTGTGGCCATTTTTCATAGATGTTTTCAAAACATCTGCTATGTAGTTTTTTGCAGAGTTACTTTGAAGTTTGGATGTTCATTAACACTTACACAGGAATCAGTCTGGGGTATCTGTACCCCACAGCTTCTCTCCTACATACCAGTGGGATGAGGGGCTAATGACTGCTGCCTTTGTGAAGGGAGAAGTTCTCTGTTTGCATTGCCTTTGTCCCTTTATACTATTTTTGTTTCTTTTTCCTTTGGAAAGTGTCATTGACTCCAGGGCATATATCCTAATTCTAATATCAAGGAAAATATCTCCTGTCCTCTGGGCTGTTCTGCCCTCTGACCAGGTTGTTTCACAAAGTGAATTTGAAATTTCTTTTGGAAAAGAAATGAAGATTCCTCCTATTCTTCCATTCTGCTCCATTGACAAATATCCAGATTGAACACTTTTGGGTTTTATATCATGTATCTTGTATAATCTCATTCATATGAATTAAATTTACAGCCTCATGGGCATGTCCCATCACGTTTCTGGACAGTGGAATTGCTTAATGGGGCAAGAGCCTTTTAAACACTGCCATTTTTGGAACAGCAAGGCATTGTGGCTAGGTGTGAATGAACTGATCACATCCAAATGCTCCCAGATTTCGGGGAATCTGGTCTCAACATTAGTTGCTGGTATGTGGATATTAGGCTGATGTTTTGGCTCTGCAGATACTAAGAGTTTGGATCTAAAACACCATCAGTACAGTGAATCTCATCAGTCTCTGCTCTTCTTTGCTGTTCTCATAATATCTAAAAAATTTCTGTTGTGTAAATTTACATGTCTAACCTGTCGGGAGAGGGGGCCTGGCCAGTGGTTATCAAACTTTGAGCTACTCGATGTAATTAGCAACTGCATGAAATGTGCCAGGTTGGAGTTTGGGTTGGATTGTTCATGGCAGCCTCTTCAAATCACTAGTGGATTAGCTGAGAAAAAATTATATCCCCAGAAGGAGCAGCTGGGACATTAAGAGCCACGGCAAATATCTCAAAACGTTCTGTCTGCCTCTCTGGATTTCCAAGCACAAGTCCTGTGCTCTACTGATGAAAGGGGTCATTGAATTTGACACAGAGTTCATCTTGTGAATGGATTTAAGGTGACATGTTTCATTGCTCTCAAAGTGACTCAGGGATGAATAAGCACATTTTTTATTTTATAGTAAGAAAAATAGTTTGTGAGTTACTCCTAAAAACCAGGGATCTAGTCACCTGGCTTAGCAAGAAATTCCTGGTTGCCATCATATGAAGGCATGTTGTGTTGTCTTCCTTACAGTAAATGTTTGATTGCTCAGTATCCTTCTCAGCTAATGGCTAGAACAGCCCCTTGCAGGGTGGAATTTCAGTGGGCAATCTCTGAGTTGTATGTGGTGATCAGCAGAACTACTTTCTTCTTTAGGGCTACAAATGGTGACTAACAAAAAGTCTGTTGCCTCCACAGGAACTTCGTGCTCTGAAAATGATACCAGCTGTTCCTCATCCCCATGTGAAAATGGTGGGAGCTGTATGGATTTGGAGGGGAGTTACCAGTGCACCTGCCCCATGGAGCCTGTAGCCTACGAGGGCGTAAACTGTGAACACCTCTATGACGCATGCATTAAACATGAGTGTCCTGCCCATATGATTTGCAACGGGACTCCAGGACTCCTGGAATATGAATGCATCTGTATGCCTAGCTTCACAGGTATTGATTGTAACATTAATATTAATGAGTGTGAGAGCAACCCTTGTAAAGATCCTCGTTTTGAATGTGTAGATAGTGTAAATGGATACACCTGTAAATGCCAAACAGGACTGAATGGAGAAGGCTGCCAAACAGAAAGCTCTGTGTGCTCTAGCCACCCCTGCCTAAATAACGGGACATGTGTCGAGGGTCCTGGGGACTATACCTGCATCTGCCAGCCTGGCTTCACCGGGGCCAACTGCAGAGACAACATTGATGAGTGCATCTCCAACCCCTGCCAGAACGGAGCCATCTGCCGAGACAGGGTGAATGAGTATAGCTGTTTCTGTGTGCCTGGGTTCCAAGGATACAACTGTGAAATAGACATCAACGAGTGTGCGTCTCGGCCCTGTAAAAACAATGGCACCTGCCTGAATGAGATGGATCACTATTTGTGCAAGTGCATCCCCGGCTACACAGGTACCTTTCATGCTCATGTACTAGCCGGGTGGTTGGGTTACGTCTCACTGTGCATGTTCCACAATTTGCCTGCTGCTGTCTCTTGTAGTGTTAGTAGCTGTCCTGAGAAGCTGTTGTTTTACAGCAATGAGACTAAATCTGTGTTGCACAACTCGTATTTCTGGAGCGTTTGGTACTGTTGTGTGAATAATGGTGTAGGTCTTCTTGTTGTGGCTCCCAGGCAATAGTGAGGCTCTGATTTCTGTGGATGGCGTGGGTGTTGAGAGACAGGGATCTAAGAGTGGAAGTGGGTGGACTGTCTGAGACTTGAGTACTGGATAACAAAGTAGATGTGATTAGCTCTCAGTATGAAATTAAGGGAGATATACAAGAAAAAGAGATTTATTATCAGGAAATGTATAATTAGGCAGAGATAAGTTATACCTGGAAACACTCTCTGGCCTGTAGTTCTTTGTCCAGTCCTGCAGGATTTCTCTGAGGGAAGTAGTCTTTTTGGAACAAAGTGGCTTTTAGTTGGAGATTGCTTTTCCAATTATTTCATGCCCAGCAAATGTTTTTTGGCATGTGACATAAGTATCTGGTTTTTGTGTATCTGTGCTAATGGTGACTCAGAGAGTAATCTACACCTGTGAGTTATCTGTGAGGGAGGCAGTGGGGGTTCTCGTTTCTCCAGCTCTGCTTATCAGAGTGGAATGCAATTGTACGGTGCCTATGTCTGCCTGGTACCACCTAGCACATGAACTTTCTCAGCGTTCCTCGTTGTCACAGACTGAAATGTTTAAAGAGTTAGTTTGCTGTGAAGGAACGCTGCTGATTACCAGTGGAATGAGAAGTTGCAACATCAGGAATGCAGTCCCTTATGCTGACTCACTCTCTGATAAAAATGAACAGAGGTGAAGGAGAAAAAAAGCAGAATTTCTCCATAGGCCTTAAGATTACTACTGATTTTGAGTATCAAGCATAATTCTGTATTTGCAAATCAGTTTCTTTTTATCTTTATGTTGAATCCTCAGTTCAGGATTGTGGGATTCCCCTGCCAAGGAAGTGATAAAATGACCCAGGCAGCTAGAGGAGCTTGTTGTGCTCCAAGTTATGCTGATGTCAAATACGAGGCTTTGTGTTATGATCTAGTGCTTTATCCAGAGGTTCTAGTACCATTGGCTCGCAAGGCCAAGCTGTTTCCTGGTGCTTGCAGCTGGAATTTGGGTGAAGGAAGTTTTGCATGGGTATTGACAGGTTTGAACCAGCAGATTAGGGGGCCCACATTCCGTCAGGATTAGGATGGCCACATCCACTGTATGGTGAGCCTTTGCCAAGAAGGGGAGATTAGTGGCATTTGCCACTGTAATGACTAAGGTTTGAAGGTGATGCCAGGCCACAGACAACTCAAAGAGATGGAGTATAATATGGTACGAAGTTGAATAGATGTTGTGCAGGAGGTCTTACTCTGTCAGGGAAAGTTGAGACTTCAGACCAAAAATGTGTGACTTGCTGTTATTCTTGACTAGTAAAATTGGAACTAACACCTAATTTTTCATAGCATTTCATAATAAAATTACTTACTAATATCTAGTATCACTGTAATTAGCGTTTTGCACTGCTTTAATGCTTTTTTCCTAGGTGTCTCAAACCAAGTTGCAAATATTATTTAAACAAATGGAACAGTGTTTTGGAGAAGCAGGTAGAGGTCACTTTCCCATTCCCAAAATGCAACTGCCTCTGATGTAGAACACTGGATCTGATTAATAGCAACGCAACACAAGTGAAGAGTACCATGTCTAACTAAAACTGTAAGAGCTATATTGTATATAAAAGTTTAAATAACACTGAATAGCAGTGTGATTCTTTTCTTCCCGTCCCTGTCCTCCCTGCCCTCAAAGGATCCCAAACCAAAACAGCTAATGTTATATTTTTAAGAGCTGTATGTAAGTTCAAGATTTTATGGCTTTCTTAGAAAATGGATATCATTTGTGAAGTGCTGACTGGCTGTTTCAGCACACCTGGATGGAAGAGACTAAAGCTTTGCAATTACTGGAAACTATTTTTAGTTTTGAGAGAAGACTAAAATCCAAAAGTCTAGACAAATGATTTTGTTTGCAAATAAAAACTAAAGGTCCTTAATTTGTAAGAATCACATGCTGTTTATGAGCTCCCAATATTCTTCTGTCAAAATTAGAACTGATCACTATGCTAGCCAGTTTGGGCTGATAACATGGCTTTTGTGATTCTAGCTCAGAAGTCCAGGCAGCACAGATACACTTTTCCAGATTTGTAACACAGATATTTCTCTGTTTTGTAACAAAGGTGTGAACTGTGATGCTGAAATAGATGAATGTGATTCAGACCCTTGCCAGAATGGGGCCTTGTGCAATGATCATGTTGGGTTCTACACCTGCACCTGTGCACCAGGTTACCAGGGAATCCAGTGCGAGGTGGACATCAATGAATGTGTGAGCCAACCATGCCAGCACAATGGCACATGTCATGACCTCATTAACAGGTGAGAAATCAGTGTTGTTTGGGCAATTAGGTACCAGGGCTGATCTAAAGGTCTCCTTAGTGTAACCTGTGAAAATTAGAGTAGAGCAGGGGGAAAGGAATTTAGTGTTGAATTTAGTGGCAGTAACAGAGTGATTTATGGCAATAAGCGAGAACGCCCCTCCCAGCAGCCAAACTCCTAGGATGCTTAAAGGAGGGTAGGAAAAGATTCCTGTTATTGCTTCCAGCTGACATAGCAAATGCAAAGGGAAGTGATTTGCAGAGCATGAACAGCAAAGGCAACTGCTGAGAACATACCTGTGTGTCTGAATTTACCTTTTCACAGGCAAAGTGTGAACTCAGAGGCTGCTGATGGTTGTCTGCTCTGCCATTAGGGTGGCCTGTTTGTGCAGATGGAACTTCTTCCCTTGCCCCACAAGTGGGTCAGAGGACTGACAGCTTAGCTCCATTTGCTCTTTCCTCATACTGGGCTTTGCAGACAAATTAAGAGCTTATGCATTGCTGTTTTGTTGCCCCACAGCTACCGTTGTGACTGCAGTGACACAGGCTTCGAGGGGGACCATTGTGAGTTGGATATCCTGGAGTGTGCCTCTGAACCCTGTCTGAACAGTGCCACGTGTGTGGAGGGAATCAAAAACTACAGCTGTGCCTGTTGGCCAGGTAGGTTAGAAATCTATTATGCTGTGCTGGCATGTAGGCACACTGCAATGGAAAGCACATGCTAAACTGCTGTGTTGAAGAAGTAAAGACTTAATGATCATGGTCCAGTGTGATTTTTCATTGTCTGAAACTGAGGCTGCCACTGCTGCCCTTTATAGGCCATCCCAAAATCCAGTTGACTTCCTTGTTGGGAAATGCACCCTGATCCTCAAAAATCTCCCATAAAATTTTCTTTCCCTTTTCTGCCATTTTCCATCATGTGTTTTTTCTATCATGAGGTAATGCTGTCCTTCAAATTGATTATTTGGCTCCTTCGTTTGACACAGTGGAGAAAGTGGAGGGCTCTGGGACTCCCTACTAGATGAGCTGCAGTGTGTTCTGGGTCTTATTCTCACCTTCAAAGCAGCCACAATGTATGGGAGACTAGTTCCAGTAAAGTTGTGCATGATGTTGACACTGATGTCTCCTGGCAGGTTACACAGGGCAGCACTGTGAAGAGGATGTGGATGAGTGTGCGACAGATCCCTGTCACAACGGAGGTGTCTGCTTTGAGCGATCCAACCAAGCCTATTACGGAACACGACTTGACTTCCCCAGTAATTTCAGCTATAGCCAAGCAGCTGGTTTTCTCTGTTGGTGCCAACCAGGCTTTGCAGGTGAGCTACGCAGTAAACGTTGATCCTGTCTGCACCTGATAGAAGCTGCTTGGCTTGAGTAGGCAAGAATGGAGCAATGTCATCCGTGCAACAAAAATCACTTAATGACTGGTACTTCAGAGGGGGCGGCAGCCTGATGCATCAGGAACGTGCTTCTGTTCATGTACTGAATATTGCAGATAGCTGTCTGAATGTCATCCTCTGTCCAGCAAGCCTGTCTGAAGGCTGAGGCAACAGCCTATGCACTTTCCAAGTGCTGTGATGAATGCCCTCTGGCTATGCAGATGCCAAGGTGGTTTTTCTTTGTCAGTCTCTCATGCATATGGCAGAATTCATCCCTACAGGGTATCTGTGAAAATCCTCATCAGAGGAAACTAATTCCCTGGAGTCACAGATAACTATTCTAGGTGTTTCCTTGATGAGACTACTCTCATGAGAGCAACTGTATAATCAGAGTGGGTAGGAGAAGAGGGGGTTCTTGATATCTTGCTCTTGGAGCTAAAAGCTCTGTGGATGTTCAGCTGAAATATCACCCTTTCCCTGGTTTATAGATATGTATAAAAGGCTGGATTTAACAGCTGGGAAAATTCCCTGGTAGGAGGGGCTAAACAATAATACTTTATTCTTTTTGAGAGAAAAATGAGAGTTTGGCCCACTATTGCACAGATGGAAATGGTCAAAAGTTCTGATCCTGCCACTGCTCCCTTCCATGACACTGGAAAATCATTTGACCTTTCCGTACTTCATTTTCCTTAATTGTTTTGGTAATAGTATCTATTTGCCAGAGTGCCTGGAGAGACATGCTATAGTTCAAGAAATTCATCTGCACTTTTAGATGACAGAAAAGTGGTGCAAAAAATTATGAATGCAGTTGTCATGCAGGTTCTTTCCTTCACTGATGCATGCGTGCACTTAAGATGCCTATTTGTTTTTTCACTTTAAAGGGGAGACCTGCTTTACTAACATTGATGAGTGCGAGTCCCAGCCGTGTCAGAATGGAGGGCTCTGCGTGGACCTTATTAATGGCTTCCTTTGTCATTGCCTACCTGGTTATTCAGGTAATGTTGGTGAAGGGGAGAGGCTGGAATCAGGTCCTTCTCGTTAACTAATGCTGAGCTGCTGCATTAGTGCCTGACTGCAGGACTGGATTCCAGTGCTGGGTTGCCCAGGCTGCTGAGCAGGACTGAGATGAACTGTGGGGAGTGCCTGCAGTTCAGGGCTCAAATGCCATGTGAAAGCTGTGTGATTTTGGTCAAGTAAGTTGATAGGCTATGAACTAGATTTTGAGACATAAGATCAACTATGTAGAAGAGTCTAAGGTCAGAATATCTAGGGAATCTGTGTCCTGGAGTGAAAGTTCACTGGGAGAACTGCGGAGGTTTTTTATACATGTACTATGAAGGTGAACAAAACCAGCCTTCAAATAAAAAAAGGGATGCTTAACATTCTAGTTGTCACAAGCTACTGACTGTAGTAGATTGGATCACCAGCACATAAAGCATCTGTAAAACATCTCCATTCCTTAACACCCCTGGATGATAAGAGCCAGCGATTTTTTTGCAGAAGGCAGTAATCTGCTATGTTAGGAGGTCAAAAGGTCTTTGAGATGTGAGCAAATGAAGCCTTCTCTGTTTACAAGGGAATGGGGAGTCTGGATTCTTACACAAATGCCCTGCCTGACCCTAATGGGTCTTGGTTTTCTAGCTGAGAAACTAGGGGATAATGAATATTACACATCAGCTCTGTTGGTAAGGCATGCTGCTAACTGATACTAAACCTCAGTTTAAAATATTGGGTCTTAGTCTTCTGCGTCTTCAAATTCCATGTGTACTCCCTGTTTGGAGCAATTTAACACCAAAAAGTAGTTTGTAAGAAAAGTGGTCCTCAGCACAATCTGGCATTTACGTGTTTTTGAGGTGGATGTAACCTTTCTGCAGTGTTACTAGGCTGCCATCTCGTGGGAAAAAGAAAAACTTGAAGCCACAAGAAAACCTTGTCCCTTTAACTTCTTGCAACAGCAGGCAGCAACATTCCAGAGACTGTTTTAGGCCTTTATTGCATGGGAAAGTTTTCTGTTTTCCTTCTGTGGTCATAGTGGTTGAGCTATGTTGGTGTAACTCTGCCCAGCTCTGTCCTGGGAAGACCCATTACACAGGTACTTTAACTCCCAGAATCTCAAATCAACTCCTGCATTCTTTGTGGGGTTTTCTGGCCTGTCTTGTTTGCTTTGGATTCCTAAATTAGGCTAGACCAAGAGAATTTTGCTTTTATAGGTGAGGCCTTTAAAAATAGGCTTTTATCTAAGCTCTGTATTGCTGCTTGTCCGAAGAGATAGTTTGAAGTTTATCCCACTTGTCAGAATTCCCACTCACATATGTGCCCCGTTCCCTTTTCCTCCTTCAGTGCCCCAGCACCCTCACAGAGTTCAGAATTTCATTGTGCTTTGCCAAGCTGCAGATATGTTTAATCCTTTCCAATTCTTAGTGTGCTCATGGGCAGAAAAGCTGACAGAAATACAGGATGATGGGCAAAGGAGTGCTAGAGTTCACTCTGTTGCATCAAATTTGGGTTCATTAGTACTTGAAGGGGATTAGAAGTGGGTTGCTCTTCTGGATATTGCTTTTGGTAAAGGACTTTGTCTCAGCTGAGGTAGTTCTGACACATTAACACAGTGAAAGGCTGGGAGCAGTCTGTGAGATCAGTGAGTGCGTGTGGAGGAGTGAAGCTGACAGGGAAATAATAGCAATTAATCTCCCCTCCTTTGTCAATTAATCCCAGTACAGTCATGCTGGGTAAACAGCTTATTACTTCATATTAGGATCACAGAACAACTTTGTGAAGCTTCCCATAATGTTTCTGTTCAAAACACATTTCTGTGGCAGCTTAGATCTGCCATGAACTTGAGTTTAAGCTGCCTCTGCTGATTAAAGTGAACTTGCTACTCTGATGAAGAATGCTTTCTTGGGGCGGCAGGGGGTTCTTTCTGTATTTTTTTTTTTCTTCAGTCTGAGGAATTTGGGGAGTGTTGGGATAACAATGTAAGTCAGGAGAAATTCTTTCTTTGCAAATTAACTGCCTCAGTGCTGTCTCAGGCTATAGCAGTGCAGGGAGATGAGCCAGCTCTCTCTGAACCGTAGTTTTTACAAAAGCAATGCCTCATTCCTGAGAGAAGTACATAATAGGTCCTTAAGCGTCTGTTCAGTGTGTCAGGTTGTGCTTTAGTAGAGGATGTAAGAAGCATGAATCAAAAGATTGCATGGGTTCTAAATGAAGCGAGAAGGAGAATGAATCTTGCATGGTGTTGGAAATTATGTCAACTGTGGTCAAGAGAAAAAGCATATTAGGAAAAGTCTGTCTTTTAGAAAAAACAAACAAACAAACCAACGCAAATGAATTTATTCATAGGAATAGTTTGAGTCTGTCATGTGTACTAGGCAATAGTCTAGGCCAGGACATGAAAAAGACAGGAACCTCCATTTGGAATGGGAACCAGTTTTTAACCTGCAACAATGTAATCACTGAAGTGGAATTTGGCTCTTTAAAAACTTTTAAATGGCCTGAGTATTCCTGCTCATACTTTCACTCCTGCTAAAGTTGCCTTTAGAAAGGCAGGTGTCCTAAAACACAGTGCTGTGGCATTGGTCAGCCTGAATGAGAGGGGAAGAGCACCATCATTTCAATTGCAGACATCCCTTGGCAGTGGCACCTTGTGATCTTGGTAAAATTCTGAGCTTTTTTGCACATGGTTGAGGAATGCTTCTGCTTTCATGAGAAATCAGAAGGTGATGTGGTGGTAAATTTGGGAGGGATTGTGAATGTGTGTGAATATAATTGGAGTGCTTATTGACCATTTTACTTTGTTCAGCCATAATGTCTTTGTCAGTTGTCCTTAAAGAAGTAGAATACCTTCTGTGTAGCTAGCTACAAATGGTTACTGTCTGTAAGTGCTAGCCCAGATCAAATAGGCTTGAATTCCTGGGTCGTGGGTCATGAAATAAATGGGAGATGCTTCTTCCTTCTAACCACCTTTGGATAGATTTAGGGGTTTTGTGCAGGTATTTCTTGATGTCAGATTTGTTTTAGAGAGGTAGCCTCTACAGAAAGGGCAGCTAAAAGGTTAAGATAGTAAAGAGATTAGAGGACTGTTACCCCTTCAACAGAATCCCTTTTGGTAAATATAGCTGAAGGGAGCTCGGGAACACTTGGTGAGAGCCCCCCCCCCCCTTCCTTCCCTTCCATTCCACATTGAATCTCCCGTCTGGATCACAGCTCCGTGGTTAATCAGACCTTTTGACTTCCCTGTCATCTGATCAGAATGCTGCAAGAGCATATGCTTTGGTCTAGATCCTGCTTGTGTCTAGATGTCAGGTGAGCTTTGATCAAAACTCTCCTCTGAGATTCTGATTGTGACTGCACAATCTGTTTTGAACTAGCCTTTTGCATAGATTTTCTGGCTATGGACAGCCTGAGATATGCCAGCTCGCCATGGTTAAAGACTTTTGAGAGGATTATTAGTGGTGGAGCAATTCTTGATGAATTAAATTTGACTTTCTTACTAACCAAAATGGGTGAAGCCCGGCTTATTGTCATCTTTAGAATCAGGCCAGGCAAGTACTTGGGCAGAGCAGTGTCCCATAGAGACAGAAGAATTTTCCTGTGCATAGGTATGGTGAGATGGCTGCCTTTTAATGGTGTCTACCAGGAGAGAGTACGTCAAGATGTTTGATATTAGACTAGATTTCGTGTGTTGATTTTCACATAAAATACTTACCAGCAAAGTTTATTATTTTTGGTGATAATGGATTTGCTTGCCAGGAGGCCACCACTTGCAGTATGTGAACTGCCATGTACGCTTCAGGCAGACCAAAGTTTCCCTTCCTTTCCTTAAGGGAAGGCTAGCTCTTGATACTAGGATGTGTGTCCCTGAAGCCTTGAAAAAAATTCCTAAATTTCTGGGACTTATTAGCAATTTCCTCATTGTGTTGGTAAATCTCTAAAAAACATGTGTGAAATTTGAATATTTCTATCCAAAATTCACTCTCCATTTTGTGTCATTTTTCTGTAAAGAACCCTCTGAAATATTTTGTGTTCTTTATCTTGACCTCCTCCGAGAAGTTTTACGAATGATTAGGAACAAAATAATTCTCTGAATTTAAACCCCATGACTGAATCTTGTAACTTGCATGATTGCCAGCATGTAAGAATAGGGAATTAAAATGTCTAGAAAATGAATCATCTGATCCTTTTAATTTCTTTAAAATTTTCCAGTTTCAAAGAACCTAAGCGGTTGTGTGTAGTTTGAAACCGATGTTCAGTAATCCACCGTTTTGTCTTATAAGAGATCTTATGTAAGTATTTCTACCTTGCATATGTATGTACTATTTAGAATTGACATGACTGTATTTCTCCATCCTCTTACTATCTCTCTAAGAAACCCTAGTCTATGTATAGCCTTAAATTGATCCTAGGAAAAGAAGCAATCACAGTTTCTAATTAGCAATATTTCATGTAATGAATTTGAAAAGATGTAGTGACTAGTAGGGGATCTGAATCTGCGCTGACTTATGCTACATGTATTTGGGTTCAAGATATTTCCAATCAGCAGTATACAGACAGACTCTGTGCGTGTATGTAAATATATATGTGTATGTGTGTATAAATCAAAATATGGATCTTTCTAAAGGGATATAATGTTCTCTGGTCTTCACAGTTATACTTTATTGTTGTAGTAGGTGGTTGAATAGGCACAAGCTACCCACTTGTTTTCTCTTGAACAACAGAAGGGTCATACTAACTAATACAGACAGTATTTCAAATCTGTGCTAGGATAGGTCTGTGCGTGCACAGGACCCAGATGTGACTGAGGTGTTTGGACTCCAAACACTCACCGTATCCCTCCCACTTAAAATATCTGTAAAATTGACTGGCATGTTTGGATCGAGTGAAGAAAGCAAAATAGCTACAAGAGTAGTTGGAATGCTTTCTTTTAATATCTTAAAGTGATACTGCTAATGCAGATTCTGGACTCTGACATGTGGGAGTTTTTGTTTGCTTTGACCTGACATTGGTACTCACAGAGACTCCAAATTTGGGGAAAAGGTCCCAGCTAACATTTCTTCACAGAAATAAGAACTTTTTCTGGGTTCCTTACAACATGAGAGTACAATTCTGCCTCCAGGAACTTTATAATATGAAAGTAACCACATTTGAAAAAAAAAAAATCAAACAGAATCATGAGAAAAAAATGAGATTCCAACAGTTAATTTTGTAAGGTTGCTAATGAGGAAAGAGAATTTCGATTCTGCAGTCTCATGTTTGAACCAGTACAGTCAGCGTAATGCAGGGAATTTCCTTCCATTCAGTTTGACTGCAGAGAAACAGATCATGGTAGTTCAAACCTTTCTTCATGAATACTGCAGAGTGGAAACCTTGTGCTCACAATACACAGAATGGGACACATGGAGGAAGGAAACTGCATGAAGTGCTGGTCCCTGATTGTCAGTATGGAATATTCAGCAGGGCCCAGGTTGCACTCTGCATTTGGAACTCTCCTTGTTCGTATGGTTTGGATATTACACAGTGCTGGAAATGCGGCTTTTTGGCTTAGCCTATAAAAAGGAAAAAAATCCATATTTTGGCCTTATTCATAGAATTTGGCAGATTCACCTGGGAGGAAGCAAGGGCAAGAGACTGTCTCTTGACTTTTTACTGTTGGAGCTAATGCTGTGGATACTGCAGGGTATTACTGTAATGCACTGAGTGAGAATACACTGAGTACGCATTCTTCATGTCAGCACTGACAGAGGCCAGCTGGGGAGGTTTAGAGCAGGGCTGGATTAGATCTCACTACAGCGCAGGTCTCTTCTATATTGGCTAGTTTCATCTCCAATCCCTTTTTGTCTGACTGGCATCAGGGAGCACTTACACACATTCTCCTGTTTCAGTCCAGCCTTTTTTGTCATTCCTCGCCCCCCCATTCACCCCTATTTTTTTCCCCTTTTCCGTCACAAATGTCCACAAGGAGTCGGCCATGAAATCTGCGCTGATTGGGGTGATCCTGAAGGGAATTTGTCTGCTAGCAGGTAATGAGATCTGTACAGTAATTGCAATGTGTCCTGAATGTTTGCGTGCCTGCCCAGGGCAGGGAGCTGGTTGTGCGATTAGAGGTAGCTGGAGGCAGGAGAAGGAACAAGAATTGACTAGAAAGGAAGAATGTTTTTGTTTTGAAGAGACCTAAAGTTTTGTTTTGGAAACTTTAGGGCAAGGAATTTCCTTGTTGCAGAAAGATGAATGCGGAGCCATCAGCATGCTCTGTGTGCATCTTTGCTGCAATTCTGCCTTGCTCTGTGCAGTAATCAAATCCGGGGTGTTCCGGGGCATGGGTCACTGTTTTGTACTCGGGTGTTCTGTGTAAACACACACGTCTCCCTGTTAGTTCTGTGAAACATTAGTTTTGCTTCTTCAGATGTTTTTTGCAATTTTCCTTTTTCCTTTAATGATTTAAAACTCCTTTATTGAGAAGTAGTTTTTGTTTTAACTCAGAGGACAAACCCTTGGCTGGCCTATGCACTTCTCCATCTCCTCCCCCACCGTCTCCTTGAGTAGTAGTGCACGGTGGGAGAGAGGTCAAAGCAGCGTGTTGCCATGGAAATGGCAGTAATTGTGCAAATATAATTGTGTCGGGGTCCGTTTGTTGCGGCTAATTCTCTCTCTCCCCCCTCTCTCTCCCTCCCCTCTTTTTTTCTTTTGGTAATAATAATACAAACCCTAATTAGGATGCACCAGGGAAAGGGTGCTAGGAATTCAGCTGTCTTAAGGGAGAGGGCAAGCCGGTGCTGTCCGGGAAGCCCACTGAACTTTCATGTTTCAAGATTGGGCCCATGAATAGACCATGTCCTTCAAGGTTTTTTGGTATATGACAGCTAAATTAGAATATCTCCCTTTATGTGTGCTTATTCTTTTAACCTATTATGTATCGGTTGAAGTATATGATTTTTATGTGATATATAATGAATCTTTGCTTATTAACAGCAGTCAGTAAATCATTACCTTCATTCAGAGAATGGTGAGCTGTATGGATTTTAATAACGCTTGCATCCATAACACAAGACTTTTCTCACCACATCAGTAACACTTTAGAATTTAGTGAATAGATTTGTATTTGAAAATACGGCAGGTTGTTAAAGCTCAGCAACTTCTGAGTGTCTGTTCCTGACCCAGCTCCTGCGGGTTGTTAGCTACGGACTGTTAGCTTAAACACTGCTGAATTAACTGGAATGTTTGAAAATACTTGTCTCCAGATAGCAGCCTTTTAAATAACACTTGTCTGATTTTTCAGATAACAAGTTCCACCCATTTGCCTTTTTTAGTCTTTAACTAGATAAGAAAGTCATTAAACATGTTAAAGTCTCCTAATGATGTAATGAATCAGATTGGCAACATTGCTGTTATAGTTTAAATAATAGTAAGCATTTGTGCTAAGAAGTTTAGAGGGAACAGAGAAGACTATGTAAGAGTAACTTGTTTTTGTCAAATGGAGTTATCTCCCCCTTTTATTTATTTATTTATTTAAAAATATACCTGAAAAGGGATGCCTAAGCTGATCTTAGAGCAACAAATTAGTTTTGAACTTCTTTTTAATATCCACTTTCCAGTGGGTTTGCAAAGACACAACTGTCCATGTCTTGGAGAAGATTGGAATAATGGATATGCAGGAAATGATCTGTACTTCTGGATACTGTAATGGTCTATGGCAAAAATCCCATTTTTTCTTAAGTAGGAGAAAGTTCCTTTATTTTGCTGGCACCCCCTTCTTCAATTACATTCTGTCATCTGCAGCCAAAACCCAAAATTACAGATCCTTCTGCTGTGCTGAAATTAGCAACTAGGAAGCAATATGCCACAGCAATCTTCTTCTGCCTTGTTTTGGTGTAACTGAAGAGTTTGAAAAAACAGAGATGTTCAGTCAAAATTGACAGAAATAATTGGTGCTAATGGAGGAGGAGAGAGGGCAAGACAGCTGGCTGATGAAGGGTATGGTCACTGTAAGGCATATAAGGAGTTAGTGAGGTAGCACGGGGTAACTGTTCAGCAAGGGGTGACATTGTGATGTTGGCTCCCAGGAAAAAACTGTTGTTAGCCAAACTTCTAGAACTCTTGCACACTCTCCTCTGTTATCAGTTTGTTTTAAAAATTGCTCCAAATTAAAATGTGGCACTGCACTGCCCTCCAGGAGAACAAGAATACAGCGGGAGTTGCTTTAGAGGCCCTTTCTTTCTCGTGTGTTAGTCCTGTTTGCTGGCAGAAACAATAACAAAGATGAGGCTTGTGGGTTTGGTTCCTCTAGGAAGAGCTGCCCTCTTCTCTTTCTGCTGCTGAATGCTTCCTTCCCCTGTTTGTAAGCTGTGAGATTAGACACTGTGTAAAGACCTGAAGTGTCAGCTTATTCTTTTCACCCATTTCAAACAAATAATCTGAGAACTCAAACCAGCTGTGTCCCATGGGAAAGCTTGGTGGTTAATTAGCCACCAGCCTGGGGTTGTGCACTCACCGTAGGGACTAATTTGCCACCTGGTGTGAAGCACTGGCCCCACCGGTGTCAGCCAGGAGGCTGGGAAACAGCCTGGGCAGGTGTCCCTGCTGCTGCTCAAGGAGAGAGCAGGCTGGCCAGAGGAGAGGGTCAGGAATGTATAGTACAGGGAAATGGGGCCCTCGCCCTGCCTCCCAGCCTTCTCAGAAATTCACAGCATCTCTCCTTTTGTTATCCAAACCAATTCTATCTTTTCCTCATTGCCCTGGTAAATATCAACAGCTCTGCTCTGAATTGAGCAGCATCTCAAGGATTTGGGACTGTACCAAACCTGTCTTTCCAATGCCATTTAACAGCCTTTCCCCTTAAATCTGACTGCAAACTTGCCTCTTACAAGTTTGAGAGTCGTCCAACCCACTGATAATTTATAAAACCCATTCCACGTAGTTCTACTGCTCCACTGATTTTTCTTAGTTCCAAATGGAGTCTTCCCGTCTTCTCCCAGACTGGGATTTTCCAGGCCCAGAGATGTCCATTTAGAGTCTATTTATTCCAACACGTTTCCTTCAAGTGTGGCTGTAGCTTTGTGCTGAAATCTTAATTCTGTCCTTGCTGCTTCCTTTACAGGTAAGATTGCACCCCAGGTTCTGTGCGCTGAGCAAGCCTGGCATTAATAGCTGGAGAAAAAAAGGCTGTGCTGAGGTAGTATTAGCAACTCTGAATCTGTCCATCAGCTGAGCTCTTCTTCAAGGCAGACGTTATTGGCCAAATTCAGGACTTTTCCACAGGCACTACACAAAGCAGTTCTCCTAGTTTATGTCAGTAGAGAGCTATGTCCTAGAGGAACCTGAGGTAATGTTGCCTACAGAACAGCTCTAGTGTAGCTGGAAAGTGCAGAATTACCAGAGCCTTCCATTTCTCTTTCAGTGCTTCTCAGAGCTCCATACGTGTTATGTCCCTACACTGACACAAACCGACATTTTGGAGCTGGAAGCTGGTGTTGAGTCTTCGCCTATCTGCAGAGATAGCACTGGTAACAGCAACTAAACACTGGGTCAGAAGAGAGTAACGCAATTTGGTTAGACAGCAGGGTACTAGACATTTGTGCAAGGCTGGCTGTGAGGTGTTGCTGGGGCATGAGGAGGGACAAACCATCAACATGTACATTCAAGAAGCCTGTATCTTTGCTAAGTTATTTTATCACACATCAAGTCCAGCTCCAGTGCTCCTAATGCCCCATCTCTCCTCATTTCTTTCCCTCAGGCAACTGTCTAATCTCTTTGACATGCACATTCTGTCTAGTGGCTTTTCTTTACAAATGCCTTTTGTGTTTTGATTCCCCTCCTTTGTGTGTGAATTCCTTCTTTTTCTTTCTGCTGTCCTCGTTGTGCTTGCTAGCTAGATTCAGCAGCGAGTAATGCTATTAGATTGGGATAATCCATGCTTGGTTTATCTGTGTGACTGTCTCTGAAGATTAGTGAAAACCAATGTTATGGGCTAGATAAAGTGAACTGGTTCAGAAGGGCTCTTCTGTCAGTCTGGAGATGCTCGGGAAAATGACAGCAGATTTTCATTAACGAGATTTGAGTGTAATGTCTTGTAATTTACTTGAGCGCCGTTGGGATACATGTGCCTTGAGGAGGCAGACGAGCTGCCACGCAGTACTTTTTTACTCAGTTCGCTTCTGCAGGACTGGACAAAACTGAAATCAGCTTAGTGCAAGTATGGCAAAGTGCCTGTGGAGCATGTTTTGTTTGTTGTTTGGTCATGAATTGAGTTTTGTGAGTGTCTTATAACTGGAGGGTTGTCTCAGAATTTGAATTGTCTTAACTGAGGCTTTCCAATAGCTTCCCTGGCTAGTGATGCATTTTCATGCTGTCTGCAACAGCGGTGCCTGGAACGTGCTCCAGTCAGATCTGTAGACTTAATTTGAGTTTCAGCGTACCCAATCTATGTATGAAAAAAGCTTAAAATCCTTGTCTGTGCTGTTTTGTCCCTTTAACATCCTCTTCTTGCTCTCCTTGCATGTTGACTACCTGTGGTGTTTGAGATGGTCTGGGAGAGGACAGTGGAGGCTGTTGGATGATGTAGACTGCCTGGCTGAAGCTCTATAAATAGCACCTTATTTGCAGCATCTGGGAGGACAGCACAGAAGTGTTTTTCTTGCTCCCATGTTAGTGGTAGGCCGCTCTGTAGTGAGGGCAGGGCTCCTTGCTGGCAGCTCTTGGTCTTTTGGTGGTTTCCTGAAGAGAATGGCTTAGAGAGTGGCAGTGCTGGGGCGGGCAGCCTGTGCCAGGCAGGCTCGCTCTGGGGAAGGGAGTCACAATCCCCTGCAGTGAGATCCCATTTCTAAATCTCTTTCGCAGGTGTGGAATGTGCTGTTAACATCAATGAGTGTGAGGAGGGTCCCTGCAAGAATGGAGCTGTCTGTGAGGATGGCATTGCTGACTATACCTGCCACTGTGCCCCTAGCCAGGATGGCATTATATGGGGAGGGAAGAACTGCTCTGTCAAGCTCACTGGGTGCCAGACGCACGACTGCCAAAATGAGGCCTTGTGCATCCCAACCTACCAAGCTGAGAGCCACGGCCACCTGTGCCAGTGCCAGCCTGGTTTCTATGATGCCACATGCTCAACACCAACAACGTTTTCCTTTGCTTCCAGAGGGTATCTCCTCATTGAGCTGCCCGTGAACAATCAGAGCAGGAGGGACGTAGCAGGAGATCAGCTTGTCAGCGTGTCCCTCCGGTTCCGAACCACCTTGCCCAGCGCTATCCTTTTTTACCGAGGCCATGAAGCTGAATACTTGTTCCTGGAGCTCTTTGATGGCATTCTGCATGCAGGACTGAAGAAGGAGGATTTTGGGTACCCACTGCTCCTGGAGGGGCTGAGAGTTGATGATGGCCAGTGGCATAAAGTTGAGGTTGTTCTGCACAGCACTCTGCAGCTAAAGTTCTGGCATGACTCTTGTGATACAGGTGTCTGCCTGCAGAGCTCTCCTGTCCCACCTGGCACTGCTTTGATCCCACATGCCTTCCTGAACATATATGTTGGAGGTGCTGAGGATCCAATGGCCAACAACACACAGAGCCAGCAAGGCTTTGTTGGCTGCCTGGAAGACTTTCAAGTAGATGATGAAGCTGTGCTCCCGCTGGATCTGCCTGTGGGAGAGTCCTCCCCGGTGAAGCGGGGCTGTGACCGGACAGAGTGGTGCCTCTCCCAACCCTGCTTTCACGGAGGGCTGTGTGTGGATCTTTGGGCAACCTTCAGGTGCGACTGTTCTAGGCCTTACGGAGGCCCAGATTGCTCACAGGGTAAGTGCTGTGTGATTTACATCTGCCAGCTCCTCTGTCAGTCCGTGCCTCAAAAATACTAGATAAGCATTGATGCTAGCTCTGGAAGCAGTATTTTCTACTTGACCAGGGAGAAAAATAAAGCAAAACTCTCTGAAAATAGAAGTGTTATTGATCCCTTTTCTGTCACTTGCTCCTGCAGTAAGCATTGTCAGTTTTGTGGTGCAGATGTTATTCCTCGTTGAGCCAGAGACTCTGACTTCATCTGTGTGATCTATGTGAATGCAGGAGGGCAGGGAAGTTGTTTTACTGTGAAAAGTTGATCTTGAGCTTCTGAGTTGAGGATGAATATGAGCATATTGTTTTATAGATGAAACATAAAGTGTTAAAGGAAGCTCTTTGACAGTTTGGGTTAAAATCATATCTATTTGCATTTTTTTGTTTCTGCAAGGCTTATATTAGTGTTGCTCCAGTTTTTTGTTTCACTCCTGAGCCCTAAACACGGCAAGTACAAAGTTGTTCTGCTGTTACTGAAGTTACGAATTTTAAAAGCAACTTTGGAGCTTAAAAGTCCTTGAGTAAATCTGCTAAGTGACAAGGACTCTTGCTAGACCTTTCTTTCTCTCTTCTGCTACTTGGGTGCTTGAATTTGTGCCCTCCAGAGAAAGCAAGGACATTCACCTTCTTCGTAATTTCAGACCTGTGTGGGGAGAGAGCATAATTACCCTGATATTCATAAGGAGTTGCAGCTTGTAATATCCCTGTGCCAGCTGCATTCCCCTTGTCATTGAGCTGATGTGTGTTTCTTTTCTCTTCCAGAACACCCAGCAGCAACATTTGGCCTGGAGAATTCCACCAGTTTTGCCTCTTTCACCCTTTCTGACGATCTTGGTGCAAACTTCAACATCTCATTTTTCATTCGTAGTCGGAAACCTAGTGGTTTGGTGTTGCAAATCAGCAACGAAACTGACCCCTGCCTCACCATATACTTAAAGAGTGGCAAGCTGAAGATAGAGATGGTATCTGCAGATACTGTGACGTTTCCAGAAAATTTAGTTGATGGGAGAAGACATTTAGTAGCCCTGTCTTTCCAAGGCGGAATCGTTGGTGCTCACCAATCAGACACGTACCTGGAGCTAGGACAGCTCGTAGCAAGACCTCTTTTAGCTGGTTACGAAGTGCATATTGGTGGGCATCCTAACCCAGACAGCGCTGGTATGTGGGGAGGCTATTTTAAAGGCTGTTTGCAAGACATCCAACTGAACAGCCACCACATACAGTTTTTTCAGGTTGAGAACTACAGTCTGCCACAGGAACTCAATAGGACTCAAAATGGTAATCTTGTGAATGGTTGCATCTCTGATAACACCTGCAAGGTATGATGTCTCTCGTTTGTCTCTCCACATGTGCAGACGTTTATTGTAGTTCTGTGATTACACAACAGTTTGACTGTTGCTGATACTGGGAACATGAGAAGGTTTGTAAGTGTTGAAGGACACATGGTCCTATACACTCCTACTTAGCTCGATATGCTACATACAATTTAAGCACCAAGATTTCTCTGACTCACCTGTAGTTTTTGTAGTTTGGAGAACTTGGGCAGTCCTGCTGTTGGGCTGCCCACCTCCATCTTGCCCACACATGCATTCCTGATGCCACCCTATAACCAGTAACATTTCCAGCTCCTCCTTGTGTCCTGTTTCAATTGCACAACCACCTCTTTCCCCAGGAATTTGTCACTTCAGCAACAGTTCAAGGAGCTGTCTCCATGGTGCCCTTAGATCAGAAGCTGTCTCTCCTTAATGCCTCATGCAAAGACGGGGAGACCACACTCCCTAGTTTTGCCTCTGGTATTAGGTGTGTCCTTTGAGTGACAGAACTTTGTGAGGTTTTTCAGGAGCATTGCAGCTTGTTTCAGCTATTTCTAACCTTTGCTTTTGTGCTTTGTCCTTTTCCAAATTGCTGGAGCTCTGCCTAGGGAGTTTCTGTTGATCAGCAGTGCACACAGGGAGAGGCAGGGACTCAGAATTTCTTGTATAGAGACCCTCGTGTTTCTTATGCTGTTTGAATTGCTATTTTAATTATGCTTCTTTCTTGATTCAAACACTGCCTGTACTAATTGTTCTTACATTTCTTCCTACCACATTCTTAGATCCAAAGATGAATTACGCAGCTCCTGAATTCCGCTATTTTGTTTTTCAGTCTGAACCATGTCAGAATGGTGGCAGATGCATTGTCACTTGGAATGATTTCCATTGCAGCTGTCCAGCAAATTTCACTGGGAAATTTTGTGAAGAGAGAGTCTGGTGTGAAAGTGATCCATGTCCTGAAGCTACCACCTGTATAGATGTTCTAGCAGGATATGTGTGTAAGTACTGTTCTCCTGCTTATGCGTTGGTAAAATCCTTCATGTTCATTGTTTGTAACCAGCATTCTTAGTTTGTACTGTTGCAATAAATATAAATACATGCCACAAAAAAGAAACTGAGAATGATGCCCAGGTACGTGTTCCTGCAGGCAGCGTGTGCTTCATGGATTTACCACCAGGTTCTGATGGAGCAAAGATGGTACTCATCTGTTTTCTTCTGCTACTTTGACCTGATCAGGGAGGAACCTGTCTGCTTTGTGGGGAGACTGCCTACCTTATTATCATTGCAGCACAAGGACACCATCCTGCTCTCTGTAGTGTTCAGCCATTTCTGCACTCTCAGGTTATTTCACCTGACCCAATTAAGTATTGCAAATGTGTCTCGGTTTTCTCCTAAGACAGAACCATGGAGAATGAAGAAACCTAGTTAGCTAATGATGCCCTGATGTGGAGGGAGTGTTGGCTAGTGGCTAGAAGTGTCCTGGAACTCAGGATGTTGGGATGTTCCCAGCTCTGCACTGGCCACCTCAGTAGCTTTGGATGTATTACTTCCCTGACATATGTTCTAGTTCTTCTAGTAGTTAAAGGGGAATAGTTGTATTTTTGTGCAGCGCTGTGAGACTGATGAGTAAAAATTGCTACACAAGAGCTGGGTATTATTGTTAGAGGTAAAACTGTAAACAGGAAGAGCTTTAAGGATGCCAGCAGCTAGGCCTGTAATTCTACTCACACTAAGCTTATATGATTCTTAAGGGAGAGAACCTGCCAGGAGTTTGCCATTGGTCTGTCTCAAACATGACACCAACTGTCTTTCAAATCCCTTATTTATAGGTCTGGCTAATGCAACATTTAATAGTTATGCTGCCGTTGAATTTACCACCAATACATCAGTGACTAGAACTCTGAGCAGCCTCCACGTGGATTTCAGAACCAGGGACGAAGATGCTGTTTTGCTTCGGGCTGTGGAAGAAGTGGATTCCCTCCAGATAGCCATTAAGAACTCCTCCCTGCTTGTTGACATCAGGAGTGGGAATAGCATTGAAGGTGTCAGCTTCCTGAGTCAGAAGTCCGTCACGGACGGTGCCTGGCACACCATCTCTGTGTCTATGGAAGAGCCATCTGCACTTTCTTCCAGGTGGCTCGTTCGTCTGGACGGGTCTGTTAATATGACTCTGCAGGGAAATGCTGGGAACTTGGACTTCCTAAAGAACAATGCAGTGATTGTTCTAGCTGAAAACTTCACTGGCTGCCTAGGACAAGTGAAGATAGGGGGGATCTACCTGCCATTCACTGCCCCCCTCTCATACCCTCAGCCAGAACAGTTCCAGCAATCCAGCAGAAGGACCATCCAGCTGGGCTGCACTGGGGCTGATGTTTGTGCATCCAGCCCTTGCCTCAATGCCGGCACCTGCGAGGACTTGTTCAATTCCTTCCGCTGTGCCTGTGGTGCTGGCTGGGGGGGGCTGCTGTGTGAGTCCAACATTGATGACTGCCAGTCAAGCCCATGTGTTCACGGGGACTGCGTTGATGCAGTAGCAGATTTTCAGTGCGAATGCTTCCGGGGATTCATTGGGAAGAAGTGTGACATCAACGTCGATGACTGTGTGCGGCACCAGTGCCTAAATGGAGCTACCTGCATTGATGGGGTTTATGGCTACTCCTGCAAGTGCCCCCCTCAGTATTCGGGACCTCGCTGCGAGTAAGTGCCTTTGCTGGTTTGATTGAGGGGTCGGAGGAGCCCCCAGATAAATCGGGACTTTACTTTGGGACGCTTTGGAAAAATTTTTCATTGCAAGTATCTGGTAGGTAAAGCACCTAAATTCTGCTGTGAATTGGAAGGTGCTGTCCAGATCCAAATCCTCACTGAAAGGTGCTCAGCCTCATACAGGGTAAGGACCCTTCCTTTTTTTATCTGGGTTATCCCTGTGCTACGTTTCAGAGCTGTGTAAAGTGCAAGCACTGTAGCCTGTTGTCACTTCCCTCTTCATTCCCCAAGAAATCCATCTTTTCCAGGATTTGACTCCCCTCTGGCATATTCCTGTACTGATTTAAAACAGAACAAACACAAAAAAAGAAACCCAAAGAAAGGAGCCTGCCAGCCCCTGGAGGCTGGAGCAGGCAGTATTCTGATGTTTCAGGTCCTGGAGTGACAGAAATGGTCCCAGTGAGGATGCGTTCCTGGGCCGAGTGCAGAAGAGGGACAATCTGATCTCTGCTGGTTTTGATAAACCTTTGATGCTGGATTTATAGAGATTACCTGTAGCAGGAGTTCCCAGCTACAGCTGGTTTTGCTACTAGTGGTACACAGCCAATTTTCAAGCCATACAAGCCTGTGAGCAGAAAGCTGCCAGTGCGAATGAAGGTGTCCATTGCTACAACCTTGGCAAAAACAAGCCTTACCCTGACGAGTATTTTCGTATAATATTAGATAAAAATACACGGAGTGATTAACAGCATTCCTTCAACCAAGGGCTTGGTTGTATTTTGTGGCATTAGTCCTAAGACTAAGGACCAATGTTTCTGTGTATTGGTTAAAAAAAAAAAAAAAAAAGAAAAAGTGTATTTAAGTATTCTGCTCCTTATCAAATGCATACTGGGAGAAAAAAAAAAAGTTTATTTACTCGTCACCTTACTGCCTGTACATTTCATGATCCCTCCATGGAGCTGACATGAAATTTGGTGAGAAATGGGTCTGGGGTCAGGAGGATGGCTGGGGTTGTTTGATAAGGTCTATATTTATAGCATTTGAATTAGTTTGGAAAATATCCAGCATATTTTAGTCACAAAGGTATGTCTCCTGTTGGTAAAGGAAGTAGGAATCAACACGTTACTTAGACTTCCATCTACTTGTGCTGGTTCAAATCAAACATTGAGATAAATACTTACATGGCTGAGTTTCACTTATCTAATCTACCCAGGTCAAATTTCCTGTTTTTCTTACTTCATGTGGTGTAGACAGTTACCTAGTACTTGCATTATCCCTTTTGTGGCCTGGCTGTGCTGCAGTTTGGTATTCCAACACTATCCTATCCCTGGTTAGATTTTTCATCAGCAAGAACAGGCAACTATGTGAAAAAAAAAGTCCTAGTACTGATACAGCTCCTGCATATTTTTTGGGCACGCTTAAAGTAGTACTCTGATATTATGGATGATTGTTACGGAAATAATCTGAGCCTGTTCCCTTCTCCACTTGCGTCAAACTCCTTCCTAGATATGCCAAGTGACTCTGCTTATGACCTCCACCAGCCCAGTCTCCACTGAGCCTGAGTACCCCTCTACCTTCCCCCCAACCCAATTGCTTTAAAGGCTGCCTCTTGCTTTTCCCAGGTGGCCGTTCCCACCCGAGCAATGTGGTAAGAACTTCACCTGTCTGAATGGTGGCAAATGCATCAGCGAGACCTGGGGAGCCAACTGCACTTGCAAGCCAGGTTTTACTGGAAGGAAGTAAGTGCTTTTTTTCTGGTGTCTGCAAAGGAGCTAGTGCTCTGATTCTTACATCGGTGGGATAGCTGAGCAGGTTCAAATGCTTCATCCTTTTGCCATTCAAACTACTGCTCCAAAACTGTAAACTAGCTGTTATTTTTAGAAGAGGCAGGCTCAGTATGATCCTGCTGACAATACCAATTTTTGCAGTATGAACTGCTTCCACGTAGTTCTTGTGCCTCATGAGAATTCATTAACTGTGTGAGAGACCCATACAGGCTTCAGTCAAACAGAAACGACAAAAGGAGGATTGGTATGAATGGGTAAAAATTTCATGTTGTTGGACCCTGGAGAAAGCACCTGAAAAAGATGCAATAAGAACTTTTCAAATAAGTGAGGCTTTTGTAGGCTGTATGATGTTGTGTTGTATGGCACAAGAACATGTGTGAGAAATTTCATTCAATTCTAATACACTTTTCCTTCCAGTTGTCAAATTAATATAAACGAGTGTGATCCAAACCCTTGCCAGAACGGAGGTACATGTCAAGACTCTGAGAACAAGTACGAGTGTTTGTGCAGTGCCAGCTACACGGGAGAGCGCTGTGACATTAACGTAAGCACTTCCCCTTGCTCGTGGGCGTTCCTGTCTGTTCTTCCAACCTGTGCGTTGTGAGGAGCAGCAGAAGCAGGCTTAGCAGGGTCCTTGGGTACCAGGGCATTAGTGACACTGCCTACGTGTCGCGTAGTCCCCTGTGTGTGTCTTGGCTAAAGCACACCACTAAACACGCTTGGGAGGTCAGCTGGTACCTGAGAAACCTGAAGTGTGAAATTATTTTTTCTTTGCAGTGCTGTTGCATGTTAGTCGCCAGCATATAAGCAACTGCAGCAAATACTTTTCAGTATCTGCATGGGCTGCACTGTGGCTTTCAGGGCTGTTTCTGCAACTTCCCTTAGATTTCACAACTCCTCAGGCAGTAATCAAACTACTGTATTTGGGCCTGTAGAGAGGAGATATTACTTGTATCTCCCCCACGGTTTCCTGGAGAATGGAATTTCAGCTGGCATTTTATCTTGGATGAAATAGTTACAAAGCACCTTCCCTCTCCAAAGAGCATCAGGATAGAAATGGATGTGTTTGGAGACGGGAAGTCAGATGAAGTCAAGTGAAAAGTGATTCAAGTACAAGTAAAATAGTAGCATCTTTTTTCTGCTGAGTCTTGTCTTGTTTCTGACCCAATGGGCCTGGTGGATGGGCAGTCCTAGCGATGCTTTTCTTTTTCTGCATAAGCAAAGCATTGCTCTTTGAGGCTGGAATCCTTCCTGTGAGGAAGTCGTTAAAATCATACACTTGCTTTTTCTCTATAAAGCTACTGCATGGACAGGCAGCTTGTCTGGTAACCTGGGAATGTACTAACCCATACTGCAGGGAAAAGGCTGTGTGCCAGGGTGGGGTTTGCTGCTGTTGCTGTTACTAAGGGTTCTGCAATGCATGTGCCACGAGGTCACTCCTGACATTTCCCATTTGCATGCATAGACTCACTCCTTCAGGCATCTCTGCCGCCTCTGTCCCAGGATGCTTCTTGGAGATTCCTCATATTCATTTTCATCACCCCCATTACTTTTTGCAGAACTGGGTTTCCTTTTTCCTCTTATATATTGGTTAAAAAAAGCGGGGGGCAGGGAGGAGGACGGGGAGCAGCTGTTGGCTGTTAACCATAGCTGCAGAAGGGAAGGGATGTTTGTAGCTGCGCTCTCTTGCCCGTTCTCCCTCCCGCCAACAGCAGCAAGTGAAGAGCATGCAAGAGGCAGTAGGGTGGACTGCTAAAAACTCCCGTAGTGTTGGTACTGTGCGACTAACCTGCATGCTGTGCAAAACTAGAACTAACTCCTAGCACATCGCCTCAGAGAACCAACTTGAACTTCAGTCATTTGAAAACAGTAGAAGGACTTCCAGGTACTCTGGGAATATTCCTTCAGTGCTGTATCATTTTGTGACATTACCATAGACTGTATGGCATCCAAACACTGTCAGTAATCACGCTTGAATTCTTTTGGGTTTATCCGTAAGATGGCAGATACTATTTCTTATTTTTAGCTTATTGTAATTTTAAAGCTTTCTTTAGTGACAAAAATTCCACAGTTCTTAAAATTCTTTGTTGTTGTGTTCCACACCATCCTTAATTCCACCAGAACCTAAAGAATACTCATTCGGCTACATTTCTCTCCTCAGTACTTGGGCCTTTTATCATTTCCATCTCCCATCCGTGTACTGACCTTCTTAACATCCTTCCTTCCTGCTGCAAGTTGTCTTCAAGTCTGTTCCATAGCATTTTTATATAGTGTGGACATTAAAGTATGTGCCTTTGTAATTTAAGAGGTTTGAGTTATGAATTCAATGGATCTAGTACTTGCCATTCAGTATTTAAATTACTGAAAATCTTTTGCCCTAGGATTTCATAAAGTTCCTGCAAGGTATGTCAGTTCTTGGGTTCGTATCCCAGTCTTTCCTCTGGCTTTGAGATTTGTTAACTTTAAGCCTGAAAGTTACTACACCTCCCTGTCCCGAGATCTTCAAGGAAGTGCTGAATCACTGGTCTGCACATGATCTTGTGGTGGTGGATAGTAGTTTATTGGCTAAATAAATTCTCTACCTTGCCATCAGAGGCAACATAGAACTTTTTTTTTTTAGTATCGTTCCCCTGCTTGGGAAATTTTCTGGGGTTACTGAAAATTCATATTACTCTGCATTAACTTTATAATAGTTTTAAATAATTTTTGCAACATTGGTTAGATCTTTCCTAGTGACACCTACGTATTTTAGTCTGATGTTGGTAAGGATGTTTTAAGGTCCCTTAAAAGATTTCCACCATGGATGCTGAGTGTCCTGGCGTTTAAATCTTAAGGGGCTGTCCTGCTGTGAAAAAACATAAGCAGAGAGGAGGATGTGGAGTGTGTGATATTATTTGGACCGTTTCACCTCATCTAACAGTGTCTGAAGTGTTGCTCAGACTATTCACTACTGCTGTTCTAACTAACAAACAGCTGTGCGTTATCTTCGTTAGCAAGTGGTGTGCAAGGGACAGCTCGGTTAGTAGTGATTCTATAGCTCCAGGATTGGTTCCCTAAATTGTCTGCATTTAGTTTTGCTGTCTCTGTGCCAATTAGCTGCCAAGCTCAGTAAATCCTCTCTTTTCTTCCTTGTGGTAATTCTGTCCATGTGCCCTGCATGAATTACTGTAATGGTATTAACTGTTCCATCGGTAAATCTCTGTTTATAACTCTGCCCTGTTGAGATCAGCTTCACCAGAGCCGCAGTTAGAGTGTCATTGATGAGTGTCACTAGTTTTGAATTGGAAAGAAAAGTTCAGAACCTGTTACTCTGTTCTTTGAATTAAAAATAGTCCATTTTAAAAAATAAGCTGGAATGTGCTTTGCTGACAGATTAAAGAATGAACCTGAGCATTCTCTGTGCAGGTGCCCTCAAGCCCTGTACTTGTTCCTTGCTTGTCCTTTGCCATTCAGGTACAGATCTTCTGATTTTATTTTTTTAAAAACATTTTTTCCCTTTAATCTGACCAGTTTGGATTCTTCAACTTAAGTGATTGTAACCACTGGAGTTTCATTGTTTCTCCATTAATTTCTTTTACAGAAAGGGACTCCAGGTGCTCTCTTCCCCTCCCCAGTAATTGAAGTAGCTGTCCCTGTAGCCTGTGGCTCTTTACTGCTCCTCAGTATTGGTCTCATATTCATGATTCTCACTGCAAGGAAGAGGCGTCAATCAGAGGGAACCTACAGTCCGAGTCAGCAAGAAGTGGCAGGAGCTCGGTTGGAGATGGACAGTGTCCTAAAGGTGCCACCCGAAGAGCGGTTAATATAGGCACTACCGTGACAAGGAGACGCACCTGCAAGGTCTGCTTTGACCTTGATCTTTTTCCAGCACTTGCAGCAGCAGATCCACCCTCTCTCAGTTTCCTTAAGGCATGGTAATGAAGACACGGACTTAGAAGTACAAGGCAGACTGTCTATGCAGTAGGTGTCCAGCGGGTTTCAGTCAATGAGTCGATTGCACAGCCCTGGCTCCGAGTGAGCCCCTTTATCCCTCCTTCCCTGCCCCGGGGACTGCCTCGGAGCTTCACCTCCGCAGAAGTTGGGGAGGTGCACCTGCCTGGAAGGGCTCTGGCTCCGTTCCGCCTCTCAGGCAGCAACGGCATAGTTAAATCTGCTTTAAAAGGCAGGGATAATTAGGCACTAATTTACATATTGAGGTCTATATATATACTTTTAAGGAGCGTTGTACAGAGGGTATTTATGATTGGTTTGTATATACTGTTCTGTTTCTGTCAACAACTGGAAGGCACTCAAAGCTGTTTCAGCTCAGGTGTATGAGGTTTTCACAAGCAGTCTTCAACAGCAACAGCAGCTGCGAACTCCTGCCCTGTGACTGCCACAGCATTACAGGAATTGTCAGGAATTACTGAAATCATTGTACAAATCAATGCTTTATGACGTGATCTCTGTTAGACATTCCCATGGGTACCGCACAGGAAAGGCGCAGTTGGAACGTTGTGGGTTTGTGGGCCAGTGCTGGAGCTATCGGCAGTACCTGTTGCCAAATGCTGAACTTACGGCTTGCATGGGGGGGAAGAGGGCAGCAGGAAAAGGGTCCCCAACTGCTTCTGCATTCCCTGGACTTCTGTGCGACATGGAGGGGATGGTGAAAGGGCGGGGGGAGCTCCTGTCTAGCACTGCTGTCAGTGCACTGCAGCTTAGCGAGGTGCTGGGGACGGGGATGAGGGATGTGAAATGCAGCACTGTCCACATGGAAGCTCTGAGTAACACCCTGTTCTACCGCAGCAGCCTGTGTGGGCGCATCTTAGCAACTCCTCCGTTGTGGGAGCAGTCGGGGCTGCAGGGGCTGCCCTTCTCCTTGCAGTTGTTGCAGCCACGGTGATTGCCATGAAGAGGAGGAGAGCAACTCAGGGAACATACAGCCCAAGCCGTCAAGAAAAAGATGGGGCTCGAGTGGAAATGTGGAACGTAATCAAGATGCCACCAACCGAGAGACTGATATAAGAACTGGGTCACACAACAGCTGCCCTGTCATCCTTTAACAGTCACAGAACTGCTGCAGTGTCTCTGTCTTAGGTCTTGAGATGTGTTGTTGTTTTTTTTTTAGGACAGGTCTGTACTGCTTTAAGCTACTTCATAGGCCACAGGCAACTGCCTGCTGTTACTTGGCAAGAAGATTCAACTGCTTGACCGAGCTTGGTTATTGCAGCTCATCCCAGAAAAGATTTGTGTGCATGCGGTCTGCCAGCAAGATTAGTAAAGCCTGGGAAGAAAAAAAGTTCTGGAGGGGCCAGTGGAGCAGAGGCAGCACCCGAGGCAGGGGAGGGAGGGAGCACACCACAGCGCTGCGGGTCACCGCTGGCCTCCTGTGCAGGGCTCAGCCTTGTGCCTCTGCTGCTCCCTCAGTCATGCCAGGGCTCAAAGCTGTAGTAACTGTCAAGGCCATGCAGGCAACATAAAAGGCACGATGCAAACAAGTGATGCTGGTCTAATTAATGGGAATTAAATCACTGTATTAAGAAATAATGTCAGTTATGTGGTTGTTTCAAAACGCACGTGCCTGTGCCTTTTCTGCAAAACTAAGGTGACTGACGGATGGGAGACACTTCCTAGAGCTGCTGCTGTCCCTCCCTAACTAGGCCAGTTAGCATTACCTTACCAGAAAAGAATAATAGAATCATCTGACTCTGCTATATTAGATACTCCTACTACATCTTTTCCTAAGACTAGAATAAACCATAGGAATATTTTAAGTGCCTTCTTGAGACTGGGTTACTAGTTATAGTATTAACTTTGTTGAAAGGAGGATGTTTGTATGTAGGCAAACCAGTGACTGTCTCTGATCAGACTTTGCAGCAAGGTGGATGTTAGCAGGCTGCCTGGTTCCCCCCATCTGCTCCTGGCCACAGCGGCTGCACCCCCATGGAGCAGCACTCAGCAGCCTGGCCACAGAATGGACCTGAGTAAGAGATTTAATGCTTGAACGGCAAGAGGTACGTGCTCGTGTGAGGAGGGGAGATGGAGATATTTCAAGACCCCAAACCACGCGGGACAGACAGTTTGGGCTTGTCAATACAGAAGAGTGGAATTCAGTTAACTAATATCGTGACCTTTAACACAAAACCAGGGGTTGGGTTGTAGTGAGACACAGCAGTCATCTTCCACATTGCCCTACAAAGGATATTTATTTTGTGGCTGTACCTCTCCTTCATTACTGTTTTAGCTGTTGTGTGCTGCTACTTCTTTAGCATAACGCAGCAGAGCCTGTGGAAAGAAACACAGCAGAGCGTGCCACGTAAGGTCTAAAATTATTACCATTTCAAGATAATTACTACAACTATCAATGAGAAATATTTTAGAAAACAGTGTTTGCTTTTTAATCTCCATAACAGTATTAATCAGCAGGGTGTGAATCTGCCCACAGTAGCTAATAGGTACCAGAAGAAAAGACTACTCTGTTTTGCTCTTAATTTTTTTTTTTTTTTTTTTACTGTAGCTGTAAATTTTCTGTAATTCTAAGTAAAGGGAAGAGTATGAAACTACTGATCGGGTCTGGTCACTTAAGAACAGGTCTTCTGCACACGGGCAACTGCTGCTATAAGATGAAGAATGAAAATTTTGGAAAATAGAAAAACCAAACCACTGGCAAGACAACAATTACTGTTTTGTGTGTAAGGTCACGTTCCTCTAATACTGGGGAAAAGCTGAAAGAGCAAGTGGTGTTTTCCCCTGGCCACGGTTTGGAAAGGATTTGGACATAGTACTGATAAAGAAAGAAATGATCTAACTTCAGTTCGAGGAGCTTGCTATCGCTTTTATTTATTTATTAGTAATAACACTGCTATTACTTTTAATATGAATGATTTGCTCTGTGTATTTTCCAGATGTTACTTAGGAAGGTGTACCATACTTTCAGAATACAGGCAGTTATGCTGCCCAGTCACCTTGCTGCAGTGGAACTAGTCAAACCGCCCACCATAGGGAAAAGGGGAGCATAGTTTTGCTTGGCAGCATTTGTGCGAGAGGAGAATGAGCAAACGAAGCCGGCAGCTTTTCTGGGAGAGCGGGGCTGGAAGGGCAGGCCTCACATGCTGAGTTGGGTCCTGTGTCTGCAGAAACAGAAATTCACCCTTGGGCTGAGCGTGCCCCTGTCAGGGTGGGCTCATCTCCTGGGGAGGAAGGACTGGCGGAGCCCAGGGCAGCAGCAGTGGGCTGCTCTGGGGCAGAGCCCCACGGCCCGGCCGCTGGGTCAGTGCACAGGTAGGTGTGCTCTCCTTCACCCCATCGTGACCTGCAGTAAACGACAGCAGGCTCAGGATACACTCTGAGTTTCTGGAAACTCAGACCTCATGAACCTCCAAGGGTGCTGCCAGGAGAGGTGTGTACGTTTACTTTGTAGCTCTGCTCCATTTTTTTTGTGTTTAAAGTGTAGAAAAATGAAGGCAGCAACAGGATCTAAATGAACCAATATTACTCCAGCCTGTATTATTTTGAGAAGAAAACTAGTATTGTGTTATAAGAACTGACTATTACTGAGCTACTGAAATATCCTGAAAGGCGACCAGAAGCTACAAACTCCACAACAGTAAAGACATCAAGAACCCAACACATTGCAAGCAGCGAGTCTGTCTGCATCCCCTGCTGTTCCGGGCAGGCAGCAGGAAGGCTCCTGCTCTGTCGCTTTACCGGATTAGCAGAGCAGATGTTTTTATTTCAAGCACCCAAAGCCAGTATGAGCAAAAGTGTTGAAATACTTTGTCAGTGTCTTGAGCATTTCTGCAAAATAATTTATGAAAGTTGTTTGTTGTTTTTTTTTCAATAATGAACTTAACTTTCTTTTGATATTTAATTTTTGAATATATTTTTTCACAGAACTGGATTTGCTGTAGTTAATTATCCTGATTTCTTTTGTAATTGTAAATTTTATAATTTGTAAAAAATTAGAATGTCCTTCAAAATAAATTTACAATAAAATTTGGTTAAAAATAGACTTAGTTACTTTGATTTGTGACACCCCCACCACCACCACCCCCCCAAAGAGTAACTTGACATCTAGATGGCTGATTTTGGTCTGTAACACGCAGTTTGCACAGCCACACACCTCAATGCCTCTTTCATGGTTAAAGTGTTACTAATTTTCTGGTTATTTACATTTGTCACACACCTAAGCTCTAAGCATAGCCCTGAGGGAAGCGGATTTGCGCAGCAGCCAGTGACGATCTGTTGTGGGAACACAGAAGGGGCTGTGCAGACCTGTTGCATTTTTGGCTCACCTGTACTGAAGCATGTGCTGCTACATTTTACCATGAATCTCTTTAATGAGCAAAGACCCAAAGATCAGACTGAGCCAGGAGGTACCTGACAGCCATTGGATCCTGCCGCGTGTGTCAGGACCCATTTCTGCAGCAGCAGCAATCCTCTTCCAGAGCAACAGGAGCCGGCCATCTCCAGCAGAAGGGAGAAAGCTGGAGCCGGCTGTCTCGGTGTTTACCAGGTCACTGAGCTGCAGGAGGAGCTGGGTGCCCTTTCCTGGCAGGAGCGCTGGTACAGGGACAGAGCTTAGTGGTGAATGGGAGCAGCAGACAGGAAGGAGATTAGAATATGGGACCAAGTGACTTGAATGTAATTCAAACAACGGCTGCACTGATCGCTGGGAACTGGAGGTGTCCGTGTGCAGTGGAATAAAAGCCTACACCCAGCGAGCAGCACACCTCATGGCAATAAAGCCAGCTCCAGAGGCAATGCATGTCCACTCTGCTGCCTCATACAGCAAGATGTCTACATCACAGCAACTGCTCCGCCCTAAGTGCCGCACTAAGAACAACCAGGTAAGCCTGAAACCACAGACAGTTAACCAAAACATGCGCCAGTGCCTAAAAATACCAAAAGTGGTTAACTTCCAACTGTTAGGAGCAAAGTTTAAAAAGAAAAAAAAACACAAAAAACAAACAAACAAAAAACCCAAACACACAACAGACCTAATTTTTTTTTTTTTTTTTCCTCTTTTCTTTTCCCCCCAGACCTGGATGTTGTAAGCAGCAGCAACCAACAGGCTTTTTGTTCACTGCTAATCACATTAATCTGTTGATGTTGAGGAAAAAAAACGAAAAAAAAAACCCAAAAACCTCTTTGACCATAAAGCCTGTATGGTAAATGTACAAGGACCAAAACATGTTAAAAAGACAAGTAGACTAGAGGCGAGGAAGCAGTTAGCCAGCATTTCCCTACATGCTCTTTTGAGGACAGTGTGTGACACATTCCCCGATAAGAAGTGAGCCGGTACCAGTCACTGCCTCAGCGGGTGCCTGGGGCTGGGTAAGGGGCTGTGAATCTCTGCTGCAGCACCGGAGCCGTGTGTAACAGACAGGATCTAACCACCTCCTAACCAGAAAGAATGGGGCAGATGTCATCTCTGGCTTGAATTTTTTTTCCCCACACACATAAAAAATGGGGGGGAGGGGGCAGGAGAGAGCCAGACATTTAAACAGTTCAGCCGAGTCACTGCAGGTTAGGAAAAGACCCTTAGTATGTGCAGAGCCATCACAAACCTCTCATAATTAACAGGTGCATGTAAGGTAATGAGAGAACGGTCTTCAACAACGTTCATGTGTGTCACGACAGCTTCCAATGCCAGCGTCTAAAATGTCTCTATAGCTGAACAAGCTATAAAAATGGTTTTACCATCTGTACAGCATCAGAAACTTAAAAGAGGGTGGGGGCTTTTTTTTGTTTGTTTTTGTTTTAAACACAAATTATTTCTAATGGATGAAAGCATCAGTAAATAAGCAAAGCAGTACCAAACAAGCATGGTAAGTACAGGAAAATTTACAAAGCTGAATATAAAGTCATCAATGAATAATACCAGACAAGAAGTAAAGGAACACTTCTTATGCTAGATTAGTAACAACATCAAAAATACTTCCCCCTCAGAAAAAGAAATGGTGTACCACTGAGCTCGCTCTCCCAGACAAGCACTTTGTTTACACCTGGCACTAGTAGGAACAAATCATGTTAGCATTTCCTGAGTTTAAATACAAAAAAAAAAAAAAAAAAAAGAAACTCCTGCCCTAGGGATAGTTTGATTCCTTTATTATGAGAAGCACGTAAACCAGTCTCTTGCTTGCAAATGCTATTCAAGAAGTGAGGAAGGTCACACGCTCTAGGAGCTGCTGCCTTGTACTCCTGGATCTCAGAGGTGTGTTCAGCCTCTCCTTCAAGGGCAATTAATGCCATTTGTGTTAAGTGTTCATACTTTTCAGTGCTCAAAACTGACTTAAAAATAATCCAAGAGTGCTTGGTTGTCAAAAAAAAAACCAAAAAAAACTGCATAAAATATTCCATAACATGAGCAGAGCAAAATAATCAGCAATGGAAAATGATTTGCAGTGATACAGAATTACCTGAGCTTTTTTCTATTTAGTTAAGCATGTGTAATTGGCCTACTCAGCATCTAATCAGTGTGTGCCATTACAAATTGTAGAAAAGAGCATGTGAAATTCAAGTGGCATATCATACGCAGAACGTTCTGGTCCCTGGACATATCCATCATAATCAAGAAAGTTTTATCTAGCTCATAGCAAAGTACAGCTAAAATTCCAGACTGAACTTACATATAACGTTCATATTCTGAACTGTATAAAATAAAATGGAACTATTAGCTTAGACTTTAAATATTTTACTATGCAATACTAAAACCATCTGTCTTCCAACACAAAAAGAAAATACAAATCCAACCAAATGGCTTGTCAGAGTAACAGTACTTTACAGAAATGTAATATTAATGTAATACTATGGTCTTTCCCAAACTGTTGGCATTTCAGATATTGAGTGTGTTTTTCTTTTGTATTGCACAGACTCAAACGCATAGACAGCCATTTTCATACACTAGAGTAAGAAAACTTCCAAGATTATATGAATAAAATAGATACATTGGAAATCAGATAAAGCTTTACAAGAATTTCCCCGTGTGTCCAAAATGATTTCCTTTATCAAAGGCTTAATGGTGATGTGATTACCTCTTCTAGAGTAACATGTTTTACATCAGATTGTGCCTAAATACAAAAAAAAACCCAAACAACAAAAGCCAAAACCAAAAAAGCACCACTTAAGTAAAACAAAAATGATCACTGCAAAGACAGCAGGTTTTATAAGGGATGCCAAGATTAAGATGAAATTTCTTGAGACTACTATTGCCACAGATAAGTGTCTTAGAAAACCAGAATGAACGTACCCTCGACCCTTTCTGTTGTGTTTTGTACTGCGTGACCCGACAGTCCACATCACGGTCCAGCTAACGTCCTGTTCTACCCGCAAAGGGTTCTCGCCAACAGCGGGAGAAAGACTGTGGGTTTCAGGCAGGCTGAAGGTGCCCAGGATGAAATCCCAGTGCATCACGGCAGCACTCAGCCCTTCTGCTGCCCGGCAGGGACAGGCAGCTGTCACTCAGCGGCCTCCCAGCATCGCAGCACTTCCTCAGCTCCACTGAGCCTGGTCTCTGCCTGCAGAGCCAAGTGCTGCCGCTGGGTCTGTCTGCACCCGGGCCATCGTCCCAGCATGCTGGCATTTCATCTGAACTCAGGAGCTGGCAACTTTTAGACCTCAATTTTTTTCCTTTTTTCTTCTTTTGTTTTGTTTTTAATAATGAAGTAAGATATTGTTACATCCCATTCAGATACTGCCATCTATAATATTTATATATAATATTAACACACATATATAAGAACTAGGATACTCTTTATGGCCTCTATTTTCTGATGTATTTAACAAAAACAAATAAACAAAAGCAAAAAAAGAAGAAAATCAATTGCTGGTGTTTCCAGTTTCCCAACAGAGATGCAGGACCAAGCCCTGAGCAACTGCTCTGTGCTACGGTTTTGTTGCGAGAAGGAATTATGACAGTTCTGCACCAGAGGTCCCTATCACCTCTCAGTGTTAGTGTACAGGGGAGGACATCAAAAACCTGCAACAAAAGCTCAGCCCAGAGTATAACCTAAGTGAACGTTTCTAGTTCAAGACAGGACTAACTCAGAGTCTAATGGATTAATTCAGTGCCGCCCACAAGTCCGAGTTTGTTTGCTGCATTTTACACGTGAAATCAAAACATGATGTAGCTATATGTGTAATGCAAGAAAAACTCACCACCATTCCCACAGGCGGGAAAACCAGTACAACACGCTGTGCCATGCTCCCGGCAGTGCTAAGGGCTGGAAATACAAGGGAAGGAATAACTTCTGCATCAGTAGTGCTGTGTGTGACAAACCAAACCAAACCCAAACCCCAACTACCTTCATGCTTTGGTCAATGCAAGAGCCACAGGGGTTTTCACTGGTGGAGAGTGAGGGACGAGGACATCGGGGGACTCCTAACTCTGGGCAAAAAGCACTCGTGTGTGAAATGCAGCACGGTGATGGTCCTGCAGCTATCCTGGCTCAGCCTTCCATAAAAGAAATGCTTGGTTTTATGCTGGCTCAAAAAAACCCAAAAAAACCCCTCTGTCAATTCCAAATGGACATCAAAAGGCCATCATGAGTGTTACTCAAAGGTTTCCCATCGTTTTCTGAGCTGTTCAACCTTACCTGGTGTGGATGACACGTCTTGCTTTGTCTTTTTTAACAAATCTTCAAATGGATCTTTTGTCTCCTCAGATTTTGAGGACAGTAACACTGACTCTAAGCCCTTAGCTGGCCTGGAAGGGATCAAAGGGGGTTCATTAGACAGGAGAGCTAGTGCTTGTTTGGGATCTACCTTTGAGCTGGACTGGCCCACCTGTAGTGTTCTGGTTTTAGAAGGACCACTTAAACATGCTGACTGCAGGGCGCTTGCTTGAGAAGGGCTGTGGCTCTGCAGCAGTAAGGAGCCGGCTGGTGGCACAGCTGGAGCCTGGCTGAACAAGTTTGGCATGGATAGTGTTGAAATGTTTGGCTGAGGTCTTTGTGGTGGGTAGAAGCTAGAATTAGGTGTTATGAAGCTAGAGCTATAAGCATGACCTAGAGAGGGGGTGAAAGAGCCCCTTGGGGGTCTCACTAGAGACACTGACAGGGCTCCTGGCACCGTTTGCGTAAATGGGTTAGGAGATGGCTGTAAAAAATGTGGTGGTGCTGGGGAAGGGTAACCAAGTGGCTGGACAAACGGTGCAGCTGGAGGAGACACAAAATCACTTGCCACTGAGACAAAGCTAGCTGTGGAAGGTGGAGTGGCTGAGCTTTGCAGGCTGCGGGGACCTTGTTGTGGGCCCCTGCTTTGCCAGCTGGATGCTTTCAATGGATCCAGGAGATTAAGAAGGTAGTCGCTTTTGTTACCTGTGTTATCTGTCTTCACTTTGACAGGCTGGAGCATCTCAGCAGTGCTGGTAGCACTGGATAAAAGCTGAGATGGATGAGAGGAATAATTTACAGACTGCTGGATTTCAGGGTCTAAGGACACACTACCAATTCCAAAGGGCTCTGGGATAAGATCTGAAACCAAATGGCTACGTCCTGTAGTGTGGGTGGTGAGAATTTCTGTTGGCCCAGCTGCAGTCTGATGTTTGGAAGCCCTGGGCGCTGGTGGTGGCGGCACTATCCCCAGTTCAGGAGTCTTTCTTCCCTGTGGCCTAGGAATGGTGATGTTCCCTTGAATGGCAGGATTTGGTTCGTCCTTTTCTGCTGGAGTCAGAATGCTGTCTCTGCTCCGAGGTCTCCATGAGTTACCAAGCGCAGTCAAGGGCCTTTCTGGTGAGCTTTGGGAATACTTGGTAGGAATAGCCATGTCATCCTGACCCATACTCCACAGCTTGTTGTAAGGGTGAGATAACTTCATGGTTGGCACAATCCTATTCTTCTCAGACACACCAAGGTCCATTCTCTGCAAGAAAGCATTAAAAAAGTTAACTTTTGCTGATCTCCTCACAACACAGAGTAATCTAGATTGTTCAAATGATACCTAGACCAAAATGGCCAGAGTAAATGAACATCATTTAAAAAACATGCCTGAAAATTCCCAGGTATTATTCTCACTGCTGAGCATCAGCTTCAAAGAAAACTGTGTGTGATAGCCAAAGGACAAAACAGATTCTGAGGAACAGGGCAAATACTTCCTCCTTTAGAAGTAAAGGCTGCAGTTTTAGTGGAAAAAGTTACTTGTCTTATAACTAAGTCCCATTCCAATAATTTCTTAATTCAGAAATGAACTTTGAAATGCATGAACAAATGGCTGGAAAATGGATGTATCTACCCAATGACATGGAAATTTTCCTCAGAGAATAACAAAGACAGGCAGCCCAAGTTCTGTGCAAAACCCCCAGTGTACATGGAACCCCGTCCCAACCTGGTAATCAAATGTGCATCGCTGATCTCCCTCTTCTTTGGGAGTCCGCAGGTCTTCTAGGCTCTTAGCTTGGCTGAGAGGCTGAGGTTGCGTTTCTACTTCTAAGTTAGGGAAAATGTCTTCAAGGAGGTTGATTTCTGTGGACTTGCTTGAGAGCAGAGGGCTGGGAGGCAGAGGCTCTTTTGATTTTTCTGGACTGACCGCCTCTTCCCCATCAGCACTGTCAGATTCTTTCAGGGCCCGGTATGGCTGAGGCCTAGAAGAGAAAGAAAAATCACATTGCAAATGACTGACTGTCTAATTATTTTTTTAAACAAGTATTTACTAAGGAGCTGGATGGCTTTACGAAAAGCTTTTGGGTGGCAAAATACAGCTTACAGTGCCCTGTGAACAGCAGGTGTGTGAGCAAAGTGACCAAGGGCAGGAAGACATACAAAGATGACTTTTCAGAAGGGGAAAAGACGTGAGTGGGAAGCACTCAGAGGAAAGCTGCAATCGCGTAGTTACAGACAGGCTGATGAGAGAACTCACTCGGAGCAGGAGTAGCTGGATGCTAGCTCTCTGCTTTGACAGTCTGGCCCTGCCCCTTGGGCAGACCATTGCCACCGTGCTCAGCCCTTGTACCAAGAAGTCAGAGTGAGCGCACTGCCAAGTGCGTTTTGCAGGCACTCACATTCTCTTGCTTCAAGCTAACTCAGCACAGAACATAATTCAGTGTTTTCCTGCAATAATTGGGAACACTGTGCAGAATTCCAATGATTACATTGGTGTCATCTTATCAAGAAACAACACAATCCATTATGGAGACACCTATTTTACATTTACAGCCGAGGCCGAGTTAGCAGGATCTTGCACATACCTCAGCAAAAAACCGAACACCAGCAGATTTGCATATTGGTTCTGTGTACAGAGAACAGCAGCATAATGCGCATCCAATTAATAACAAGAAGTGCCATACATATCTGTGGTGATTGGCATTTGACTGGCAGCCAGTTTTACTGTGGCATTTAAACAAGGTTTCAATTAAAAGAAAATATTTGTGAGACCTGCAAAAACAGATACTATGGAAGAACCCTCCTCCTCTTTCCATATTTTATTATAATACATCTATATCATGCAAATTTATAAACAGCCCATCTCACTTCACTCATCAACACATAAATAGCAGGCATTCAGCTAGCAACACAAGAATGTAATAATGCAAGTACAAGACAGACAGCTGATGGTACATGTCCTTAGGAAGAGGGTGATCTTTCAAGTCTTGGTCATATCTTGAGTGTCTCTCAAAATATATGCTCAAATGCTAAGCACTAGATCATACTGCAAAAAAAGCCCTGAGGAATATTCTGCAAACAAACCGTTCTAGCACCCTGGCCACCTCTGCCCCAAACACAAGAGTGTGGGAACAATTTTCTGGCCCTCTGCATCTGAACCCACCTGTTTGTCTCCCCATGCCCAACTGCCTGCAGTCATGGCCCTTCCCCGTCAGTCTCTGAACTCATCTTCTGCATCACACCATGGGTTTTAGCAACTGGAGACTCCACTATCAAACCAGCAGCCTCTTTCTCCAGCCCCGTCCAATGCCACTGCATCCGGCCGCCTCCAGGTGCTCAGATGTGACTGGGCATCCATTTCACAGCACCTAAAACTGCCCAAACCTGGCCCCACACAGATTTCTGAAGCAGCAGCTCCCACTACCCTGGCATTTCTTCCTACAGGTTCTGGTCAAGTCTGTAACTGCATTTGTTAAAAGAATGAGCATAATTCTGTGCAATTTATCTCCCTTTCTCCCCCTAGAAATCCTCAAGCAGGTGAGATTAGGAAAGAACAAATCCTCAGGATGATGTTCAGTGAGGCCATACCTCAAGACTGCCCTCAGGGGTTGGTATGTTCCAACACACAGTAAGGGATTTAATACAGCTGACTCCGGGTGTGCCTCCCTCCCCCTCATTCTCATCTCCAAAAGACAGGTTCGGGCTTGGGGAAGACTGGCCAGGTGCACAGGAGCTGACAGGCAACGCTCCTTCCCCTAACATAAGTACCCTGGGCAGGTGGCAGCATCATGCAGCCCACGATAAATACAGAGGTCTTGTGGACTGGTAGCTGTGATAAGGCCAAGCTGCTCAGCACCATGTTTCAAAACTAGGCAAGACTAAGTTGCAGAGGTTTGGGAATTTACAGCAATTCACAAATTAAAAAGTTGGGACACAAATAACGCAGGGAGTAAACCCAACGAGCTGCTTGTTGTTCCTTGTAGAATTTTAGGTCAGATTGTATTCAACATATTCGGAAGACACCTGCATGGCAACTCCCTGTAGACACTGAGGATGTGGTACTTGACAGAACAGAGAGGATGGGATCAAGCAACCGAAACTAGAAAAAGGCGGTAACTGCACTGAAATAAGGCTCACAGGAAAATCCCAAAAGCACAGCCAGCACTGCACAAGGAAGAACGGCAGAAGGTTTGGACAGCAACACAAGCAGCACATTGGAACAAAGGGCAAGTAGAAGGGTTACATCCCACAGAGCTCCAGTCGATGTAAAACCGTAAGCTGGGCATTGTTGCAGAGTGTTTCATGCAGGAGTATGCTTTCGCATGCCACTAAATATCAAAACAAACAAGCAGGAGAAATGCTGAGCATTCATCAAGCGCTGTACAGACTGCAGGAGCATTTCCAAAATTCCAAGTATAGGAGCAGGCACCCTGACCAATGCAAACCCCACTGTTCGAAGTCTGAATTAATACAATGAAAGAATAAAGGATAGACCATTCAAAAGGAGCAGAGAAGAAAAAGTTTTCAGAGAAGCCAGAGACAGGATCCTCTTCCTGCTGAAATTCATCATCAGAAGAGTCCTCAGAGAGGAAGACTGTATAGTGTCGCATTGGCTTTACAAGGCTGAGGGAAACAGGAAGAGAAAAGGAAGTTATCAAGTTGTCACATTCAAAGCTCCAGAGGAGAGAGAAACCAAGTGATTCGTAGGCTCTAAATCATTTCTGAACGTGACTGACTGCCACCACAAAGAGCTCTGCAGGTAAATGTTGAGCTCTACTTTTCAGGCAGAAAATACAACTCCTCTAAAAATGTCTAGGGTGCCACACAGTTGGGAAGGGTACGAAGGCCTGCAATCACGCCCATATTGCAAAAGTAGCCAATACAGAAACCCATCTTTTCCCCACTGCATTTTCTAGCGAGTTGGGCAACTTTTTGTTCTTTAGAAATACATCCTTGCTGCTCAGATTCTCTGAGCTCTGACCACAAGCACACAAACATTAGATCTACCTCTCTGCTTTACAGATATTTAGTCTGACAGTCTGATATATGAAGGAGCTGACTTGCGGGTAACAGTTCCTACTTGTATCTGGTTTTGAGATCTGAAATTGCTTCTCACTAGAATAAAACCAAAGCTGTCCAAGGATTTCGATGAAATGCAGTTTGTCAAGTAAGATGTATATGTTTCTTTCCTCAATGGTTAACGACTTTCAAAGTCTGGCAGAAAAGGGACGCAAGCTAATTTCTCTTGCTGCACAGGACGGCAACTATCAATCTATGAATTCATTAGCAGCAGCCTGGAACAAAACTCCTTTCAGATGCAAACTTCTTAAAATCAGAAGTGCCTCTGGAAACACACTTTAGCTGCAATTAAAAACACACGCTCCCCCAAAAACCCCAAAACCCGACCAAACAACAATAAAAAAACCCAAGCACCCTCCTCCTCACCAAAAACACTTCACCAGACTTTGGCAAGAACATATTAATCATCTTTATTTTATATACAGAGGTCAGATCTCCAGGATTTGCTCTTGTACCTAATGAAAACAATCCCTAATTTTTTAGTAAACATACACTGGTTGAGGGATAAAACAAAAATATTTAAAGCTTGCTGAATTTATGAATTTTTTTCTATTATTTATTGTAGCTATCAGTTGCTTCAGTTTAACAAAAAAACCAGTAAATACTCTTTTCTGCATAAAGTAGAAGCTTCTGAGATTCACTGTTAACACTGGAGCAAATTCAGGAGTGGCTATCACTGCTTTAAACAATTAAATGCACTATCAGCTTTAGTGGAAGAGGAAAGAGGACAGGAGCAGAGTACTTAAGCAGCAAGACATTGGAACGACGAGGTTGAAGAGTATGAGGAAATTAATAGCAAATATTGCCTCATTTGTAATGCTAAAATATCTTAATCTTTAGTACAGTATGAAGCAAGGGCCACTGTTCATTAACCTCTGGAATACTGAAGCTCTGGATGGCAAAAGAGCTTATAGAAAATATATTCTCACAAATTAAATATTAAGACAAATGCTTCACAACTAAGTGAAAGCAGTAAAAACACATCCAGATTTAGTATCACTAATCAGAGGCCTCTAAAGTACAGCCCAGTGCTCTTCAATCTACTAAAACTCAAGAACATTGTGTAGAGCCACCAAAATTATACACACTTATAATAAAACATATACTCAATTTTCAACAGTTACTTATTCTCCCCATTCAGTTGCGTTCTGGCATATCTAAGTGTGTATGAATGGAAACGCAAAAAACCCAAGAAAACCTCTTTTCAACAGCATTATAAACCACCTTTACATGTCCTATGGACCAAACCACAGGCTGATGAACACTGATGGATGTTGCCAGAGAGCATCATTTACAGGTCTCTCTTTTCTTCCCCCCATCACTAGAACAACGGAAAAGAAATCACTAGGATGATAAAAGTAAACTTTGTCTCTAGCCACCCGAAGGAGGTCTCTTCCCAAACATCTTCATTTTATCAACAATGTATCACTGATAAAATCCTGCTTATGGTAGTGAATCAAAACATACATCATGAATGAAATAAAGCAATACAAATTGAGATGGGGAGCGTAATTTTGCTACTACTGAGCTCCAGAATAAAATTTGTTATTTCAGCGCAAGCAGAATCAGACTCATCACATGGGACAAAGGATGAGTCCTGACCCTGTAGACATCATCTGGCAGAGCAAATGTATCACACCACTACGTGTTATGGTAAGACATAGGTTATGTTGAAATCAGAACAGGACCAAAAGCATGGATAGAAAGAGAAATAATTTGATTTGTTGCATTTATAGTACAGATGTACTAACAAACTACTGCTAGTGGCACTTGAATTCATAATCTGCCTTCACTCTTTTAGTTCTTTTGTCTCAATCACTAAACAACTACATAATAAAGTTACAAAAATCAGTCTAAAAGACTAGGTCTGAAAAACAGAAGTTGGACACTGCAACTGACAGCTGACGAGGGCCTGAGCTGCCGCTGTGAATAAATGTTTATTCACGATCAGGTCAGACCTAATTAATAAAAAGTCTAAAATAGTGGTGGCAGTGGATGCAGCTGATAGTGTTAAATCATAGTCTGTGGTACTCCAATTAAAGCTGTTGCATGGCTGTTCTTTTCCTCTCTCCTGCTATAATAGGCATCCAGGGAAAGTGAGGTGGTGCCGCTGCATTGGGAAAAAATTGCTATAACATTTCAAAAAAAAAAAAAAAATTCCCCCCCCCTTTTTTTTTTTTTTAAGAAAATTACTATTATCCACAAATTTCACTTTACATTAACAAAAGTCTCCACCTAAAATAAATCAGAAATCAAAGATACTTTAAAAATATTTCCTTTCTGAACTTGTATACACATCTTTTTGTCTTAGGAGAGTAAACTACCATTTAACATGATTCCAGAAAATCTAAAACTATTTCCAGAAATCAAGAGTGATGTTGAATTTCCACATATCTTGCCGATGCACCCAATGTTTGGTACGTGCATATAATAAATGGATTGGTGCAGTTGCCCTTAAAGCACTGCCTCTTGACAGCTTTTGTTTGCATCCAGACTATGCTAAATTCAAATGCATCGTGTCTGTGTGCATATTGTAAATAAACTGGGCACAAACTATGAAGAAATAAGATAGGATCTTGTTGGCTAGATCACCAATTGCACTTCAGAGCAGCTCAGTGCAAATAAAAGTAAATATATAGCAAGTTAATATGCACCGGTTTTGTTGCTGTTGCAAGACTCCTTAAATGAAAGCGGGATCTCATCATTAGAAAGAAGAAAGCACTTAAGTTTCACTGTTGGCATGCTCTGTAAGAGATTTTGGTCCAAGATCAGGGATGAACAATCTAAAATTGTCCACGTCTAAATTTTTTATTAGCTTGAGGCGGTAGAATCCAAAAAAAGTGCCTATTCCCTCATTAACCCAATTCGGCAACTCTCCTGCAGTCTGCCACCCACCACTTGCTAGAATTTCATACACAAAGAGCTGTCTCTGAAAAGGCAGGTCACAGCAAGCCCGGCTACAAGGCAGGCACTGCTGCAGTCTTAGAGGGAAAAAAGGATGTGTCCGTCACAGCTACAACCCTCATCATCTCCACATGACTGCACCAGCTCCTGCCTACCTAATCTCTTAGCTGAGTTACCATGCAGATGACTTGCTGATCTCTTTCTAATGTTTAGTTTAACATGTCTTCGGTTAGCACTAGCATATGACAGTACTGACAGCCGTGGCTGTTCCTTTTTAAATATCATGTCAGAAACACAGTGCAATAAAGCTGGGGATGCGCTCCATGGCTCTGCGTACCATTATGATAGTATGGGGTTCTTTTTTAATGAGGAAGATCTGCATCTCGGGAGCTTTTTTCATGTGTCAGGATGCATGGACAAATCAGCAGCACATCACACTGGCCAAAAATGAAATGCTGACAAATGTAGATATTTCAAATTTAATTGACACCTAAATGTACTTGAGATAGAAAAAATATATACAGAAAATGTGAGTACAGGATATAGGAATTAATAAGGAGAATTCTGTAATAATTTTAAAAGATATTGCAGTTATGAGAAAATTAAATTAGTGTATTTTATTAAGTGTGTTGCTTTTTCCTGATTATAGAGCTTATGGTACAAAGGGGTAGTATGGACTGGTTGTCACTATTCTCCTAAAAGATGGCTTCCCAAATTTGAGGGAGGTTTTTTGTTTTTTTTTTAAATTAAGGTATTTTTTAAAGAATAGCTATACAGTAGCTCTAGGGAATTAAGGAATTTGTCCCTCTTAGACAGTAAAATTAAGAGAATGAGGGATTTGAATGCATGGGCTTTTTCTTGCCAGTATGAAATAGGAGACTTGGGACTGAGGGGATTACCCAGTAACTATTCAATCTGAACAAAGCACAGACCTATCACTGGAATTCCTTCCTGCATATTCTGAATACTCAGTACACCCGAGTGTGAGCTAACAAAAATCTTAAAGTACCTATTTGATTTTTAAAGTTTCACTTTGTATACTGTGAACGTTCATAAGAGTGGAATATTTCCAGAAAAACAAAAAACATTAGCATAAAGTATATTTTAAATTAAAACAACAAAAATAATTCATATCACAAGTCATCCAACCGGATAACAAAACCAACAGCTTGTGATCACTACACCCAGTAAAAGGAAGGTAACATTGTTTTGTAGTTTTTATGAACTTTTAACAATTTTTCTGGAGAGTTGAAAATATGAACAAATAATTTAAAGTGGGAACGAGCTGGATGTCACCTCTGCCTGCTCTCACAGATCTAGATGTAAAGTTGTTTTACATTTTTGTACCATTACTCCTACTAAGGACCTAATCACCAATTTCCCTGCAGATACCGTATCTCTTCACAAAGACAAGCTGCATACATTTGGTAGGTTGACTCCAAAGCAGACAGAAGAAATAGGCCCCAAAATTAAAGTTTCTTGTAAACCTTCATGCTGGACAGGTGGGAGAGCCAGGAGCCAGGGTTCCCAGGGGGGAGCCCTGCCTGCCTTGTGCCACGGCTCCTGTTTGACAACAAAACTCCACTGCTCTCCAGATGCTTCTTTCCTGTTTGCTGCCCCTTTTCTGGGCATCTGCTTTTCTGGCAGCACCTTCATTGATTCTAGCTTCCTCTACACCAAATTTCTCCAGGCAGAGGAACCAAAGCGTACGCAGTGAGTACAGTCTGCTATAGCTTGCAGTATTTTCTGATTCCAGCCATCCTTGTTCATATAGGTACTTGCTGGCTTAGTTTTCTTCCTAAGCAGAGACCCTAGCTTGCAATGATGCCATGGAAAACCTTTACCATACACAAATCCTGTGTGGCAGAGCTCTGAGAGCCTGGTTACAACAACTGGAATTTAATGTGCTTTATGAGCCTGTATCATTTAACACAGTCATCATGCTGACTTCATACTAAATTCAGTGTAATAACCCACTATTGCACTGCAGCCTATTTTCATTCATATGATATAAGGGAAAGCCATTAGCTTCTCATACTAAGTCCTGCACGACTTCTGGAAAGCCATAATGAACTGCTGCAGCACTGACACGGGTTTAGCCAGCCCAAGAGCCTTTTGACATGCTGTTAATTGTGAGCCTGACCCTCTGATTTCCTATTTTAATTTCCTCCCACTCTGCATGCCCTGGAAGCCAGCTAGTCAGTACTTACAGAAGACAGATCCTAGAGCACTCTGGAAGCCTATTCTACATTTAATAGGAAATCTTGCTGTGGTGTAAAAGAGAGCTCTCAAAAAACTGCCTATCTGTTAAAAATACAACATCTTATTTCTGCGAACAACTAATTTGTGTTTAAGGAGGCAGGTCCCACGTGTCTAGGATTGCCCCAGGTGGTAATCCAGCATTTTCTGAGCTCTCATCTACAAATTCTTGCTGTTACCTTATAACTAAAAAAGTTGTGTTTTTTTTTTAAATTATCATTTTAGATTTAATGAAATTTTTTTAAGAATCATAAATATCGCAAACCTTGAATTATTGATACAATTTTTAAAAAAATAAACTTTCTATTGAAATAGAAAAAAAAATTACTGAAAATTTTGATGACAAAAACAATAGTTCTTCTGCCAGCTCTTTTAAATACGATGGTTTAACAACAGACATTAGGAATAATCTTGAGCGTCCTTTGAAGTCACTACTCCTGCCCTCCTGTGTTTTAACTGAAGACTGATTAGAAAATGAGCACATATACCCCCAAATCAATGTTTTTCTTTTATACACATTAAAAAAATTAACTCATGTAACCGAAGATACAAATTTCCAAATATCATAAGAAACCCATTAGCAAATTTAACAACTGAAAGGATGCCTACAGAATGGTTTACTTTTGATAGACGCCATGCCATGTTACAAATGGAAGAGAGGCAGCCCTGTGAAATGACTGTGCTGGGTGTCAGGCTCAGATGGTGCTACTGGCACCCTGAGGACCCTGTTCCCGCCAGCAGGAAGGCAAAGGCCAAAGTCACAGTCTGAGCTCATGAGTCAGATATCCTGGGAAATGTCTCTGAAGCCTTCACATAGTCATTCAAGACGAGAAAGTTAGGGTTAGTTTTAAATATAGAAAGAAACTTCCCATTGAACAGAAGCTCCTGCTCACAAACATCCCCCACACGAGCACCTGAGAGAAGTAACTGGCTCATAATGAGTTTTGGAACCAGGGCAATTAACTGAAATATTTTGGCTAAGTTTAGTTTAAGAAAACCACCCTCTCAGCACTGCGGCTGCATTCATGGAATCTCCTCTGATATGCTATAAGGATATTCCAACACTACCAAGTAACATAAGTGAAAATATATGTTGTGGTGGTTTCATTCTTTTAGAATTATCCAAGAGAGAGAAAACAATGCAAAATTTTTAAAGAGACAAGACTTGGCTTTAGTTTTTAATTTCAGAACAATGTAGGAAGATTCTTTCTTACCAGGACAGAAAAAAGGAAGTTTGTGAAAAATGTCATGAAAATCCTATCTTTAATTACTATTTAAAAAAATATTTTTCCTTTATTCAAAATGTCATTTTGAGATAACTAGTAAGGAAAAAGGTCAGGATTACTGAGTCATTACCTATTTCAAAGGCATTCACCTGAAGTTATTTCTTAGGTAAGCCATTTATTTGAGCTTTAGTTAAGTACAAGGTGAGGTATTTCCTCCACTTGTACTTCCAAAATCACAATTGTACTGTCAGTGTCATCATTGCTCCATGTTGTGTGTCTGTGTCCTGTCTCCTCCCCTTCCCCAACTTGGTTTTTATTAAAACTTGCTAACCAGACACCTTACAGTAGATCTGGTGGAGTGCAGTATTCTGCAATTAACTGTCCGGAAATAGTTATGTTAGAGTTTGTTTTGCTATCTGAAGATGACGACAGGAAAGAATGAAAACACATCGGTTCCTACTGTGATACTGCATTTGAACTGGATAAAATATGAAAGCTGTGAAACATCAGGAAGAGTCCACAATTGGTGCCATATAGCAAGTGTCAGTGGTATTAGGAACATTACCTGGTTTTCTTCCACATTTAAAAGATGGAAAAATCTATCAGTAAAATGATCATGAAGAAAAATAAGTCAGTTTACAGCTATGAAGCATCTTCATTATCTTTTGTAGATTATTGTCAATTGTTTTCACAAAAAAATTTTTGTAGTTTACTCTGTGAAAGCAGCTGAATTGTAAAGACTCACTAAAATTAACAGCAATAAATTAAAATCAGGTAAAATAATACTTGTAATTCAAACATATTACTAGCATTAGTATAAATGTTTATAATTCATGTTTATGTTTATTTCTGTTCTGATGCTGGCAGGAATTGAAAATACACATTAGCAGTAAGCCACACTGGAATGTCAGGCAGCTTTTGAATCCAAATATACATAATCCTTCATATGAAAAAAAAAATGGTTAAATTGACTCAATTATCCTTCACCTATGTGCAGTGACTCACCTTATTAAATATTAAGAAAAAACCTTTATTTTAAAAATCCCTATAATCTTTGTGCAGGGGCAGCTACCCCTCGTGACAGCACAAGCCCTTTTGCAGGATTTGCTATCCGCTCCACAAGAGGGCAACCAACTTCCACTATAAAATGGATAAATCATCCTGTAGAATTTAAAAGTGACCATTCATTTTAGCTAAAACCTAGAATATCTCCCCATCCAGAAGTGGCTGGGGAAAAAGCTAAGCACGCACTTAACTTTAGGGGCCAGGGGAAACTCAACCTCCACCTCTTTCTGCCTCAAAACCAGTGGTAACAGGGAAGTGGTATACATGTTGGGAAAGGGTGAGTTTAAAGAAACCAACTTTTTCTTTTTATGGGATTGTAGTATCTTCGGATACAACAAGTATCTGTAATCTTGGGCATCAGCTAAAGCATTTCACTTTACTGACAATAAAGCAACCACAGGCTGGGATATAAACAAATAACATGAAGTGGCCATGACATAAGCAATTAGTTTGTGCTGCAGGTAGAGATGAATGACAAGGAAATCTCTGTGACAGGTTAGATCACTGCAACCATCTGGTGGCCCCTGTGAGCAGTTCCAATGACTTCCCATGCTTGGGCTGCTCTGCCACAACACTGAGCATTTGTAAAATGCGACTCCACTCCCTGTTCAAGGACAGCATCAAAGATGCTTCATGTGCGGGGAATACCAGTTTAATCTTGCCGCATGACTTGGAAAATGCATACTGGCTCTGCTGTTCTTACCTCACTGCTCAGTTGTTTCCTCTGGTGTGCCAAGCAGGTCTGTCCCTACTCTAGCCACATTTTTCACAAGACTTTCTTCTAAGATCAACCACCCCAGGCAAAACACAGTTCGTAAGCTTCCCAAATTCTGAACTGAGAGGAGGCAATCTGCTTATTCAGACCCTGAAGCAGTACAGCTCTTACCACCCTCTGTATCCAAACAGAACTTACTGCTATTCAATCTTTTGTACTTCTGAACAGTTGAAGTAGCAACACTCTGGAGAATACAAGTAATTTTAAATCCAAAATGCAAACTGACGTAGCCTACACATATATTTGCCACACACAATAGTGTCTTTTGGGCTACGTTGGTAAGGTTCAATATATCCATTCTCTTTTGAGGTTTTCACTTGATGGCCTATTGTTTAACTCAACTATGGCAACGCATTAAGAATATCTGCAACAATACACAGTATCGTTGTCTTTGTAAAAAGTACTTTAATATGTGGCATTTATGAAACTCTGAAAAAATCTCTCCAAGGTAACAGAATATACTGTTCATATGAACAAGAGAGATGTTGGAAACCAACACATTTTATACACGAGCAGTAGGCTACAGCAGTACAGCTTATTTGGAACATTACCCCTGTTTACTTCATAGTCAAATCTAAAGAGATGGTAAATTTGCTAGTACTGTGCAAGACAGTTAAGCTCTACAAGCCTTCACTATAGAGCTCATTACAGACCTTCTGTTAACGGACTCTAACAAGCATGAGACACAACCCTTACTGCCATCACTATAAAACAAACAATTCTCTATCTTCCAGGTAAAGCCTGGCAAGAACAGTGGATTTGCAGGGATGTGGCTAAAAATTTCATTTAAAGCATCGTTCAAAAAAAAAACCAAAACAAAACAACAAAGAAATTAACAACCCTCCAAAACTTGAAAACTTTCTCTTAACAGGCTGATCAGATTATGTCTAACTTGGCAAAACAGAATTTTCCAATAGTAAACTTAGGTTTCTCGCTTTTTCACCCTTCCTCTAAAATGCTCCAAAAATTAAAAACCATTTTTTTTGTTAGTTAAAAAATTACTGTAGTAGTTTTTAATGTCTCCTTTGGCTAGTTCCAGTTCTGAACGTGCTGTTTGTTGACAACAACGCAACTAGAGAGAAGCAGAGCAGCAAAGTACTTACTGTTCTGGACTAGAAACTGAAGTCCTTCGTCCTTCCACAGCAATATTGCTCTTGGGTCTCTTAACAACATGAGGTCTTGGTGGGCGAACCTATTACATACACATACATAGAAGACATTTCATCAAATACTTCAAGTTGATCAAACAGACATAAATAACAAAATATGCACAACTACCATAATCTAAAAGGTATCTTCCATTCAGAATTGCTTTTCAACATCTGTACTTCTTGTGCCATAACAATGTTACAAATGAATGTAACGGTACCAATGAATATAAAGTATGAACATAAACAACAGGGACCCACAGCTTGTTTAAAGACAGAAACTCCACGTTTTTGAATAGTAAATTAAATGTATATGCTTGTCACTGACTGTTAGCTATTAGCAAAGCAATGAAAATTTGTTCCACTGTCTGGTTTGGTACAGGCTAAATTTCTGATAAAAGGTTCCCTAAATGTAAGCTTCCCCTTATACAGTTAGTTGATAAGAGTTGGAAAATCCTGTGTGTTGCTGTACATTGTATTGGAAAGTGGAGTTCAGCTCTGACATCATGATCCTTTTGTCCTCTTGTTCATAGGAACACAGCTTCTCAAGTCAAGACTTCTGTGTAAGGGAGCACTGAAAAATTTGTCCTTAGAATAAATGTTATAACCTAAAAAACATAGCTCATTCTTCATTTGCTTCCTTTCAGCAGCTGAAGAGACCCTCGCCAGACATATTATCATTATCACCACTAATGTTATGTCAGCATATCTTTTGTTGTCTGTAATAAAATCCAAAGGTTTTCTGTGGAAGATGATGTTGCTGCCAATCCAATCTTAAATAAGATATCCATCACCTTCTAATGTTCAGAAATCAAGATTAATTTCCTTGCATTAACTCCACAAGCAAACAAGCCTTACTTCACGGAAAGGAATAAGCACACATGATCACTATGTAGGCAAAGTTTATGCATGTGCCTCCCTATACTGGTGAGCAATCCTGCTGATGAACTTACCCTTTGAGTCAAACATGGGAATGAACATTTGCAGCATCATGGTCAGGCTGTACAAAAAAGCTTTCCATTTTTTAGTAAGAAAGTACTACTTTACCTGAAATGGAGTCTGCTCTGTTGGCTTAGCTGAATGCTGGTTTCAACAGAAATCCCCAAAGCCATCAAATAAAGTTAGGAATACAGCTCAACTTCCGACCTGCCTGAGCTTGTGCTCCCTTAATATCCACAAAATAAAGGAATTTGTAAAGGCTTACAACTTAAGCCTACAACCTTTGGATGACTAATGAATTTATCTGCAATGACAGAATAGATGCAGATTTCCCCTACCTCTGCAAGTGTTTACTTTTTGGGTTTTTTGTTTATTTGTTTGTGTTTTTGTTTTGCTTTTTAAATTATTATTTGTTGGGGGTGGGTTGTTTCTAGGCTTCCCCCCTCCCCAGGCACATAAAACTCAAATTTCCTTGCCAGGAAAAAGCCACCAAATCATGTGTAGTGTTTTTGCACTACACAACAATATGCAGAAGTTAACAGCAGGATTATTGCATTGGATTTTCATTTCAAATAAAATGGTGTACAGCAGATACGATGAAGAAAGCCAGAGATGTATTGCCACTATTTCTTAGGAAAAAGGGCTTATAAAAAAGGTCAGATGTTAAGGTCTTGAAGATCAGTCCCCCCACAAGGCTGCTCCTCTCTACAATAAAGACGGCTTAAGAATGTGAATTTATGGCAGGAATGGAAGGATTAAGTTTGTGGCAACTTCAACTGAACTTGCAACGTGGTGAAACATGGGGAAAAGAACAACAGAGCTAATTAGACGAGCTGAGCTGTCAGAGTGCGGCTGAATGGCTCGGTGCCAACAAACAAAAGGAATGGGCTGGCAATCAGCAGGATCGATGAAGAATACTGCTTCATTAGGGTTGATAAAACAGAGAGAGAGAGAGAGCAAGAGAGTGAGTGCGTGCAAGAGAGGGGGGAGAGAAGCAAGAGGAACTGGGGGGAGAAGAGAGCGAGAAGGAGAAAGAGAGAAAGAGAGGAAGAAAGAAACCTGTTTAATTAAATCTGAGCTGGAAGATGATGTGTAAAGCTGGCTTGTCATCATGCTGTGAACACTTTCACCTTTTGGGTGGTACCTTGGGGGAGTGATGGTGATGAGGGAGAGAGATGAGAGTTTTGGATGGCTCTAGGGGGCCACCAAACCAGTGAAGTGCAGGGTGACATGCTAAGTAGGATTTAGAGCATTGTTCATGGGAGACTGCAGGGAAAAGCCAGGAATCAAGCCAATTCCTTGCTGGATTTTGAGCCTTATGTAGCCAAATAGGCAAGGTTAAATGCTTATCAAATGCAAAAGTATGAAAGAAATCCAATTACATGCACACACAGCCAAAGGAAGAAAGGTAAACATCCAGTACAGAAGGGTTAAATGTGCAACTTTATGCATAATTATTATATTTTAACTTTTTCTAATTGAATGACGTTTCCAAACAGCCACTATTAATCCAAACAGAATTCTATTAATTATAAGCAACAACCTTCTCTCTTTCATAATACCACCACAATTCATTTCCAAAACAGCAGAATGTAAGGAACATATCTGTTCTGCTTCCTTAACCTCTTTTCGGTCTGTGTTTTTTGTTTTATTATTAGTAATGGCTTGCATTGCGAGGACTAGTGCCCATGGATTCCTCCTCGTAAAAGATATATCCTGAAAACAGTATGTATTTCTCGGGAATTCTGGTATTATGTGGACTTGGTTGGAAGAGCAGAGAGACCTGGTCTCCTCTTTCAGCGCTTGCTGTGAAAGTCTAGGATAAATGACTTACCAATACCCACCTCTAATATATGCCAAGACTAAGAGAGGGAAAAAGCAGCCTGCACAAAGTATTATTTACACACAGAAAAATGTGTTTCAACTATTAAAAGCCAAATAACAGTTCTGAACAACAACAAATTGATGTATATTTGGTACAAGCATATTTTTGGGAGTGATTACAATAATTTACATTTATCTTGAATTTCCTCTTGATGAATGAAGCATTTCTGTTCCACTTATTGACACAGCTAGATGAATGCAACAGGAGCTTTTATTATTACATTTCCAACCTTTTATCAATCACATTGGGAGCAAAGACAGTTGACACAAACACATTATAGTGAGGACTATTAATGCACTACAGCTGGGAGATTAAACAGTCTTAGCAAGACTTTGATGCAATAAATTAATCTGAACAACACTGTTTAGCAACTTTTGTACAGGGGAATCGCAACATGCCCTCATACACCTGCCAAACACAAAACAAGAGGGCTGTGAAGCACGAGGGGAACCCCTTAGTACCATGGAAAGTTTATTCCTAGGGTAACATATCTGGGAGGGTCTCCCATATCAATTACATTTAAGAGAACACATATAAGCATAGTGAATGCTACCTTCTAAACAGAGAAAACAGAAATCTGCAGTGCAGGAATCCATAAAAATGACTCTGTTAAGCTAAACACCCAGAGTTAAAAAGAGGGAGGAAAAGAAATACATGCTATTGAAATGTAACACAGGAACATGCACAACAGACCAAAAGTTATCACACACCCAAGTGCACTTGTTAACCAGTTGCCTGATCATCCCAAACACATTTTTAACAAGTTTTAGCAAGATTAGATTTGAAAACTTGCATCTCTCTCTTTCTTATGCACATACACGTATGTATAAGGAAGCAAGGAGTAAGATGTACTTTCCCTTTGGGGGAATTATATTGATAAAGCAAAAGTCCTGAATAAAAATGAGTATCTTCCAAGGCCGTTGCAAAAAACAACACCCCTTTTAAACTAATACCACTTTCCTGTACTACTAAAAAAAAAAAAACAAACCAAAAAACAAAAACCAACCCACTGGTGCAGATCCAGCACAATTTCCAGTTTTAAAGCCATCTGGCATACTTAATTTATAACAATTGTCCTACAGTTAGTGTTTTGAATGAAAAACTGCTGAGATAAGGTATCCCTGCCTAATACAGTACAGGTATTGCACCGAGAATAATTTCTGTGTAGTTCTTCTATGGAAGAGTCACTTCCTCCAGCCAACATGCTGTGCCTACATTTTTTATACTATGTAATTACATAAGAGTCCCAGCTTGCATTTTAAATGAACATAAAGTACATATGTATATCATCCATAATGTGGTACTAATGTTCTATGTAATAATATAGACTTCGCTTTCTTCATGTGTATTCACTCATCTATTCCATGGAGAAAAATTAAGCGTCCCAAATTAATTTAAAGCATAACTTGCAGAGAATAAACACTTTCTCTTCAGACCTCTGCTTCCTTTCATATTGGAGTTTAGTGCAAGTCTTCAAAAGCTCACTGGCTAAAAACTTAATGCTAGCCTAGCAAGACTTTTTGTTTAAGAAATCACGGCAAAAGTAAAAACAAATGTTGCAACAGCAGCATCAGTTACCTGCAGAACTGACTGAAAGTTGCAGAACTCGTCAAAGAAAAGCAGAATAAATGCAGGTCCCAGGGCTGTGCCACAGCAGAGAAGAAGGGAGTTTAGGTGCATAATTCACACATCGCTTTTTTACAAAGTTTGTCAATCCAAACTACTGAGGTTTAGTAATGCTACAAGGAGCGTAATTCAGGCAGTGTTAAGCTGTGGCAGTGAAATAAAACTACCAACTACTCACGGGCCTAGATGAACGCTGTATCTTTGGAGGCGGTGGCCGAGGCGGACGGAGTCTTTGCTGCTGTATCAAAGTGGAAACTAAATTAAATAGTCACCTACATGAAAATACCTCTGATTTTGTGGCAAAAGCAGTATGAGTGGATGACAACACATGATTTACCTTAATGTCATACTCACCTCTCAAAATGCAATTTTTTTCATTTTTTTTTTTAAAACAGTGACAAATCTCATGACCTACAAAGTGGCACCATAGGAAAGGCAGCTACATCTGCCTGTTGATGTAGCCTTAACATAGCTTATGTTAAATCAAAGGTAGCACGATCAACACTCCAGACCAGATGATCCAAAATTTACTGAGACAACAAAGATGCTCAAGGTGGATTCTTGGACCTCTAGGTCCGAGTGTACTAGACAACATTTATGCAAATGGCAGGAATCCTGCAAAGCAGGATATTCAAAAAAGCTTTCACTAAAATCTTAAGAGTGATTTCAGTGCTTGTGAAAACTTATGGTAAAGGCCTCAAACCAGCAAAAGTATTTAAGAGCATGGGAAAAACCCCTAAGTCAATTAAACCTTTCATACACAAAGATGAGCACATGTCTAGCTACTGTACTGGATCAAGGTTTAAATGCATTGCCTAGAGCACAGTGTATACTGTCATTGTAAAGAAAACTAAAAGCCTCATCGCTGACAGTTCTAATGAAGACAGAACAGTGCATTAAGATGCCTATTTTGGTGTCTCATTTTTTAAATTAGCAGTTGGCCAACTCATTGCTTTTTAACAGCACTGGAGCTATTCCAATCCAGTTGCTTTTGACTGAGCCAACAGCAAGACTCTCCTCCCGCAGATGGCATCTTAAGGTATAGTCTGTTAAACAAGGAATCCACTGACAATTAACAGGATTTTAAATAAAATGATCCTAAAGTACAATTTTGATACTGAGAACAAGATCAAAGCTAATGTCCTTTCTGTAGCAGCTTGCGTGGCACTGCAAGAGAGGAGGAGAGCCCTCGGTGAGGAATACACAGGAATGTCTGGACACCTGCTCGACCAGACGATGACGACTGCATCACTGCCCCCAGCCCACGGTGCCTTCCATAGACAAAACCTGTCAGCTGTACAGAGACGGAATAGGAACTGGCAGTGGGAGTCAGCTTCTTCAGACAGAAAAAGAAAGCTTACGCAGATTACTGTATTTCTCTCCTAAAAACATTCCAGATTCATATCTCAGCAGTTCTTACCTTCTTACTAGCACAGTCTTTATTCTAGATTGACAGACATTCTCTCTCCACTACCCTCACACTGTGTAATAGTACAACTCCAGCCTACCCTTTTTCACACCATTTTCATTCTCGCATCTCTTCAGACTTTTCTTTCAAATTTCCCAATAAATTACACTTTTGCATCCATTGGTTCATTTCTCCTTCCTTGTGTTGTCAATGAAGGAGTGCCAGACTGCACACATGTACTTGGCTCAGCTTTTTGGGTGGGTGAGTTAAAAAAACGAAGGACACTTGGGATGGAGAGCTGAGGCCAGAATTATTCTATGTGATAGCTTCCCTCTCTATTTTCCAAGAAAGCAAGTATGAAAACAAAGAGCACAAAGACAGAAAAGACAGGGTGGCAAGCTGAGGTGGCTGCCATTAGCCCTACTGAACTGTTTCCCTTCTGTACCTTACATTACTCAATTCAGTCACAAAAGTTGAGTTATGCTGCCACGTATCTTCCTGTCTTAACTGCTCAGGCTGAGAGCACAATCTTAAAATATATTTAACTTCTGTTATGTGAGATAGCATACTTATTTTCCATTATGTTTCAGAAGCATAATGGAACATCTGAAAAACAGAAATTTGCAATTTCTAGTTACTTAAAAGACATTCTCTTAATACCTAGCAACTTAGGAAAAGTATTTGATGATGCAGAAAAACAAAATGCAACTTTTTTTTTTTTTTAAATATGCCTCCTGCATATATACTTCCTTTTGTTATTTTTTCTCTTTTACACACCTAGAAATTGTGAACATTTCTACATTAGGAAATTCTCAAGTAGGATAGTTAGGTGGGAAATTTAAGTATTTTCCTAAAGCCATGGCTAGCAGTGTCTTGAGCACTATTTATTTTCCATTACTATTTTTATTCTGGATCAGTATGTTTTCATGGATATAAGAATTACATGGTCTTACTTAACATGTTGATGTTCTCATTTCTTTAGTATTAGTTCATATCACTGAACGTGTATTTTTTTGTTTCAAACACTGTACTGCAGCCCTGGAAGCTTCTTTGATTTGGGAATTAGTTTTTACTTTCTATAGCAAAAGCCAGGATAACTTTTGAGGAAATACTGCAAGACTGTAGCATCCACAGTGTCAGCTGATGAACCAATGGCAGTATTATTAAAGGTTCTGACAGAAGTGTGACAAAGGCAGGCCCTTCAGAGAGCAAGACAGACAGACAAGACAGGACAGACAACAGCTGAGGATTACCTCTCAGCGAGACGGTCAATACATTGATTATAGTCACTGCGAGGACATGTATAACTGAATTGTACTTACCCACCCACGTACTCGCTGGAGGAAAAATATTTTTCGGAGGAAACGTGTGACAGGATTTGTTAATTATCTGCCACATCACCGTTTGATTAGACAATGGCAATAAAATCAAGTTTTAAATATTTGGGGGTATCTGAGAACTACGCTTTGTGTTAAAAGTGTCACCAATATCGGTATCCTTTTCAGCTGAATTACTAATGTGAACTGCAGAATATTCATACACAAGTCAGAGAGTACACAAAAGAGTAAGAGCATTAGATATTCCAGTACAATGCGGAGGAGTTTAATAGGACTACCATCTCATTACATACTCCCTGCCTGTAGCCAAACCACACACAGCACTAATATTTTACTCCCATTAGTCCTAATTGACCAACAATTACAAGTCAGACCTTAAAACATCATGATGTTTGGCCTAGAACTCAAAAATATATTTACTTTTTTTTTTTCTTTTTGGTCTCTGAGTAATAAGCGTTAAGTCCATGTTGCTTTCAATTTTTCTCTCATTTCAAGAGGGTCAAAACCTCTCTTCTATAATATAAACTATGATTCTCATTTAATTACTCAACTCCAGGACAAAGGCCTACTGAACACGGAATTTCTCAAGTTTTATGATACATGCATGAGTTACCTACCCTTACTGAGGTTATCTCAGCTTCCATTGTATTTGATGATTGTGAAGTGACATAGATTTTAAAAAAATATTTACTTAATTATTTGCAATTCAGATAGACTTTTTTTAACACAATATAAAATTAAAAGCTGAAGTGAGATGTCATACCTGCAGTCACCTCTTCCCAGCATTCTCCTCCTTTTTACTAAGCTTTCTATTGGTATCAGCATTGATTCGTCTTGCTGCTCTTCCAAACATACCTTTTCCTTGACTGAACTCTCCTCTTCTCTTACTGAAGTTATCACACGACAAATCAATGCCACATAGACCGACATCTTGAATTCCAGGTGGAATTCAGTCCAGCCATAATTTACTGATAAATCCATAGCTTTGAAGAGTCACAATGTAAACTCTTTATGGAGCTACCCTAAAAAAATAATCATCATTCAAATTTATGACCTTGCTACAAGATTTGCCAGTGAAAGAAAGGATGGATAGCTGCTTTTTCACTGTCATCTGCAGCATCGGCATCTTGAGAAGCTTTCCTCAGACAGCAGTTAAAATTCTGTATCTATCTACTGAAAAGCTTCTTGTTTCTCCTCTGGAACAGCTGGTACTTTTCTCTACCAGTGGCGAGATACTGGACAAGACACATGATACCCAAGGTGAGTCTATACAAGAAGCAGCACTGATACACTCCAGCAAAAGTTTCAGCTGGCTTATTTTTGGTCAAGGTTATCTAATGCAGAATTCAGTTAGATGGAAAAGGAAGGAGGGAAGGAAAACAAAGAAGTTTTTTCTTTCTCTAAATCATAGGAAGATTTCAGACAGAATGCTCTAGTTTGCCCAAGGATAGAACAAGCACGTGCTAGGGCACATTTTTGCAAGTATCATTTTAGTTCCATGTAAGTGAAAATGAAAATTACCCTATATATTCATGTATAAGCCAGGAGTTTCAAGCTGAAATGCAAACTCAGATGAGGAGAAGAGAGTGGGTCTTCCAGGCAAATAAACAAACTACCACATAAAAACTGTCTGAAGAGAATAGTTTCACAGACACAACATGTTCCTGATGCAAACTCTAGAAGCAGTTATTTGGTGTACATACCAGAGGTAGGATTTCTCTCATATTAGGGTTCTGTTTATATGCAGGTCAGCACACAGAGTGCACGTAATGCTATGACAAACCGGGGCAGGGGAGCAGGTCTGGTGAGGGAAAGGAGTTATAACTCAGCCAAATACCCTTCAAACAGAGATCCCAACAGGCCGGCTATTTGTAGGCACGCACTGAGCTGAAGGACCCACTGGTCTCACAGTCCAGATCTAAGGGGGATAAGGTTACTGCTAAAATGCACACAGTGGCTGAGTTGACTACAAGAACTGGAGTGACAAAAGTTGAGTTGGTAAAGCAGGAGAACACATAGTCCGTTGGCATTTGTACACAAGGGGCCTCTCTATCAGACATTTCCTTGATGCTATTGATGAAAAAAGGGCAGTTTTCTTTGGGTGATGGTTACAGGCAGATCTACTCAGTAACAATGAACCATTCCTTTGCAGGAGCTAATACTTTCATATCCTTATCCTGTCACTGGATTATTTTTTCCAGCTGAGATTTACATATCACATATGATTAACCTTTCATCTCTGATCAAAAAAATAATTCTATGTGCTTCCACAATAAAGACACATACAAATGCTGCTTTGGGAAAAGATTAAAGGCATAGAAACTTCTGTGTCTCTTGGACTTTTAAATAGGTATCGTGTTAACTTAACTCACAGAACTGTGACCTCAGTACTTGTAACAACACAGGCAAATCCAACACTCAGATTCAAATTTAACTTGTCCACTAAAGTGCTACCAGACATAAAGTTCATTTTGAGGTCTTGTACCTCATACTATATTTCTGAAGCCTAATGAGATCTGAATAGAATGATAAAACAAAATGACATATTCACAGCAGTGTGGTCTCTCAATTAAATATGGATAGGACAATAGTAGGGCTTAAATCAGTGTGGTGAAGCATTGTGGTTTAGACCCAGCCGGCAGCTGAGCACCACGCGGCCACTTGCTCACCCTCCATTCCCCCCAGTGGGATGGGGAGGAGAATGGAAAGAAAAAAAGGCAAAAATTCCTGGGTTGGGATAAGGACAGTTTACTAGGACAGAAAAGGAAGAGGAAAATAACAACAGCAATACTTAAAAAATAATATACAAAGCGAGTGATACACAATGCAATTTGCTCACCCAGACCCGATGCCCAGCCCGTCCTTGAGCAGCTACCCCTTCTCCCCAGCCAGCTCCCCACCCTTATATACTGAGCATGATGTCATGTGGGATGAATATCCCTTTGGCTAGTTTGGGTCAGCTGTCCTGGCCGTGTTCCCTCCCGGCTTCTTGTGAAAACTAACTCTATCCCAACCAAAAACCAGGACAAGCACAGAAAAGAGTGCAAAGGGCAGCAAGGAATAACGACATGGAGTCCACCAGGAGATAACTGTTATTTGCCCTTCACCACAGCTTCATTTTTAATGCTCTGTCACCAGAATGGGCTAAGCAAGTATATTCGAACTATACGAAGACCATATTTACTGGAGAAGCCACTGATTTGAAGTTAATTTGTTAATGCAGCAAAACACGTTGTTTCTGAAAGGTCAGTAGGGGAAGCTGTGTTGGAATATCAACTTAATTACCTGTGCTGTAAGGATGAAGGGCTGCATTGCTAAAAGCTGCTAAATTGCTATTCTAGGTATGTTTCTAAATGTATATATGATAGTTTTTTCTATGAAGGGGAGAAATGTCTAAATTATTACTTTCTTACCAATAGCTGTTTACCAGCATACCTTTTTACTCTAGACATTTTCTTAATTGTCTTGTTCCAAATACTTCTGAAGTAACAAGACAGAAAATTTGGAGAAAGCCAATTTTATAACTGCAGATCTGGCACTGTTTTACTAATTATCAGACAAGTGATTTTTAAGCTATGAGATACTGGAGGCAGAAAAAAAAAAAATCTTACATTCACTTTTACACTGTAAAAATACTATTTAAAAATTATAGATCCCACATCTCATAAAGCGGCTATCGTATATCCAAGGAACTTTCACAATACAGCTATTTAGGGTTTTTATACTAGAGAAAACATTACAAAAAGATAATTTTTGGTCTGCGAGGTAACAGCTTGTGAGCAGAATATTATCTCAAACTAATTGTGGATGTCTGTTGAGATTTTTTTCTAAAGTGGTATTCAAAACAGAGCCTTTATGACTAAATTAGAGGTGCTATTTCATATGCAGCAACAAGTGCAACTAGAAAAAATGCATAAAGGAAACATAACTAAATGAAAACTGGTTTGTCAGTACATATAGAAAGAAGTGTTTCTCCTACTCAATTAGTAGTGAGGGGTGTTTCTAATAATTTCCAATGCAAAGCTCTTCTACATGAATATTTTCTTTTCTTTCAGAAACTCAGGACTGGTTTAAAAACTGCTAATGTGTTTTAAAGACAATCAGACATGGGAGAGAGAGAGGCACTGTCCTGAATGCTCAAACACATCATGCTGCAGAAGCTCTGAAGTGCTGACTTTGGAAGAATATGCTGGACCTCAACCGAACACTCAAAAAAAAAAAAAACCTCAGAGAAAATAACAACACTGAAAAATGTATGGTACCTAAAAAGATTCAGTACAGAAAGCAGATGGAATCTATGAGGCAGCTGTTTTATTATCCATCCAGATCCCTGCACAGCGCGCACACTACTTTTTACATACTCCCATATGTACAGCTCACAAACTGGGATGACAAGAACAGTGTATGCTTTACAACATATATTTTTAATTTACACTCTGAAATACTTCAAAAGAAATCTGCTGGGTCCTGTGATAAAAATAATCTCCATGCTTTAAGGGATGCCTCATTCTTCAAGCCATATTTGTAGATTAGGAAGGTAGAATGAATCTGGCAAAAATGTAGCAATGCCTATAGCTGTGCCAAGAATTTATGAAAGAGGCAGAGCCTGCTGCAATTAAACTCTCTGATTAGTTTAATGAGAGAAACAAGGAGTAGCTCCTTACCTTTCTAGCCAGGAATCTTCTGTTACATAACAGAGAGGACAGTAAGAGAAGGAAATTAAAGGTAGGTGCCTATAAGCTCCTATTTTCCCTAATACTGATAATGATGATCTTTATTTCAAGTGTCTGAGTCTTATCTGGTGCTGTGGGATACTGCCAAAGATGCATAAGTCCATCCGAAAGCCACTGAGAGGAAACTCACTCTTTATTATAGGGGAAGAAAGGGGTTTTCTGGAAGTCTATCTTTGCTCCCTCTCTCTCCTGGCTGAGGCAAATTCTGTCCTTCCTAATCAAGGGTAAAAAATATCTTTTTATGGTGCATCTAGACACAGAGCACTGATAACTCATCCTCACTTGGCAGTGTTGATAAAGTCCATCTATTAATCTCATATTGTGCAAACAATCCCAGAATAGCTAACTTTTTAAAATATTAAGTATTATGCAGAAAAGCACAGTTTGCTTTAAATCTAGGACTTACATACATCGTACTAACCAGATGTAGATCTCTCTTAAAACCAAGAATGAAAGCAGGAGCATGATATCAGGATCATGTGTATCTTGTCAAGTTAAAAGGTTCCACCAGGATGAAGCAAATAGCCTTCTTAGCTATGTCTTATAATTTGATTGTTATGGAAGAGTGCCAGGGACAGAAAATCCTAAAGCCATAGGTTACACTGCAGCGGATGATTATTGTTTACAACTGATGCTATTCAAAAAACACATGGCTTAAGTAATAAACCCCTTGGCGTTAGAATTGAATAATATTTTATTTCTTTTATCTGCAATTACAGAAAAAAAGGAAGAATTTTGAGAATTAGATGATATATTTTTCTATGTGTGCAAAAAGTGTTTGAGCAGACAGACATACTCAGGCCATGCCCCAAAGTAGCATGTGTTCTTATATGATGTTGATGGGAGGAATATTATGTAGTAGTGGTTAACTTGTAATGGTATCTGTGGGTTAAAGACCTGTCAAGACTTCAGATTACTTTCTAGCTCCAGTGACAGGAAAGTTCATATACTACGCAAACAAGCAGTACAAAACCCACAAAAGATGCTATCAATGTAATTTGAGATTGTGACCACTTAGTTCTTCTATTTCACTTTTCATTTGCTGTGCAGTTGAAAATAAACCCTGACCTCCTCCCATCTATACGTGCGCTCAGTTCTTCTAAAAAACTGTAAAAAAACCCCATACTATTAAACTGATATTATTCAACAGTTTGAAGACTCCTGACATTTTCCAAAGTGGATGGCTGTCAACAGCCTCTTATTTACCTGAAAACCACTGTAAGTTAAGCTATACGTAGCAGGTAGCTCTTCCCACAGGAAACAAATGCCTACAGAAGACAAAATATTTAATTCAATTGAGAGTCATTCTGGTTCAAAAAAGCCTCACACATTTTGTTTCCTATTTTGTTTATATGTAGTGAGGCCTTAGCCGACTAAGAATCATACTGCAGGTGGCTAAATACATAAGCCAGGAGCAGGGTAGCATTCTTTTAATCCAGTTTCTAACTGCTCTGTTCTGTTTCTGTAGTGCTTTGACATGAGTGCTCCTTGCTGAGCCTTCATTTGCAATTTGCTCCAGCAATCAATGCCATTTGGGTAAGGGGGTAATTTGCAAAGATTCACTAGTTTAAATGCGTACATCATTTTTTTGTTCTGAGAACGTATCAGAGAAAAAAACAAAGAAATTTCTACTTACACAATAGACTTTAAGTAAATTTCTTTGAGATACTCATTTTTACATAGACCACTGCTGCCCATTCTACCTGCTATCCTTGTCCCACAGGGCAACCACTGGTGACTTAGTACCATTCTTTGTTATTTCTTTGGTATTTTGTCAAATATCAAGTATATCTCCTTTGCACCTAACCTTTTCCACCAGATTTTTCCTAGACCCTGCAATAATAGCAGAATCCCACACTGAGACAATATCTATGCCTCAATCCTAGATGGATAACTCAGCAAACACCCGGGTATGTTCATGGTCCTAAGGCACATCTAACACCCAGAAAATAACATAGCCCATGGACTCTACATTGCATGATGTGCCTTAGACTGAAAGGAGCATAACTTTCATTTGTACAGAAAGAGAAGAGTTATGCTACTGCATGATGAAAGGACCATGAAAGAAAACTCCCTCAACTCCTTGAACCACACCCTTTCTGGATTACTAGCAAAACAGCAAGGAGGGGGTTTTTTCAGAACTATTCACAGAGATAAAACAGGGAAGGGTTTGAGAGAGAACCTCATTGAGATGATGTTCAAATTTCCAAAGGAGTTCTACCAAAATGAGGTATATTTTGCAGTGGCTTGTTTTCATTCTGTTTCTCAACATACATGGATGGAGAGACATGTTGCAAAAAAACCCAGACCCCAGGAATATATTTATCCCCATGTGTTAAAGTCTATCCATCTACTATCTCAGCAGAGTTTAAAATCACAGCTAATAGGTTAACAACTGTTTTTCTTCTGCTTCAAATGAAGAATATCAGAAAGCTGGGGGAATATTCGGCTTCCCAATTTGTACTGACTGCTCACTGCTACCTGCAATGTCTGTTTGACAGGACTGACATTTTGTACCGCTGTGAGATGGGAAAACGTGTGACATTTTTATTCATGGTGGCGTACGCCCTTGTAATGATCAGCCCTGGTCGATGTGCTTACTGCAGCAGCCCCGAGCCCTCGGAGAACAAACAAGAACCGAAGGTGCCAGCAGTTCGGCTGCCTTATTAAACACCACCAGGATTCTAACGAAGAGCAACTGCTGGAAAATCTCACTGTCAAATCCTCAAGGACATTGTCAACATGGAACTAACTACATATATTTTTCATTTAAAATGCTGGAAAATCCAGCAATGCGATATTAAATATATATATATATATATATCTGCACTGTTTCATGTGTGTTTTCTTTTTTAACTGGTCATTTTGTCAGCTTTACATTGGGATTTCTGTGGACCTGATACTGGAATTCAAATCAAGGAGATCATGCAACCCACGTGATTTAAAACATTGAAAAATGGACATATCCCTTATTATCTTTTAACAGCTATTCCTCTCTAGAAGCAGAATACTTGTGCAGAAAAAAAAAAAAAAAAAAGAGATGGTCTCTCATTTAAGGAGTTCTGTAAACAGCAATGACTATCTGCTTAACTCAGCTTCATCATTCAGTGAGGAAGTCAGCATAATTAGGGGGATACTCCTCCACACAAAAGCACATGACTCCTGTATCTGTAGCATGGCACTCCGCAACTCTTTTACTTAGTGTTAATCAGTCCAGTTGTGAAGGGCAGATCCAAAAAAATGCCTGGCCCAACAAGCAATCTCAGTGGGGCTAGCAGTTAGAAGAATCGTGTGTTTCACATACTCTCTCCCTTTAATCATCTAGTTTAATCCAGGGCCCAGAGGTCAGTTCAGACAGTTCTGGCCTAACTGCACGTATCAACTTCACAAGTAATACTTAAGAAGCTTCTGGATGCTGATCTACATTGATAGACTAAGCAAGTCATCCATAAGACCCTCTGAGCTTTTCTCAGGTTGTCAATCTAGGTGATTTGGTTAGCCTTGCATGTACTGATGTATTTATTTCATATGTATGTATTATTTATAAAGCGCAACTCTTCTTCCACATGCCAACAGTGATGGACCAAGATATTCGCTACAAGATATTTATGGGTTCCTCAACATAACAAGGAAATTCTACAGGCATTATACAGCTGCTATTGCTTGTCACAGTGCCCTAGGAGGTTGGCTCAACAGCAGTATTTTCTCCATACTTCCAAGCATTATGGCATCTGACTTGCATGTACCCAGGGCTGTAAATTTATTCTGAACATCCCTGTTTAAGAAGCACTGAAATGCCTAGACAATTGGAAAACACTAAAAACCATAGTCCTGAATGTGCTTTTTCATGAATGAACACATCTGCTGGATGCAGGATCGCAGCCACATAATCTTACTGCAAAACATTAATTCCTACATAGCATGAGCTACATACATACTACCTTGCTGTAGCAGCTGAAGATGACATAGCTATCTGGCTGCTCATTAGAAAATACTGGCAAGTGAGTGCATGAGAGGCAGTAACCTTTGGGTATGCTCTGCAGGTGGTGTACATCTTCCTAAAGAGAGCGCCAGGTCTCGTCAAATATTTACACGCATGACAGGAGTGCAAGCCTTTTAGTAGGATAACTCCTATCCCATGGATTGCCATTTCTGCAAATCTTGCACACCACAAAGCAGAATTTCAGTAGAATGAATTATTTTCTTGTCCATTGACGTTGTTTTACTCCCCGAAGAACCTGATGGGACATTTGAGTAGTCTCAAGCAACCTTTAGATGGGCAAGTGCTACTGGGCCAACACATTTTCCTTTCTTGCAAGGTGACTTACTGAGTAACAGTGAATTCCTTTCTGAAAGGCACAAAGAAAGGAATGAGAAGAAATGAAGGTAGAAAATATGCTTTCTGAAGACAAAATAATTTTTAAAAACTAGGCTTATACTTTTGCTACATCCACAAAGAATCAAATGGAGAGAGAGAGGAAACTCCACGTGGCTCAACAGAAAGGGACAGGGAGACCATATTGCTCATCAGCGGGGAAGAGTGGAATGGAAGCTCATTTTCTTAATGAAGGTATCTCTATTGTCTGAACAGTTCAGAGTGGCAGGAACAGGAGGCTGGCTTTGCAACCATAACATACAGTTGCATGAATATTAGAAAACGAACTTGTTTTCCCCCTTCTCCTTTGGTTGCTACATCAGTGCCACACAATGCCTGCTGTGATCCAGGGGAACCTGCTATTGTTCCAATGCACCTGGGTGTGAAGGGAGTCACAGGGTCTGGCAAAGGAGCCTTCCTCCCTTCCCTACTTCATCTCTTTTACCCTGGAGATAATCCCTCTCTCTGCTGCCTCTGGCCTCAGCAATCCAGTTTTGCATTTCTGGAATGTAGCTGGCTGGTTTTCTCCCCATCTTCCCCCTGACCTCTTAATGCCATTTAATCTTCTTGACGAAGAAACCTGCCCTACAAAGCAGAGTTGTTTGCTCTGCATGTCTAAGTGCAGATCACGAACAGGAAAAATGAATGTTTTCATTTACGCCAAATGATTGAAACAGCAAATAAGCTGGCAATTTCGTATTTTATGGCCCACAAAAGTTTAACAGCAGTAAGAATCAGCTGGGAAGATAACCTGGACAAGTGTTTTCACAGTCAGATAAGCTGCTTTAGTACGTGAATATATTTTCCATTTGTTTCATAGTTATTCACATTAGCCCCCAGAATACTAATTCTCTCTAGTTTGCATCCAGAATAGAATATGATTGAATCTCTTAGGTAAAGACACACTTGGAAGAGTCTTTTGTATTTTATTAAGCTTTACCTTTTGGTACATAAATGGGATAAAGTATTCTATTTGCTGGTAAATAAAAATAAGCCACAGAAACAAAACACACCTAAGCTGACAAAAGACATTCTAATAGAAACAAGTAGAGAGCTGAGCAGAACTGCCAGTATAACTTGCTTCTAATGAAACGATGCCTTTTCCCAACAAATGATGCTTGTCATTTGTTGTTTTAATTGTACTCCATCAGTTGGGCTACTGACTGTGTAAAAGCTCCAGAGAAAGAACCTTCCTAAGTATAGATTTGTTTTTAAAGAATCTATGCTCACCACCTCTCAAAGAGTGACGGTAAGACTGGGTGCAGGTAATGATCCCGTTTGAACAAGGAGGCTCTTGCAGAAGCAGTGCGTGCAACATTTCAGAGGAAGAGCATGAAGGCCTGATTACAGGTGGGAAGCAGTGTGGATAGAAGCAGAAGCTTCTTTAGGAGGAAGACATGTTAAAAACAAGTATATTTTTGGAAAATAAACTGTTCCCTTTACTCCTCAAGATGAAGGTTGCAACTCTGCCAAACGTGAAGTGCTCTGTTTGACCATGTGATGCCCACAATCTCAGACTGTACAATGGTACAGGTTCCAATAGAGCTGGATGAACACACTCCGGGACACACAATTGCAGTAGTTAAAGGGACCCGCCAATGCATCCACTCATCTAAGCTCAAAAACCTAAAAATCACACAGCATTTCTTTTCCTGGCTGTGGTACACATACACTGTAGGTGTTTATCATAGCCACAGCTGGTGTACTAGTGGCCTAATAGTTAAGCGCTGTCTTCTGGAGGGAAAAAAAGCTTCTAAAATATCAGTTTCAGATATTAATTTACCTTTCTCCCTCAGCAAAGTCATCAAAAAAGGGGTTTTGTTTTGTTTCTTTTGCTTTAGATAATGCAAAAAAAATATACTTAAGAGAAGCGAGAAAGCCTGCTGCTCATTAAAACCTCAGCAAGATATTTTGGAGAGCTGCTTGTGTCACGTGAAACAGCTAGGCAATCATTGTCATTAAGGAGATGCCTGCATTTCCCAGAATCTTTGGTTTTTGGCTATAACATACATAACATGTATAAATATCACTTTCCCAAATACTTCTAAATTGTCATGTTTGGTTAGGGTGTAGAGATATTAAGAACTCCTTAAACAACATACTTCTGAAATCAGACAAAATTGAATTGCAGTATAGATCAGTCACTTAATGAAAATCACAAAGCAGAAGAGATCTAAGAATGCTTAACATTATGCTCTGTGCAGCATCCTTATTGCTGTAGCTCGCCGCCACCACCAACCGTTCAGTGATGGAAGCCGAAATTTCTAGCAGAGACATGTAACTCAAGCAGTGCTAATGCAAACTCAGAATCTTAAAAATACTATGAAAAGGTCTGCATTCAGACAGTCATTCTTCCTTATTTTGGACATAAAATGATAGGACTTATGAACAATCGAAAGAACTAAAATTTCTGCAGCCAGTAGGTGAAAATGAACATTATTAAAAAAAAAACAAACAACAAAACAAAACAAACAAACAAAAAAACCACCACAAAACCAAAGCAACAACCAAACAACACCCTCTACTCCCCCAAAAAATCAATCCAAAACACATCCAGTATCACACCTGACCTCAGTGTTTGAAGCTGTGGGTCCTGTCAAAATAGCTGCTTGCTTAGACAAGGCATATGTTCAAAATAGTCACAGTGACACAGTGCAGTGTTTATTCTCCAAATAGGTAAAAGATGACAAAGATAAACGTGTGCATTCTACCTAAAAAGTGGGAGTGCACGCATGGAAGCAGAAGCATCACCTGTTTAGCTGTCCCACTCTGCCCTGTAAAACAGCTTATGGGCTTGCAGCGCTTGCCCTGCCTGGCACCACTGGGAAGGATCCCAAGGACAGCTACTGCAGCATGTGTTCCGATGGTTTGAGTAAGTTTGGGTCAGGTTTTAAGACAAAAAGCAGGAAGAAAGCAAGCAATAATAAGACATTCACAAGGGATGTTCTCTGTACCACTGTATTTTCTACTACAATGAACCTTACTTTTCCCTGAAACAGAGAGTACTACATACTATTCATCTGAATCTTCTTCTTGGCTTGAAAACTGTTCCCTCTTCTCCCCACCAATACAGTTGCCTGTATTGCTGTTGCTACTTGTTGAGTACAGTTGTATTGCCTCAGAGTCCATGATGATAATTCTTTGTCTTCGGTTGATCTGAGGGTCAATATTAAAGGCACACCCTGAGTAAACCAAAAAGCATGCAAACTCAAACCGGAGAAAAAGCTGTGGTCACACCCTTCCACTTCAGTCTCCTCCTGTAGTCTTATTAAGAAAACTTTGTTTAAACCTTTATTGCATTGCCCTAGGCTATCTGGCTAAAATCCTTCTTGTCATGACGAAGAAGAGCTTTCCCACAATGTCTTAGTATTACAGAAACCACTGTTAAAACATAATCAACAACCCTCAAACAATGCCCGATAACCAGTTGCCAAGATGAGCTACAACACTGTGGAATCTCATACAGTTAGATAATTGTTGCTAAATTTTTGAGAACAATCAGCTGAGGTGCTATACATTCAAAGACATTTCAAGATATTTTACTGATATTTTTTGTAGCCTAACAACTGCAGCTACACAACTGTACTTGGAAAAACTAGAAACTACCTCACTATAGGGTGAGAGATAATGAGTTAAAATTAAAGGTTGCTGCTGGCTTGCTAGCCCATCCCCCTTTAGCTAATCTGTCATGTAATGAAGAGAAGCACCTAGCATAGGACAGCTAGCTGCCGGCTCACTTACAGCGAGCTGATTAAGAATGTTCAACCAACAGCAGACTGCAGACCTTTCCAACGAAAATAAATAGACTGTATGCAAATGTGTTTGTCACTTTGACAGCATGTCTCAATTAAAGCATCTCGCTGCTGTTGGTAGGCTCTCTCACTGCAGTGGTATGGACGAGGCTTACTGCATTACTGATACACAGGGCTTGACCCTAATCCGCATGCATGCATTTTAAAAAAGTCTGCCTTTGCCATATACACTAGCATAATACTAGCAGACATAGAAAGCAAGTGACAATGAGAAAAAAGCCTCTTTCATCCTCTTCAGTTTATAAGAACTGTGAATGCACAAACAGCCCTTATTTCAGAGTTCTTGTGGCTTTTTAATTGTTCCCACCTACTGTATTCTAGACAGAGTTAAAAGTGACACTAAAATCTCTCCCTTTAATCACTAGTTAGAAGCCATCTCCCATTTAAACAGTAAACGTTGCTGCTTTTTTCCTCCCCAAAGCCTTAATTTATATTTCATAAACCTGAACATCTTTTCCTTTGGAATGAAAGTATGCTTTAATTTTCATTTTGGCATTGGGCTATCAGGAAAAAAAGACTTGTGAAAGGACAAAGGCTATAAGTGAGATAGCCCTACAACTGCTAAGTTAGATCATTTTTTGGAAACCGACATTTGTAATGTAATGACAGTAATAAGCATTTAGCAAGCGAGCCTTTCACCACAGCCAGTGGTTCAGTAAAGCCGATGTGTGTTTCTTTTGACACAGAGAAAGTGATCATTAAAAAATTTGAAAGTGACCGTTAAAAATCCTCATGAATTTAGATTTGCGCTTTCCACTCAATTATGTATTTCATTAATCTACCAAAATGTTTGAACCATCCATCCTTCATAAAAATCTAAAGGAAAAAAAACTGAAAGTGGATTAGAATATTATCTGGATTTCTGAGTGCTTTAAATGAAATGTAACACTACCCTGCCAGAGCTAGATGGCTACACTTCTCCAGTAGCCCCAATTCCTCTCAACTGTATTGGCACAGAAAGTAAGTGAAAAATAAATCATTACTGCAAATATTTAATTGAAAGAGAATCCATTTTTAAAAAAAGTCTCCAAGAACTTACATTTAGGACAGCAGTGAAAGTTCTGAAAGAAACAAATTTAATTCTAAAATGATACAGACAACATTGCTCTGAGCAATGATTATATCTCATGTAGCCCTCCCTAATACCTAAACAAGTCAATGTAGCTGTACTGACTAGTTTCTATTAATAGATACTTATCTAAAAATCTAGTTTTCCCAATATTTTACAACTGTTTTGAAATTACACTATGTTTCCTTAAAAGAAATTAGATATTCACTCCTGTTTTCTGATCACAATATTGTAAAAATAGATACAGAGAAAGAAAAGAGAACTGTGAACTCAAATAATGTTATTTTTTGAGTCAGGCTGACACTGGCAAACTGATAGTAAATACTGTATGCTTTTCCGTGAAAATCACAGCAACAACATTTTCTAAATAACTAGCTCTTAAAAAAACCACACAACCAAACTCACTCTTTTGCAATCATATCAAAAGAAACATTACAAGAGTAACTAATGTGTTCAGCTCAGTTGTCAATACTGAAATACAGAGCACACTAATAAGCTTTTAATTGATTTTTCCATCTTAGTACATTGCATTTAATTTTCAGAGAATGTTAAAATGCTTTAATAGTTGGACATTCCATATTGACACTAATGATCTGGCTCGCTAACAGAGGACATTTTAAATTATACACCCTCAGTCCTGAGGGCTATAGCACTTTGTACACTAAAAGAACAGCAAAATAGTTTATAAAATGGCTATAATAATTATGTTCCCGCCCATTCACTTAGAATTTACTTTCCTCAAAATCATTATATGAACAAAAGGAATCAGTAAACCCCAGAAAAATATGGTCTTCAGAATCCCATTTAAACAGATACGACAGAAATAAATCTAAAACAACATAATTCAGTTACACAAAATAATGAAACAATTGGCATATTTGTTATTGTGACTTTTCTCTGCACTTTTTTTGCTGAATCACACCATGTAAAGAAACCGAACACTAAGACATACCTGACCAAAATGTACTGTGATTGGTCTTCTGTCTTCTCTTAATTTAGGGTCCTTCTTTTCAACCAATGGAGACGGCGCTGTCCTTGGCAGGGATTCCTCTGGTGTTGCAGAACACCCATTCTCAGCAATGTCCTGTATGGTAGGAAAAGGTGAATAGCGTGGCCAGGAACATTTTTCGATTAAGGGTAAGGGGCACAAAGGAGACACTGGAGGATAATGCTGACTAACAGTTTTGATGTTAGGGGAAAAACCCAAAGGACAGAAAAGAAAACATCATTGGAATAAAACATTTTGTTGCACTTTGCCAATTGATGCTTTTACACAACCATTCTTTCCTCCTAATACCAATGTTGCATGCAAACAGATACGTTCAATAAAATGTCTGACTTAAACATGCAAAAGCCAGGAAATATATAGGGAGGAAAAAACCATAGCTCAAAACTTCCATTCTAGGAACAAATTCAACAAAAACCTAGGAGCAGGGCTATTCTGCTTTTTTTGTAAATCTAAATGGAAACAGTAATTCTATTTATGTACTCCACAGAATTATCTGCAGCAGAACAATTACTTGTTGAAGTGGCAAGGAGAGATGAAACTCCCAGCCGAGTTAACTTTGCATTTTATCTTTGAGTTTGTGTATACTGAATATGCCTTCAAGAGATTGTATGAAACCAACTGCTGCCTAGCAGGATGCTTTTTTGTTTTGCTTTGCTTTTGACATTAGTCCTCATCTTCAGAAGTGACATGACCCATCAACCCAGGTTAGAAGACTTGGCAAGTGTATGTATGGTATATGTAACATGGGTTTTGAAAAAGACAAAGGCATGCAGACATAAGGAATCAGACAAGGAGAAAAGAGTTTGAAAGTCAGTTGAGAAATAGTCTGTAACGCAGTGGGCCCCAAACCTTACATCTCTTTGCAACAATGTCAAGGAAATAATGCTTGGTAAATATAGAGAGAAACCTGCACACACTGTAGCTCTGCAAGACTGACCTAAGGTTGGCTGCTGACATAGACATTGCTTTGATTCACTGACCTTTGACATGCCCCCTCAAGTTTCCGTCGTGCTAAGGTACAATAATGAGACATGTAAGCTGATGGCCAATTAGAAATGGTTCTTTTGGACACTGACTGACCTAATGTGTTTAGGTCAAATGAAACAAAAAGCTGGATGGACTTTCTAAGGGGCTTTGTCTGCTCCACAGAGAAGCCGAGAGACCTTTTTAGATCCAGCTGGTAGAGCAGTGGTTCACCAATATGGGCATAAGGATAGGGGGGAATTAACAACTTGTTAAGGTCAAACTAGAGAGAAAAACTTTTTCCTGTCCCCCGCCCTCCAGCTGCACAATGCTGCCTTGTCTTTAAAAAAATTCAGCAAAGTCCACTGAATTAGTAACAAAGAGCCCCAACACAACTCACTGACAAGAAACGTAAGCTTCTGTCAAACTCATACTTCAGCTCCAAAACGGCAACAAGCTACCAAGAGATCTGGTCAGTTTGGGAATCCCATAGCATATGGCAGCAACGCATACTGTTCCGAAATGTAATGACATTAAGTAGGAACTTTATTTCCATGTTTGTATACAAGTATAGCCACGTTAAATGTGCACCAAGCTCCAGACCTGTTATGTGTGTGCCATAAAGGTGCCCAGCACATTTTAAGGCACCTGATCAACACTGAACCGTGCACATTCCCAACACTTCAGAGCTGTCAGAGTTCCACCCGGAGCTGTGGCTCCAACCAAGGCCACAGACAGGTGGAATCAACAGAAAGCAAAGCATCTTCCAATCCAGGCAAAATTTCCAGAAAAATGTAAAATGGATGTAAAAGTTTGGACACCAGGGGAATAGGAGGAGATAAAAGATGCAGACAGATCAAGCCATTAAGCAAAACCCCCTATGATGTATAACGATCACTGCAAATCCTTGCAGCTTTTTTTGCTATAGATTTGCTTTACTTCTCTGGTGATATAATTGCCTACAAAAGATAACATGTTCCTAGAGCATATTTCCACTGTGTTCAGTGTATGGACTTCCAAAGAAACTGCAGCAAATTTTAGTCTTTTTTTTTAATTTACTTAATAAAATATGAGAATTAAATTATTTGATACCTCTCTATTTTTCCCAAAATCCCAAAAGGCAGACAAATCAACAAGACAGATTCAGTCATGAAAGCAAAATTTCCTTCACAAAAGTTCATACCTTCAATGAAAACACATTTGAGCTAAATAAACAGAGAAACCTGATTTTAAACATCCCAAATAAGGACTCCAAGTAGCTTTAAAATTATTAAATGTCAAAGTGTTTGGCAATTCCGTAACTGGAAAGTAGACAGCAGTCCTTCAGAGCAGTCTGTGACACATCTTCAGTCCTCTAACAGACTTTGAATACAGCTATTCAGAAGTCAATGGGGAGTACAAGACAGACAGAGATAAAACCACAAACAGGAAAACAGGACTCTCCAATTCTGTACTTCAGCTTCTGAAAGGTATCAGGGCTCACAAAATGTCTACTGAGAAAAGCAGTTCTTCAGCTTGAGAACTACAAATGCCCAAAGAACTGCAGTGGACCATAGTGCAGGCAGGCCTTAAAAAAAAGCCGTGCCCATTCCTGGTACTAAAAGAAAAGCCAGGCAGACCTGTGCATCCCAACTAGGGAGGGGACTTACCAGCCAGAATGCTCTCTCCTATCTCCACACTGCTTTTGAGACCAGTGCCGGCACTTCCACCTGAAGCTGTGCTAAGTGCACCATATGTCCTAAGTCTAACTTTTCAGTTCCAGTATGAGCCAGCAAGACATTCCTGAAGTAGCTTAAGTCATATATAACAACGAAACACGTGAGACCTATACCTCCCAAAAAATGGAAAAGCTTGGAAGGTGATAAGTTGCTCATTACTGGAATAAATTCTCCAGCAGTGCAAAAACCTAGCAATGTTTTGTTGACTTTTTAATGAAAATAAAGTATAATTTAAGGACATTATTAAGAACACCTTTTGCCTGAGGAAAAAAAAGATACTTTATGGATTACTGGAAAAAGAGAATGACAATGATCTATCATGCTCCATAATTATCTCCATATATGAACAGTGCTTCCCCTAACAACTGTCTATTTATTTTAAAGGAGGAACTTCAGAGAATGAGTAAGATACATATTTACAGTTGTGTAAAGTTTACCCTGTAAACTGAGTAAGGTTTTTTTCTGTTTAAATATGCATTAGTAATTTTTCTAGGGACCTTTTTTAATGGAATACAAATATTGTGTATTAGAAGAGCAAAAAACACATTGCAGAACATCTAGAAGACTTCTTCAGGTTATTTTATAAACCTCTAAATGACTTGTTTCTAGCTGTACTGATAATAAAGCACTGACAACAGCCCATTGATAACAGACATTAACTAGAGCCACACAGGGCTTTAGTAAGTAAAATAATGTTGAATACATTAATGCCAAGTGCCCAACCATTTATATAAATTGTCTTATCCAGAAGCTTTCAGTAAGTTACATTCTCCTTACTGAAAGTTGAGGACGGTACCATTCATATTCCTCCTTCTTCCTAAATCTATGTAGTTAAGCTTCAAACGAGCCAATAACAGAGTGACTTGACCACCATGGTCCATTTGTGAAACGGAAAAAGCAGCCTTTGCCAAAAAAAAAAAAAAAAAAAAAAAAAAAAAAAAAAAAAGAGGGGAGGGGGGAAAGAAAAAGAAAAGAAAGAAAAAGAAAAAAGTACTGTATCAGATATAAAATAAAGCTACCATGCTGTATCTATTAACAATTATTTGCTATCACTCATAAGAATCCTCTGAAAACTATTTCTGTTGCTTTGAAATACTGTACCACAAATGAACAAGGGATGGAAATAGAGCCCCATTCAATCTCTACTATCATATTAAAGAAGGACCTTACACACACCACAGTGACCTCTCAACAGGTCAATCCTGCATTTCCCATTTGCAATTCAAACCCAAGACTGGAGCAGACCAAGGGCAAAATGGGCTCTTGATTATATTTAAGAGGTCACCATTGCTATGCAGAGTTGTAGGAAGCAGACCTCTAGCTTTATTGCATTTTTAAATTCTATCTTGTACAGAAGCTGCTCATATTTGGCAGCGAAAACTGGAAAAAGAATGTTTATATTTGACTTTTCCTTACCAGTGGCCTGCATACCTTTTGTATTAATAATGGAAAATAATATGTTAAAATGCAGTGGATAGTAAGTTCAGTTTAAAAATAACCTTAGGTTATCCTTAGAAGATGAAAGACTAGCCTCCCAAATCTGGCAATAAGTAAGTATTTAATGATGGCATAATTTCAAACAGTTAACACTTGCACATACTAGTAAGTAAATACATGAAAAATACAATGACCTCACATGAAAACTGGTGAGGATGCACTAATTGACTTGTCAACAGAGCAGCACAGACATTTAGATTAAAAAAAATACGAGGGTGGCCAAAACAATTTTTGCTATTTTTATCACTTTAAACAGAGCAATACCTCTTTTTAGGGTTATCTTCCTAATCTGGCATTCAAAATGGAGAAGCGGATGAGATAGAAAAGAACAGACTTAATGAAGAAAGGAGAGGTAGAGCAGTATGTGTCAACTACTCAGAAATCTTTTAAGCTCTTGCGAAAGCGTATGTTGAACAATCATGTTTAACTGTCTTACAGAAATGCCACGTAATAAGGAAGGTGAAACAAAATTGGGCCATTTATTTGTAAATGTTATATGTGTGTTTAAAAAGAATGCTTGTTGCTTGGAGTACTACGAAGACAACAGTAATAATAAAACAAAGCAATGAATGAATGAGACGTTCCTCAGCCTTTTATATAAATGTCACAGAATAGCATACAATTATATTAGCATTTAAAATACAGGAAAACAATCTGGTCACTTTACACAGCTCCAACTGCTTTAGAAATGCACATAAGAAGGCCAAATATTTTATTATTCATGAAGGTTATGTCCAGAAGTGAAACACATGGAATTACTTAAAAAAAATTCCATGTACAAGAAAACTGTTCAGTGTTCCTAATATTTTCATAATATACCTAAAGTGGTCACACATAAAGGAGTAAGTGTAATAAAATGAAATAGCATTAAAAGCATCTGAAGCAACTTGATCTTCCTCAAAAATCTCTAGCAATCTGTTTGCTTAGCGAGCAAACAGCATTTCAATTGTACACATAGTTAATTGCATCAGTTCATAACCTGGCTGCAGAATAATCCCTTTGTATTACCATTTTGTTGACATGTTCAGGTAGATTTCTGTTTGTGCCATAGGAATACATTTGCAGCTCTATCTTAGGATGATGGTTTAGAAATTTAGAAAAGAAATTTACTGAGATAGCACAGCTTAAAAAAAACCCAAAAACCACCCCAAACTATTATGCAACAAATTGAATAAAAATTTCTGATTTTTCAGTTCTATTGGCAAGTTAGGTATCTTGTTTTCCCAAAAGACTCTAATAGCTCTGTTTCACAGAATCAATAGAATATTTGAAATAAACCTAAGGCAGAGTTAACCATTCATTCATAAGGTATGTATCAATATGACCATGCTTCTGGCTTAAAAAGAGCACTTAGTACTGGATAACACATTCTTCAAAAACAATTCCGCATTCTTGGAATTGTACTGTTTACAAACAAACAAAGACAGATTTGGAAAACAACAAACAGTTTGAATGTTTTTTTCTCCAATAATTCAAATTTGAAATGAACACCAACTCCAATTCTTTTATGCCTAAACTTAGCAGTACACACTCACAAAACATATAAATCCCTTTCCCAATGACCAACACTATACTATTTTCTTTGAGAGATTACCGTAGAATAACAACAATTTGCTATTTGCAAAAAGTTCACTGCCCTGACTGTAGGAAAGATCTCCCAGTTCACATAAAGTCTCCTTCCACAATGCCCCCGCACAAAGGACAGGAGAGGAACCACTCCAAATAGAACACTCAATTTTCTGGCTTTTGTGGGTTTAAGTCAGAGCCTTAATGTATTTGAAGACAGTTTTTTTGTCTGTGAATATTTATAACAGTGTGAAAAATCCGGGACAGCTGGTAATGCATTTTGAAGTGTGCTAACAACACTGTATCAAACAGCTTCCTATTGATCACATAATGCTTTTTGTGGCTAAGTATTTCATACATGGTGCTTATACATTTTGAATAAGAACTTCAAGTACCTTTTGCTTCAAGCGGTTTTTCACTTCTTTTATTCCCATTTTTGCATGATCTTTTGCCTGCATGAAAAATTAATTTAAGTTAAAATCCCCTTCTATTTCCAGCAGTGACTACACTTCATTTCAGTGCATCAAGATTCATCTTCTCTAGTTACTAAAAATGGCAAGGAAAAAATTGTAACAGGATATGAAAAGCATATTAAAATAAATAGAAAGCTAAAAAGACACCAAACAAACAAAAACCACCATCTCCCCACCCCCTGCAAAAATTTTGTTTTCTCTGTTTTGATGCCATAGACATCTTCCATTTTTCTGCATTCCACACCCTCGGTCTTCCCCTCTAAGTATTTGTCTCTGCTATAAGTTAACAATCAACAGTAAGCCTGCAAACTTTCTCCTTGCAGCACTCTGGATGCCAGTTCCATTTAGGAGAGCTAATCTCATCCTACTCATCTCTCTCAAGCTGGGAGAAGGCAGGAGAAAATGAAAGTTTGAATAGTTATCTCAATGCTTTTTGTAGCATTATTTCCTCAAATTGAGCATGTAAGAAATCCTCACTTGTTTCTGTGTTATTTCTCTTGCACAGTGAAACTAGCAGCCACACATGATACCCCAGTAACATACTAGCTGTTTGTTAGCAGAACTGAAAACATTCTCATTTAAAGAATAACTCAGTAAGTTGGAGTCTAAATAAGCAGGTATAAGAAATCTCTAGGGAAAATTAATTGACATTTAGAAAAGATGGAAACAATTTGGAAAATGAGAGGATTCCCTTATTTCGATGAAGCTGCAAGCAGAGAAACCTGAGGTAACAATGATTTCCAACAGAGTAATGATGAGATGGTAGAGCTGCTTAGTAGAGCATATAGGCACTATTTACCAGAAATAGTTCTATGTAATAAATAGAATTTATCATCTATACTTTCAAAAGAAATCACAAGTTCCCCTTCTCCTTTGCATCTCAATTATGTTTAAATTTCAAAATGACTTTTCCATTTAAATTTGAAATTTAGATGAATGCGTATTTTAAGTAATTTTGTGAGTCCAATAAAAATGAATGTAAGTCTTGAGTTTCATTTGAAAGGTTAAAACAGAATCGTAATTAGACTCTTATCTCAGTAGTAAGCCAGTACTTGATACTTACAAACTTATAGACAGTCTTCATGGCAGGGTTAGCCTTGGTCTTTACTGTATTTAAAATGGCTCCACTTCCTTTCTACAATTATAGTAACAATAGAATAAATTTTATCAAAGCTCTTCAAAGCAAACAGCAATCTAAAATCCACCATTCTTAACCTAAAATAACAAAGCATTAGCTAGGCTTATTAGCAGAGCTGAGTATTAAAATGGTAAATTTAAAGAAAAAGAACACAAGTAAAACCATATGAATGTTTCTCTGTGGTTTTCCAGAGGAATACGCATTCTGTTTAATACAGCAGTTTTCAGATGAAAAATGTCAGTGTCTCCTAATACCAAGAGCCCTTGTCTTACAGGTTGTCTCACAAACCGGTGTTCTATGACTCTTCCGCTCGCCCTCAAGGGTCTCCTGTCCATTGCTTAAAATCCTAAACAAGTTTAAGACAAAAGGATCCTACTGAATGCTCAGTGTCTGGGGCAGAAAATTCAGTTTCAGGAAAGCCTGTACAATCAATCTGAAGAAGTAAGATTTTTTTAATTTTCCTTGTCATGATTCTACAATACTATTTATCAAAAGCATGCTGCCTTTTTAAGATCTAAGTAGTTGATAAAGGGATAAATTGAGGGAAAAGGAAATCTAACTACAGTCATAAACATTAATTTTAGAAAAGCTGAATTGCATGTGGTGAACATAATAAAAGTCATAAGACAGTAATATGTCAGACAGAATAATCTGTTCATCTATTCAGTGTTTTATACATCTTCCACACACCCTTGACTACTGCTGTACAGTACCTTATTTGATAAATATAGGAGATGGGTAAAATCTAAGGAATAAGATCTTAGATAATTTTGTATTTTCTTATTTCAGTGCAAAATTATATTTCCAGAGATCAGACACAATCAGAAGCAAGCAGTTTTAAGATTGATTACTTCTGTTACTACATTACAAATTAATCTTCAACAAAAATTGTGAACTGTTGAATTTAATTACATGTATTTTTATATTCAGTCAGCCATTCCCCTTTCTTATAATTTTACAATTACTTGTTATCCTATGTATTTATATATATTTACCTATGCTAACGATATGATGAGATTTTTTGCATTGCTGTTATAAATGTTTAATTCAAAGTTATCAAGATAATATTGGGCCCAGCATTTTGCATAAGGAACACAATTCCATTCATAACCAGGACAACAGGCAAATGGAATGCTGCAAAACTTAATTCTGTCTGAAGACAATTCAATCTTTCCTACTGACTCATACCCATAAACCAGAAATATTTTACTTTTCAATACATCACATTTTATGCATCAAAAAAGACTTTTAAAATCTGCTATAATAACATATTATGCTCTAAAGGTATTTAAATTTTTAATTTATACAACTACAGCACTAAAGCAAAGAGATCCAAAAAACATCCCAAACAGTGCTGTCCCCATGCAGCACTTCACACCATTTAGCTTTATAAGGAGTTTTTTGGTGTGTCAATGTTCTGTTTCCTTTTCTATTAAAAGGAAAGAAAAACCACATTATTTTCTAAAATGACAATAACTTATTTCCAACTCTCTCCAAGACATTAAAAGTGGGATTCAAAACTTGAGAATTCCTATGGTGATTTTTTTTGTGTGTGTATTTTTTCTTTGGTTCTTTACTTCATCTGAAGAGCACATTAGTTTCTCACATTAAACTCAAGTTGGTCACAGCTAAACACTACATGTTCCTGATGACAGACATTAACAGCCATATGGAACTGTACAATGCTCTCGTAAGAATTACAATGTCTATTGGGAGAATATTGTGTTCTTACCCTCACCGTAGAGAGCCACTGGTGGTACAATTTGTCGCTACCTAGAGAGAATCACAAAAATAAACAAACAAACTATAACTCTCTACCAAATAGGAAACAAGCTAGAAATGTGAAGTGTTAGCACTTACTGGTTCTAGGAGTATGAACAGTACAGAAACAGAACAAGACAACCATTCTTTTCTTCAGTGGAAGCAGAATAGCAAAAAATTGACGAGGTATCTACAATTTTTCTTTTACCTGCTAAGAGGCATTTCTATTTTATCTGGGTTGTCTTTCAGACATTTGAGATTTCAGACACTGAGATTTATTTTTTTTAAGATTGCTAAAAGAAATTTGAGGTGGTTCTGGGTAAAGCCAAGGTTTTTGGGTATCCTCCATTGCAAGAACTCATTTAGTTGTACTTTAGCCAAGTGCTAAAGCTGAGGTTTTGTGAGAATGAACAGACCTTATTCAGACTACAATACATTACTCAAAGTTCTTGCCAGAGGAAAGAAAAAAAAAATTTTAGACACTTCAACCTCCAGGGATCATTGCAGCCTCAGTTACTTAAGTGGATAACTGCAATGACCTGTTACATCATTATGACCCACAAACAGTAAGTCAAGAGCAGTGTCTGAAATGACTTTAAAATACTATATTTCTTACCTGCATATTCTCCCATATTTATCTCTTCTTCAAAAACATCACTGAAGCCTTCTCCAGAGTTCAGAAGATCCAGGCGTCCATCAATGAACTACATCAACGTTAAAAGACAGCGTAAACAAATCAACCATCTCATCTTTTATCTTTTCAGAAAGACTTTATTCTGCATTTGCTAGAATAACCCCCATGTTCTTATCAGAAAGAGACTCTAAATCGAATGAAAATAGAACCAAAACTGGCAAAGTGTTTACCAGTGCAAAAAGGTATGCTGCTTCACTGAAAAATCAGCATTCATGTGTCTGCCTATACATAGATGGTTTCAGCTTCCCTGAAGCAGTAATATCATGTTTAACAGTAATATGCTTTCAGTACAAAGTTTACAGCAGATTTATGGGGTCTAGGTGTGCTCAGATCAAAACTGAGCACAGAGACCTTTAGGGGAAAAAACATACACCTCTTAAAATATAGAAAGCCTTGAATCTGAGAAAAGCTAGCAAGGAGGAATTAAGGTGCTGCCAAGTACATAAATTTTCCTCATTATGTGGCTGACAGATCAGGGAATACAGAAACAGCTCTCAAAAAACCTCAGTTGTATTGTTAAGGAATCTGCTTCTACATTAGAGCAATTAAGCCAGTACCTGCTTAAAGAGCTGGAGTTGAATGGCATTCTGGAGAAACTGCCTCATGACAGCAGAACGATGGGACACAAATGTTTCTTCACAAAAAGTGATGGGTTCACCCTGTAGAGTTCAGAGCATTAAACACTGAAATAGCTTTGTCTGAATCCATTTGAATCCACTGTCTCTGTCTTATCTACTTCCCTTCCAAAATAAATAGATAAATAAAGTAGGTCTTACATAACATTGAGTAAACTGTAGTTTACTTCCAGGTTTCAGTCATGTGACAGAAACAGGTTGCAAACTGGCAAATTGCATATCATCAGAATAAAACACATCTGCTTTATGCACATTTTGCTAATGCTGGAGAAGGAACTTTCATCATCCAAAAAAGTAATTTTACTTAACGTCCTCAAAATATGACACACAGTCATCTGAATGTTGTATATTCTGCTTATTTTCCTGAGCAGACCCAGTCAGTTAACCTGCACAAACAAGTCAGGAATGGCTACTCTGTTCTCTTCACAATTCAGAAAGATTAGACTTTCATATATTGAATGAGTGAAATTTCCCTTTTTCACAACCTTGTTGGCAAAAGACAGAAATTGTTTTGCAGCTCTACTTTTATCTTATTTTAATGAGTTATGTTAATGCTGAAGTCTGCCGTGCATCTGCCATAAGGGCACAAATTTCCTGCACGCTTAAATCTACAAATACTCAATGTAGCAAGCAAATATATTTATTGAATTAAAAAAAAAAAGTAACAATGATAAAATTATACTGATGCATAATTAATATGGAGGCTTTTTCATACTCATATTAAAATATAGTTGGACTTTTCATCTGTTGAGTGTTTAAAATCAGTATTAGATAGCAAAACCCCTTAAAGCATTCCCTTTAAAAGGGTGGTACCATTCCTTTTCTGAAAGCTTTTTCTGTTAGCAATCTCATTTGCCATTGGCTGTGTAAAGTCCCAATAACAGGGCCACTAAAATGACTGCGCTCAAAAAACCCCCAAGCCACAGCATTGCTTGAGCATATTGGGTATTCCCCATCATTTTATGTTGGGAGCCACCATGTGGGCCCCAGAACTTCTAAAACCTATCCCTAAAGGGATACGAAATCCTTAAAACTATGTCGGGCAAACTGTGGTGACACCCACATTTCTTAAAATCCATAGGTATTCACCTTTTCCCCCCTGAGTTGCCAATTGATCAAATTACTCATTGATACATTTCCTACCAAGGGCTGGTGCTACCCCAGAGCTCATCAACCTGATGGTTGATATTCCCTGCTGATTGCCTGTGCTTTGACATAACTGACCTTGCTGGTGTAACCAAAGGGTGAAAACAGTTATATCAGTTTTTAACACAATTTATGAGGAAAGCAAAGGAACTATTTGGCTTCAAATAATCAGATTGCACTAATAAAATTGTTCCTGGCCCCCGATGAATTGGAATTGCCAAGAAGATACACCATGTACCTCAGCTCTAACCCAGCAGTCAATACATGCCAGAGGTCACAGATTGTTCTTAACATCAGGAGAAGAATCAATTGCAAGCGACTGCCTAAGCACAGGATAGGTCTCTTCCAACGAGGGAAGAAGTCACTCTTTTAGGATAGTTTCTGTCAGCTTTTCCTTGTGCCTATGAATTTCCATGGGCTTGGAAAAGAAAGTAGATTTCTTATGTGTCAACTACAGTTTCAGGATAATTAATTGTAAAGATAACAACCTGTCTTTGATTTACTCTAGCAGGTATTTACAGGGAAAATAAAACCATTACAGTCTTTCTGGGCAAGAAGCATGAANCCCCCCATTGTGGCTTTGCTGGCATCAGAATAAAGAATCACAAGGCACTTCTTTTCAAAGTAAACAAAGGAATAATGTTTGGAAAAACAGGTCTGGCTGGTATATGCCTGGTATGCAAGACACTGGTGATACTTTCCATGACACACTGACTACTGCCACAACAAAGGTTCTGTCTCAAAAATCAAGGTATGTACTGTCTGAAAGGTTTTAATACATTTACATGATTAACTGATCATGGATTCCTGTTAGTAGATGGCAAAGAGGGACAGAAATTCTGCATGACATGGAAGTGTCAAAACAAGACTTTGAGCAAGAGGTAACCTGGCAACTGGAAAAAGCCATTAGTTGATTTTGAGATGGGACTGACAATTTGGACCAACATAAGCTCACCATGCAAGAACTTAATATATTATATTCAGCTGTTGCCATCCCACTTGAGGTTTGTTTAAACTCTCTCTCAGGTACCAGGAAGTAAAAGTCAGGATTCTACAGAGCACTACAATTAATAAGAGAAAGTCTTAGGAAATCGCAAATGCATCTGTGAGTACAGCAACTGTAGTGACAGACGCTTTCCAAGCAGGGCCCAGGCAACATCTACTTGACCAGTATGAAAAAGGCTTTCCCATCAAATTCAGCTACCAAAACATAATAAAGGATGCCTGACAAATATTTGTCTGACATAGATACAATCTGGAGTATGAAAAGAGCTGGGAGGAATACATGAAGAAACGTGTAGATTAGTCCATGATCAGAGAAGTTGTTCACCAGAGGAACGTTTAGGTTTCATTTAATCCTCACTTACAAAACACTTCAAAGGAAACAAACAACAGTTCCTCTAATCTGTGAGAATCCACAATTTCTCCCATGGCCAGAGAATCATAGAATAGTTTGGGTTGGAAGGGACCTTTAAAAAGTATGAACATTGTGGAAAGAACCACACCCTGTCAAACAGAAGCTTCCTCTACTCTGCTGTACATCCAGCACAATGACAGCAGCTTCTCCTCTCACTATGCAGCTATATATACCATTCCTATAAACACACATATTGCAGCTGGGGGAGCTCAGTATTATTATAGTGTTAACACGCTTCCTTCCCCAAAGTACTAATGATTGAGTTTGTTCATTAGGTTGATTAGACCTTTTGACTTCTTAAGAGCCAATTCAGTCTCAACTGCTGCTAGATGATAGGAAAAACTTTAATCATCAAGGTCAAGCGTGAGCTTTTCGGCTTAGAATGCATTAGTACCTTCTATCCTCCATGACCTCCAGAAGGGTGAACACACTGTTGCTAACCCCCATCCACAGCTTCATTACAAAAAGATAAGATGGACAATAAGACCATTTTCTTGACAGATTTAGTTAACTGCAAATTATAAAGCTAATCAGCTCTGCTTTTACTGACAGATGACATTATACATGAGGGAACATGCTAAGAACTGCAGATATTTTGTGAAATGAATGGTCTTGCTCACATGTAAAACAGTTGTAATGACTTGTCCTGATAAACCCATCAACTCCTAAACTTGCTGTTCCCAACAATTAGAATGTAGGCTTTGATTTGTCAACACCTTAAATATTCATTATTACCCATCTCAAACTGTAAATGCATAACAGAAGCTAAGATATGGCATTGCAAATGCTCTAAATGTGTGCACAATGCCACTCTATAAGCAATCTGATTTGATCTGTAACATTATCCACATTATATTTCAAGATTGGATCAGAAAATTATTTTTAATAAAAAAATTTACTCATTTTAAAGACATTTAATCTGTAATCCTCACACAAGAGAAGTAACTTTCAAATATGAGACTAAGAATTAAGAGTCCCTGATGCACTGAAAAAATAGGTGCCTTTTCTTTGTGCCTTTGCAAATCTCCCTTTATGTGAATATTTTATATTCATATGGCATAATGAAGTTCATCAGGGCAGTGCTGCTGTCTCATGACCCCTTAAAAAGCTGAAAAGTTTCAGCCCACATCTGATCTGTTGCCAGCCCTATTTTTAAATTGGAATTCTGTTACATTCTAAAATAATGTTTAAAACTACTTAAGGCTGCAAGTAAAAAATGAAAGGAGAGTCTAGGACCTATTTCCGACTGTTCTAGAGTTTCATGAAACCTTCTGTTATATTTTAAGAAGCTATAAAGCAAATTGAAAGATAAAGCCTGATTTTGATTAGCTATGCTGTAAAAAATTTCACCATGATGCCCCATCTTTCAAGGAAATCATTTTTCCTCAGAAAGAAAAACTTTCTTTCAGAAGAGGGTACAGGACCTCGTGCAGATAGCTATTGTCAGTGAGAGAAGTATCATATCTGAATTGTCCGACTTATCACACTAGCAGACAGGCCAGCTAGCTGGTTATGGCAATAGCTTTCACAGTGAATATAAAAGACTAAAAATATGTGGGATGGAAGACAGCATAGATTAGAGAAGGACTTGGAGGAAGGGACAGAGGCAAACACAAATGACACTTTGGCAAGAAACACAGGTGCTAAGGTAACTCATGGAATTCTAACTATTCCCACTCCTGCAAGAGATGAGATACCAAAGTGTGCATCTGGACAATGGGGCTTTAACGCCAGCATGTGACTGCTGGAGAAAACATTAGGATAATAAAGACAGGGTTCAAATTAGGTCAACAGTGCTTTGCTTTGCACAAGCAAAGATTTCACAAAACTTGATTCTAAGGGTACAAAAAAAACAACCAACTAAACAAACAAAACCACCAAAACAACCCTCACCATAAAAACCAACCCAAACCTGAAGACTTTTAGGGTTGTCTAAATAAAGTTATGCCATGGAAGATATATGTAATCTCTTCTGTGCTATCATGGTCAGCATGTGGTGCAGGGTAATGAATTTTGTGCTGCTGTATGCATGCCTTTAAACCGTGTAGGTGCTCTTTCAGAGCCTCTCTAATAAACACACAAGCCATTAGAGCTGCTCTGTAAACCACCCACGAAATGAAAAAATGTGGGTGGAATTTAAAGGTGCAGAACAAGATGACAATCTGACAGTCTACAAGCTCTAAGTCTAGTGTCACTATACTATGCAGCAAGACCCCAAATATACAGCAAGAACAACGACATGCAAGAGATTTATATATCACTGTTTTATTACCACCAAGATGTTGCAAATAACCACATCCTTTACTAAAATTGGTTATGTTGCAAATGATAAAGTAAAGCCTGTAGGGATATTCTAGGAATCATCATCCTTAATTCCATCCAGAATTATAATAAAACTAAAATAGGAGAATGATCTTACTGATCTGGATATATATGTCAATGTCAGGTACAACAGCAACCCAAGGCAAGCAACTCCTCTGCAGAACTTTCCAGAATTGTGATTACAACATCAAGGAAAGATTAGCTCATCACAGCTGAAGAAGGATCATCAGTCAGCCAGCAGGATTCCATAAAGAAAATCTGAAATTGGTGACAGACACCTGATAGGACATCAACTCATTCAGCTTGCAATTGCAACAACAAATAACCTCCCCATAACTAGTACATACATTCAGCACAAGAAAGCTCTTTGCATCTGCCTCAGTCATAATGGAATCAAGAAAGCATAGATCAAATACTATGCATTAAGCAAATGATACCATAGCTTTATTAGCATTTCAAGATGCTGCTCAGGAACAAAGAAATCATGTGCTCAGAGATTTGACCACACTTCTAAAGAAAACGAAATTAAGACTGTTCAAAAAGAGATTACCAGTTCTGATAAATTAGCATTGCTAAGTGTAATCTTGAAAAGCATTTAAAAACCATGTATTCCCCAACACAGACTGCACTGTCCAAACACTTACTGTCTCATGTAAATGCCCATTTCCATTACCAGTCCAATTTCAGACTTTTTTTCATGTTCCTTACTAGAGCATATAACCTCTGGTAGAGATACATTAAGAGTGAATATCCCTACCTCTATTTTTAAAAAAAATAGATTTGCAGTATCTGTACTTTTTATAGATACTTTTAATAAGATTTACAGTATCAGACAAAATCGGCCATTTGTCTAAATTCTCAACCCTTGCAATTCCTGGTGAATTGGAATTTCTGACAGCTGTCCTTCTTCTGCATGTGATCTGATAACTCCTGTAGTAAGTTGTAATATCATCACTGAAGGAGAAATAAAAGGGAGAAAGGTGATTGCAAGTCAGTCAAATCACTGACACCAATCATAACAATCACATCAACATCCCCTTCAAAATGTCATGCGTCAAAACCTGGCTTGTACCTGCTGTGGATCATGGGTATATGCACATGCAGTAGGCTGAATTCAGCTCTACAGGCATTACCCTCACAAGAGCTCGGGAGCTTTCTTTTCCAAAGCATTCCTTGCTTTGGAAGGCGAATCACATCAGGTGAGACAGACATGTTCTGCAGTGCACTGAATAACTTAACATGCTTCCCCAAACTCTTCACTTGGACATGACTAAAGAGTCACAGAAGTGTTTTGTCTGCTTGTCCTATGAAGATTTAGAGCGCACCTTGCACTAACAAAGGGAAACAGGAAAAGCTTGCAAAAATATAGAGTTGTTTGTGCTTACTGGCTGTAACCCAGTTTTCTCATGGAGATATTGGAAGTTAATAAATTTCAAATTTTTACCCTGTAATTCTTACATAATTCCTTTTATAAAACTAGATACCAACTGGAGCTCTGAGTTAGACTATAGGAAAAAAAAAAAGCAGACTTATATCAACAAATAGAATCTCAACCAAAACCCAAACAGAAGTAAAGCATCCTCAGCAAGGACAGCCGCTGAAGGTACCACCAATATTTATCACCAGGCTGCCAACTAGCATGAAGCAATTTAAACACACAACTCAACTTTAAATGTGAAATTATAACATGCAAATATTCAGACTTAATCAAAATCCTTTTTAACACTGTAATTAGAACTCTGTGGCCTGTGCTTCTTTTAGAACCCTAGTAATACATGTATTATTATAATGCAACATATTATTAAGCTGCAATAAATTCTACAACATCCAAAATGCCTTATATAAAAAAACCTTAGGCATATTAAAATGACTATGAAGCTTTTGTAGAAAAAAATACAATTAAGATTTATTTGCATTAAAACATTGTAAGAAAACCAGCTCAGATGCTGACAACTTCAGTGAAAGTTCAACAACACACCTTTACACATTATGTCAGACAGTAATATCCAACACTATTACAGAATCTGACAAACTTTGCACAAAACCAACTTCAAATAAGAGCTGAAATAATGAAAAATGTGTAACTGGAAAAAATTTACATTACCTAGTGATGTTTTTGCTTCTCCTTTCAAACTCATTTAGTTTATTAGGATACCTAGCATTTTCATGTTAGACCAAGTAAAATGACACATGCTCATATTCACAAATAATGAAACTACTTTACCGTAATAGAGCAAACCATATTTCAAAGTATTTATATGGCTAATTCCAGCCATTGCCTGCCCTGATTTCTGAATCACCTACATCAGCCAGCCGTTTTCTATCCCTAAGCAACTGATACGGCATCGTGTCTCTAGAACTCAAGCAACAAACCTGGAAGTTAAAGTGCAAAGAAGCCAGCAAGAAAGCATTTAGGGCTGGGGGGAAAAAAAAAAGAAAAAAAAAAGAAAAAAAAAAGAAAAAAAAAAAGAAAAAAAAAATCACCATTTCACAGATCAAGAATAGAGGCATGAAAATAATAAGTAACTTGTACACGGTCACAAAAGTCTCTGGCAGAGCCAGGGAAAAGAACCGAAATTTCTTTAATGCCTGTTCAGTACCTTAAATACAAGGCTATTCTTCCTCTTCCTACTTGATATTGTGTCAATGCATGAGTGTAGGTGTTGAAAGACTAACAAAAGAAAAGTAATAGTATGGTATTATGAGCTGAGAAACCTAATCTTTATCAGATACAGCAAATCTCTATGATGCTGCCTGCACTAGGAACTCTCTCTTTGTCCTGAATATGCTTTAAATTACTGGTATAATGTGTACTGTATATTGTTCCACTCTTATATTTATTCCACAAAAACCCCTGTGGCCTGCATGCGATTTTATCATTAGCTGGCAAGGTAATTTCAGGGCCTAGTTCTGCAATCATTCCATGAGCAATACTCCTATTGAAGCTACTATGTTCTGCATGCAAAGCAGCTACCAATTCAGGTTCCCTATAATAAAAATGCCTCTTTCTATCTTAACTATTGTGGAACATTAGTGACAATACAAAAAAAAAAGGAGAAAAATTACAGTGCAATTCTTTATATGAGTTATTTTATACTATGACAAAATATAAAAGTATGCTTGGATTGTGAAACACAATCTACACAAAGTATTTTCTATGAGATAGATGACAAGCTTTTTTTTGTTTCATTTATTAGAACTCAATCAAATACAAATATTTTGTTAAAATAGGAAAAAAATCTCTGCAAAAACAATAAATGATTGGCCAATAAATGAGTGACCAATATGCCTAGAGGTCACAAATGTTATTATTTTGCTTTCTGAGATACATGTAAAAAGCCAAACTTATACAAATCAATGAAGCTTCCAGGATTCACCCAAGTAAATATGTTGAAAATATGTTTTTGTGCAAGATGTATATGACTCCTTTGTATCAAGATCCCAAACCCACATCAACCATTTTCAAGATGGAAATATTTTAATGTAATATTTAGATGCTAATATAGATGCAGAATGAGAATAAACTGTTTTTAACTTCATTAAAGCAATGAGAGAGAAGCTTTAGTCATAAAGGTAGGTCATAAAATCCCACTCTCTTAGCTAAGTAACAAAAATCTCATCTCTATAAATAAAATGGATATAATGGAATTGAACTTTAAATTTTCACTGAGTTAGAGACATCTAATCTCTAGTAGATATACTAATGCACAAGATATAAGATAACATGATATGCAATGCCACCTCCTTCATAAAATATCTGGCAAAGTAAATGCTATTACTATAATAGAACTCAACAGAACTCACTGAGGTTTGATTTGTCATCATGTTATGCCACTTGATAATACGGTGTGGAAGCCTTAACTACTGCCATGAAAAAACACAGCTAGAAAAGAAGTCACTTTAGAGAACGAATTTATCATGTCCCCTGAGAGAGGTAATCAAAGACAGTGGATTAGGAACACTGGAAAAAGGTTTCGTTCCTTTCTGTTCGACTCATGTAACGATCTCTGGGGAAACCTAAGTGGTCAATGATTAATATATAAATGTATAGACACGTATGCTTGCTATGGCTATTTAGCATATATGTGGGATTATAAATCAGTAACTTATGTCACTAGACTCTTAAAGATGCAACAGCATCCATCCCTGAGAGTAACTGGAACTTGCCACACCAAAGACACTTGCCTCTATATTGCTCATTAGGGACCATTAGAACATTATATGTCTGCCCAAACAACTTCTGGGAAAGAACTAAGAAACCAAGTCCACCACTGCTCAAGGTGCTTCTTCTCACAGGTGGAAAAAAAGCAAAGTAAAGCATTTCCCTTTGCAAATAAATGAGAACTCTTCATTCTCCCTTTACCATTTATTCAATCTTTGTTTGTCAGACAGAGGCTCAGATTCTACCGCAGGAGAAGGCAAGACAGAGAAAAAGCCGCATTAGTATAATCACAAAATCTGTGCTACATTTCAATTACTTTTAACAGAGTTCCTCAATCATTGGTACTAAATGAAGCCTTTTACCCCCATTTCACAATAGGTTGAGGATCCTGCCATATTAGAAATTATCATTTTTTAAAAGTTTGATTTTATTTCCCCAGGCTCTCCTCTACAACATCTCACTTCTTGCAGGTTTTATTCAAACCCTTTAAATAAAAATGAAAACAAAAAAAAAAAAGGAAAAAGAAAAGAAAAAAGAGAAAACAGAAATCCCGCCTCTGAGAGACTGAGAACACTGTGTCTTGCAAGCATTTATTTCAAGATACGTAATCTGTCTCAGTCCCCCAATTCCTTCCTGATATATTCATAAAGAGAAAGTTGCATCCAGTGTGAGGATGAAAAAAAGCAGGTTTTTCCTTTCACCACTTTCCCCTCAGGTTTTGCTCAATCCATGATGAAGCTACTGAAGGGAATTTGTTCTGCGTTCCTGCAAACCTACAGCTCACACACACTGACGCCGAGCTTCGCAGCAAGTGGAATTATTTAGGGTTTGGCTGCATGACTCCTCCCAACTCCCGTTATATCAGCTACACATTTTTGACATGGAATCCATGCAAAATTTCTGAACTTTTTTATAAGGGAGAAAAAAATGCCATCTAATTAGACCACATGTGCAGAGAAGCATCTGGCTCGGAGCGCAGCAGTTTACACAGTTCCTTGAGTTGTCGTGGAGACAAGCACATGACCCGCTCAGAGCTGAAACTCTGGGGCACAGATCCAGATGCACTTCTAACATATTCTGACAGAGAGCAGATGGGCAGATATTCGCTGGGCCAAAAATGCCAACTCTGCTCCCCTCCAGACCCACATGCCCTCAACGGTAATTTTTATCTTGTAAAAGTCCTTCTCATCTGCCCTGGAACCTCAGGCTTTCTCACCTAGGAAACACAACTAAACCTGCTGAGATTTCCATCAGAAGACTCTGCTTCGATCCCATTTATGTCACAGTTATAAGGAGCACTAATGATTGACAAAACATTACCCAAATATTTGAAAAAATCACTCATTTTGATGCTTTATTTTGGCATTCAATTCAAATAGCGTCCATGGAAAAATGCACAGGAATTTCTGTGATTCATGCAGTGCATTATTACATCTTGGCTGGTGAGGCTTGATGCTGTTTTAATTATTAATAAAGTAAAACAAACTTTGCTCTACATATTCATAAGAACTGCTAATAATGATGTCTTTTATTGCAGTGGCCTCACAGCTTTGAGACCCTGTTTTCAGTTTCTTAATATTCTTTCAACTGTATGAATACATGTTTTCCATTCCAAATTCCTTTTTAACTTCAATGCTTTAGTTCAAATTGGCTTAGCGTTCTGTTCAGAACATCTTCAAGGGAAACAATCTCACAGCTTTGGTTGAAAAGCCCCATCACTCCACACAGGCACTGAACATGCCTTGCAGGAGGCACAAGATCTTCTATTCATTTTAGAAGATGAATTTCCAGGAAAGAAAATTCCTCAGCTCAAACTCCTTCAGAAAGAACCACAACTTGTGACCACAGTTGCCTGCAGACTGAGCATCCTATAGCCCAAGATTTCCTCTGCGATTGTTTCAACTGCCACAGTGAGGGGCCAGAAGCCGAGAAAGCCCGGTGAATAAGCATGGAACAGCAGTAAAAGAAAACATTCTCCACCTGCCTGCTCCATCTTCGAGAAAGCTGACTACTCTGCAGGACTGGATTACATTCTTTCCAATGCCAGAGAGTATCTACAGCGTGGATGCTAGGTGTTTTCACAGTAGGATATTTTCCCGCTGAAAATTCAGAAAGCTGGCTACTGTGGAAAAAGTTACTAGAAAACCAACAAAGTATCTGCACGTCAAACTTTCCCTATTAAAAACTAGAATCAGCACTGACTTGAGCTGCCTTTTGAGCTAATTTGATAAATGTACATACATATTTGTTCTACATGGGCATAATCACTTTGACCCAAATGCACATGCAAAAATGCTACATAGCTATTTTAGCATTAAAATAAACAATAAACCAAACACAACGTTATCAAATTTGTAGAAATTTAAACACTAGAATGTTGTAGATATTTACCAATAATTGCTATAGCTAATAATCACACCAGAACATGTCATTAGCTCAGTTATTGTCTGCTACATTACTACATGCATATTTTTCCATATTTTGATTTTAGCAGTATAAAATTACATTGCTCCAAATGCAAAAGTTGCTTATTTAAAGAATGAAAATTGCCTAAAAGCGTTCATCCTCATAACGTAATATTTGACATTCAACAGCAATTTAAACTTATTTTTCAGGGTCAAACAAAATACTCAGGAACTTTTTAAAAACATTTTGACACATACAAAGAATCCCACACACAACACATCCAACTTCACTAAGCACAAAATTTTTGAGTGCTTAGGTTTGTACCCTATATAAATACTTTCAAAGCTTAAAAACAATTCCTAAGGTGCTAAAGAGTTAATACTTTGTACTGTGGTCACTGTAAATAAGCACAATTTCAGCTAAGCAATATTGCTGTCAGAGACACAAGGCTTTGCAGGTGTGGGCAATAATTAAAGGTTTCAGCACATCTACCTGGGTGAAGTATTTTTGCCTCCTATTCCAAGGAGGAAGCCCTCTCTGTGGAGAGCAGAAGAGCTCATTAATGAGGCTAATTAGGTGTAAAGGGGGTAGAGTCTGGCATCAGCTGCAGCTTATAGTAGCTAATCATTAAGCTCTGTAATCTCTACCCCAGAACAGCAGATGATCATGTTCCTAGGTGACTGATGTTGCTAAGAAAATTTCCAGCACCTGAGTATCTGACCAAATACTTTTTGGTGAGGCTAAAAATTCCCTTAACCCTCCACATGCCAGAGTGTGGAGTTGGCATCCTTTCTTCACTTGTCAATTTTCTAGTAACAGATATCCAAAGAGATCTGAACTTGACATGAGGTCTATAATGTGCTTTATTTCAGAATTAAAAAAAAATCAGTGCCATCAACAATGTATAGAAGGAAGGCCAGTAAATAATGATTGGTGGAGCAATATGCAAGAATAATACAGATACGAGCAATAATGCTTGAAAAAGAGTGATCACATATACCTCCTAAAGGTTTGTGAGTTCTCCTTGTAATTTCTTTGCATAAAGTAGTGAGGATAGTTACAATACCACAGGGATGAAAGCCTTGTTAATAAATATGTAAAATAAGGATTTCATTGTACTCATCTAATTTGAAATGAGAAAAAGGACATAATTTCCATGGAGAGAGAATACATGAAAGCAGAGCTCATTCTGGAACTTGTTTTGTAAAATGAATTGCAAGGATGGCAAACTATTCCAGCACCTCAACATGAATTTTTGAGTTGATTAGGCAGAACAGACCCTTTACTGGCAACCTGCTACTATCCTTTTTTTCTCCAACTCAAGCAGTAGATTTGAATAAAAATGTTTAGATTCAATTCAAATTCATAGAATCATATTATAGAATGATTTGGGTTGGGAGGGACCTTAAAGCCCATCCAGTCCCACCCCCCTGCCATGGGCAGGGACACCCTCCACCAGCCCAGGTTGCCCAAAGCCCCATCCAACCTGGCCTTGGACACTGCCAGGGAGCCAGAGGCAGCCACAGCTTCTCTGGGCAGCCTGTGCCAGGGCCTCACCACCCTCACAGGGAAGGATTTCCTCCTTGGATCTCATCTCAATCTCCCCTCCTTTAGCTTCAGGCCATTCATTCCCCTAGTCCTGTCACTCCCTGCCTTTGTAAACAGTCCCTCTCCAGCTTTCCTGTAGGCCTCTTCAGGTACGGGAAGGTTCTCTAAGGTGTCCTCAGAGCCTTCTGTTCTCCAGGCTGAACAACCCCAATGCTCTCAGCCTGTCTGCATAGCAGAGGTGCTCCAGCCCTCGGATCATCTTTGTGGCCTCCTCTGGACTTGCTCCAAGAGCTCCATTTCAATTCAACAAGACATAGAGTATTTTTGTACTGCAATTATTTTATTGCCTGATGGTATGGCTTGTAGTAGACACTTGAATTACTCATGAATGAACACTAAAGCAAAATCTCTTAAGCACCTTAGTTATAATTCTTGAGTTATTGTGAAAATGGGTACATTTTAAAAGGTACATTTTCATACTGGTCAAGAAACTAAGCTGCAATTTTGTATAGGTCACCAGTTTGCAAATGTGATTAAATCAGCATATTTAGCTCATCCTTATTGTCACTGGAGTGAAAAAAAAAACAAAAAACCCAACAAACAAACCTCAGTTTCCTCTGTTTCTGTTTACCAACTGAAATGTTTAAGGATTAAGAAGAAAAATGCCTTGCAAAACCAGACAGAGGAGCAAGTACCACTGAGGTCATAAAGGCCCAAGTGTATTTAATACAAACTCCCTTGCCTCCGTGTTACCTGTGGACTTGGAGACACAGAGATTAAATAACATGAGCTGCTCAGAGGTGGCACTGGCTCTCATTATAATCAGGGATATGGATGTGTGCATCAAGATAAACAACACCAGTAATCCAAGAGTCCTCTTAAAACCAAAAGAAAAAAAATCTCCAATAATAACTAGCACCTTCTTTTACAACAACACAGAAGTCAGTTGACTTGGATGATAAAAATACTTTGTAGCCAGCATTATATTATTTTTAGTAATTCTGCAGATATATCAATAAGACAAAAACACATTGGCTAGTATAAGTCTTTACAAAAGCCTTGAGATAAGCCCCCTTTCCCAATACTGAACACCCTGTACCTTTAGCTGCTTCTACTCCAGAATGACATGTGCACAAGTAGTTTTCAGATGGGTATAGAAGGTACTCAACACCAAAGGTGCAGCACAGTTTCTTACACAGAAACTTCATCTCTTCTGAAAGACAACTGTTACCAAAATACCTCAGAATGCCTGAAATGGAGATGGGATGGGAAAGCCTTGTCCACTCAGCATCTCAAACAAGTTCTTGCTTTTTCTTTTTTACTTTACTTTATGACAAGTTACATAATTATCTAGCAACACCTCATTTCCAGTGGTTGATACCCANAAACCACACTTTTACAAGAAAAGGGCCATAACTGATCACATGGAAAGTCCATCTGCCTCGTGTTTTGTCTCCAATGTAGTCATAAGATGATGTTCAGGAAAGACCAGGAAGGTAGAAAGCCTGAATATTCTCTCTCTCCTCAGACCATATCAGACTGAGATCTTCATCTCAAGAAATGTACTAAGTCTGCTGCTGCTTTTATATTAAATAAACCTTTCCCAAGGATCTCTCCAGTCTCCCCCAACACCAATACAAACTTCCTCAGTATCACTGATAAAGTGCTTGGCAGCATTACTACCTATTGTACAAAGAATAGCTCCTTCTCAGTCATTTTGAACCTTTGCTGGTTAGAAACCTGACTTGATTGGCCCTGGGGTTTTTTTGTACTGGAAGAGACAATGAGAAGTCACACCCTATCCTCCCCCTTCAAATTGTCAGGGAGATCTTTCCCTGTAAACAATGCTACAAAATTGTCTGACATTCACAGTATCTCCGGTATTCACATAACCAGATTAGACATTTTATGGGGGAAAATGTGCAAAAATTATGTCTGTAAGCAAGAGGTAGGTGTGTTTAGCAATCAGGGTAAGTACATACAAATATCTGAAATAAACAGAGGAAAGGGCAAAACAGAACTGTATTGCATTTTAGTCAACGGTAACAAACTTTGTTTCCCTAAAGTCTAACTCACCACCACAATCATATATGTCCCAAGGTTGGTCTGGCAGAGACAAGAAAAACTGTTCAGAGGAGTGATTCCAAGATTTGGCACTATTTTTGCATTGTTTAATGTTCCTGACAAGTGCTCCATTGTTTCTTAGCCATGTACACACTTCATTTCAGTAATTAGCTGTCAGAGCGGGCCCAACAGCAACTTAGTATTGTCTGCTCAAATCATATTAATGAAATGCAATCCACTCAAATGTCCTGAATGCATATCTGTAATTGCATTAAACAGAGAGGCTGGGGACATCAGCAAACTTCAGCTACTGAACAGGGCATTATGATCAAGCGCGTTAATCCATTATTTCTTAGGGATTTGACAACCAATTAATATTACAGGGCTTCCTATGCAGCAATAAGGACTGATGATCCAACATTATTTTAATTTTTTTTTTAAAGCATAAAAAGTGACTTTCTAGACTCTGGGATATCAAAGTAAAAGCTGTGCCTAACGTTTGTGAATACAACACCCTTAAAGGCAGAAAAGCAAGAACTGCAGGTTGCAGCACTGCAAAAGTAGTTTTTTGTATTTAAAGATTCAGCATCTGTATGTTGAAACCTAAATGTAGAATGCTCACTGTATACGCTACACTGAGCATAAGTAAAATTAATAAAACCCAAGATCCTTATCAAATATATCAGTTGTTTTTAAGACTTCTTATATGACTATTAGAATCAATGTTCACAAAGAACACAAAATGCAATCGATTACTTCCGGTTGTAAACTGATAATTGTCAGTCAAGTCACTATACTATTTTCTCCATTTTCTGTTGCATGCTCTCTGTCACCAAAGACCTTTCCAAAGAACAAAATTTGGACAAGATGAAAAATAAGAAACAAGAAAAACATGTAAGGGAAATATCCTGTGGGTATAATAGTCTTTGGAAAACTTTCATGTCAGTTATGACTGCAAAAATGCTATTAAAATTTAATTAAAATTGAGCACAATAAGCTATGACAAGATAATGGATGGGAAACGTAGCTGTAGGGCAGAGTGAGGATATCTAGAACTCTGGCTAGATGTGATGCTTTATTTTTGGTTGTTTGGCAACTATTCTTGAGATTTCTGAAACACATCTTAATTATAATGATCTACAGAAATTCACAGAAAAGAACAGCACTGCATTTCAGTTATCTCAAGATCTGTAACATATGCCAAATAAGTAAGAGATTTTTAGGACTTCAGTACCATGTACTCCTTAATTTCATTCATGTTCACATCCACATCAAAGAACACTCTTTTTCAACTAAAAAAACCTCTGCAAGCTCCTCCCAAACCATTAACTATTTTGTGACTTATCTGCAAATAAAATTTATTTATTTTCTCACACAGGTAGAAATTCTTTGAACACGATTTCCCTCCATAGTTGAAGGTAACAATCAAATCTGGCATCACACAGACCTGAAGCAAAAGTAGTCAAAAGCCCTGGGAATGACTTCAACTTTGGGAAATCAATAGCCCTTTATTGGAGCAGCTTCTTTGCTCTCCCTGGAAACTCATTTTAAGAGAGCTGGAATGCAATTTGTTCAACATGTAAAGGAGAACACATGATTAAGTGACATTTGGAAGAGAACAGATATTCCAAACATTAGCTTAAAATCCCCAAATGAGGGGATGCAACATATGTATGTTTTTAAAATTTTGATCAAGAAGTCCTCCCTATTAATTGGAAAGCCACTGCTCCAAAACAGTATGTATCTATAGTTTCATAGATGCATTTGGGGAAAATATTTAAATACCTGTTACAACTAAAAGTTATTTACCTTAAGCTTGAACTTGCTTGATTAGATTCAGCTTCTGTAACACGTACTTTAAAAGAATCCATCACTTTGAATAATGCTGGTTAGGTGTTTTTAATTAGTGACTATATTGACAAAGTATGAACAACCCAGCCAAACAGCATTATTCACTATCATTCAATAGAGACTGTAGCTGACCTAATATAATTTTATTACCAGAGACACAGTGGCCACTTAACATTTTTAAATTTTAGGCAAGAAACTAGGTAAGCGACAGCATTCCCATTTTTTGACTGCCTTCAACTGTCAAATATAAAATGTTCTTGTATGTAAGAAGAAAGCATCTTTAGATAAGTGTTCTTATTTTTCGTAAATTCTTCATGGAGAATATTTAATAAATTATTAGTTAACAGGGGATGAACTTTACCTATACAAGTACAGATGGATCCTGAAGAAAGGCAAAGTAATCACATTTGTAATCCTTACAAATTGCTTTCATTTTCACCATTAATCCTCTCTAAGAAAAAAATGTTCTAGAGATACAGATTTTAACTACTGCTTAGAGAGCTTTACCAAATATAATTCTTTGATATATCTCCCTTTTGATTGAACAGCAACAGTAAGCAATGTACATATATCATATACAGCTTTTAAAGTGCATTCAGAGCAAAACCATGCCACCTTCACTTCCACATTACAAGTTCCACTCTACTATGTTACTATCTCTGAGTAATACTTAATGCCAAATAGGCGCTTGAAGAACGTAACACCAGTAACAAGTTTTATACTTTTAAAATGAACAACAATATATGTCTGTATATATAACACATGTGTATGTGTATGTTACTCACACAAGATCTGCTATAAAATTTATTCTATAAATCACAAAACTAAATACCACATCAGAAATTATTCAAAAGAGCGCTACACTTGGACACAAAAGTAACCTTTAAGGAGTTAAAATGTCCTCAACTACAAGTCAAGTTGAAACTTATTTAATTAGGTTCTGTATTTGAAAAAATGAAATAAATTCTTTCATTAACTAAACCAAACTCCCTTAAAGGCAACAATATGTTCCCTCTCTGTCAGGACAGAGCGCAATGAAATCTTTATTTTAATTGGGGTTAGCTAAGGGGCCATTTGGCTTCAGATGCTTTGTTTATCAGCCCTAAGCTTTACAGCTTAGCCAGTGCTTGAAATATTTTATTACAGAATGATTTCATGTAAAAAAAAATAAAAAAATACACTCTTCCAAATAGTTTTAAATAGAGATAATTTAAATGTGCATTTTGAAAATTGGAAGTCCAAGTCAAAGGTATCCCAAAAGAAAACACTGATTTCCTTTTGCATTATTGTGATATAGGTCTCCTTTATAAATGCCCTGTTCTAATGGTTTCTGCATCATGCCCTTCCCTAAGCAACCCAGCAAAGATGCAACTGTAGAACAATGGATCTCTCCATGGTGATGGCTACGGTGAAGCAACCCAACACACCTCATTTTTGTGTGTTGTCACAACCACGCTTCCTTTGTTGTGGACAATGTTTCAGAACCCTTCACAATGTGTGGATTTCCATTTTGCAACTAGCTGGTGCTGCAGAAAACAAGTAAGACTCTCTGCAGTGCAGGAGAACTCAGACACAAACCTTTCTTAAGAATAAAAATCACGCTTTATATAAAACTCATTCAAAAGCATAGCTTACTTTCAATTTTTTTCTAAGCAGCTTTTCACTTTCATATGAAACCCTTTGAGTCTTGGTCCTGAAAAGATTAAAACAAAGAAAATGAATTCTTATTCAGTAGATGACACCTTTCTCCTGTAATAAACTAATTTACAAATATCAGACATCTTCAGTAATACAGTTACTGAAAATATTATGGAAAATAGCTATCACAGGAACGGACAGTGAACAGGAACTCTACAAAAAATAGCCCCAGTTCATTCCAAACTGAAGCTAAAATTAATGAAATTATTCTGGATAATTTCCTGCTTTATCATGAGAATCATGCTTAGACTGGATTTCGGATTTATTCCTTACTAAACCTCCAAGCCATAGGAGTGTCCCTAAAACTAAAATAAAATAGAAAAAGAAAAAAAGGAAAACTCCAAACCCAATTTCCACAAATGAAATACAGTATTATTATATTTTCATATTCTTTTCTCCCATGGTATCACTAAAATTTGACCTATCAAATATATTTTTTTTTTCTCCAAAATTATAAAAACTATTTCAGATAATTTCTAGTTGTCTTTTGGAGGATATTGGCGTTACATTGCTGATAGTTAATACATGTTACATACCACAGAACACTACATATATTATTTAAGATTTTAAAAAAATGCCAATAGTATTTTATTAAGCCCAGTTTAAGTAGTTTTATTTTTAAAACAGACTTACTGTCTTCTGTTTTCAGAAATAAAAGCATTACTGCTGAATCTGACAGAATAAAGCTGAATTCAAACAAATCATTGAGTTCTGTGCTTCATGCTTATGCTACCTTAAAGAAAACACAACAATTTCAAATTAAATGTATTATTCGTATTTTTAAATTTTTTTCTCTAGATAGCTTTTAGCATACCTTCTCTGTATTGTTCCTTCGTGAGAACTATAATAAAAAGAGCTGCTTCTGCAACTTCTCAGCAGGTATTTTGATTTGAGAGTTAACACAGTTTTCTCCACAATCTTTATACAATTTATGTCCTGATCATCTAACAAATAAGTAAAAGACTTAAATTGACATCAATATGTATACTTTTCCTCTAACAATGCAAACTAATTGTATATCTCTAAACGAGAAAAATGTTTATTAAAAAAAAATAATCTAGTGGATATACCAACTATTGAGTTCAAAGGAAAGACACCACATATGTCTAAATAAATAGCAAGGAAGTGTCAGAGGTAAATGAGGAGAGACCAGGTGAGGTGTGTGTGATGTGTTAATTGTATTCAAAAAAAATAATACAGCAAGACAGAGAAGCTGAACTTCCAATTATCATAATGGTATCTACTTCACAACACATTTTCAAACTTGAAAGAGACATTTTAAACCATAGGAATTCTGAGCAGAATACCTCCAGCTGTGTTCTGCATAAATCTTGCACACTGTACATACACAGTTTATTTCAATACCAAGTAAAGTTACGACTTACAAAATGCATATTTCAGTCACAAAAGAGTATCTGTCACTGCCAAAAGCTGCTACTCATTGAATGAAAGGAACAGAAAACAATGAATTAAATTAGAAAAAGATAAGAAAAGACAGAATCTTTTCATTTGATGTTTTACTACAGTGAAGTAGTGCATGTTTTAAAGAACAATGCATTTATCAACCCTCTGCAGAGTTTACATTTTTGTGCCCCCCAAAATAGAAGAAAGAAGAAAAACGTGGTCCTCAATGCTAAATTAATTTTTATCTATATAGCATTTTGATCACGAGGCAGAATTTATCTTTCACTAATGCTCTGCCCATACCAAAATTAACGTATTTGTGAAAAAAAGTTGCCCATTCTCTGATGATATGCAAGAGCCAAATCAGAAGAGGGGCTTAGTCCCCTTCCGTATTTTCCCTTTCCAGAAACCTTAAGCAAGTAACAAGCACACCAGGAATACCCAGACAAGCAGTAACCCCATCCCTCCCCAGGACTGAAGAATCAAGATGACAGCAAGCACACTACTGAAGCTACATCCACATGTGATTTTGTTACGCCCCAGGGCAGTATCAGAATATCTCAATGCAATGCTGAAGAAAAGTACAACTCCGAATGATAGCAGGTCTCCTATGCTGTCTGCCACGGAAAGCAATCAAACTGAGCTGTCAATTACGTCATGCATACAAATGTCTGTCTGTCTAAGCCTATAGCATTTTAGGCTTTCATTGCATGAGCTCTATCACCTATGTGAATCATTACAAATAATTTTGATTTACTGCCTTTCACTTTACTCTTTTTGTACTGTAAGAGTGCAAATTGTATGCTCCAATTCATATCTATAATATGCATGGTGAAAGACCAGTGTGGCATGATTTTTCTATCATGAAGCCCTATTAGTTTGTTCCTAACCTGATTAAATATTCTAATTTTTATCATTATATCATCAAGTTTGCTTGCTACTGATGTCTACTTCACAAATCCAAATACCAAAAATCTCTTCTACCATCTTCTTTAAAAGGAAGCTATACTTTCTGTTCAATTGTACAGCTGCTCCTACTAGCAGGAGAGTACATTTTGCTCTTTCCCTACCGGCCTGAACAGTCTTTTGGGGTGGGCTTTTTTTACTGTGTGTTTTTTTGGTGAGGGGTGTTTGTTTGGGGTTTTTTTTCCTAAAATGCAACTTATTCACAGCTCATTTAAAAAACACACAGTCACTGAGTGCCTTACACAGAAGCTGAATTCAATGGTCATGTTATTTTATGCTTGGTGTTTGTTTACTTGCTTCATTGTTCTGCTCTAAGTCCCCTGCGCTTTATTAGTTCAGGAAATATCTTCAACTTTTCCTGCATGGCGGCATTTGCACACTGCTTCACTGCTTGCTGAGGCTGTGCACTCTCAATTATAAGTAAAGTATCAGGAGAAAACACAATAAAAACACAGGCAAAAGTCAGTCTAAAGCACACAAACAAAGGCTTGAAGCAAATTGAGAAGAAACAAAAACAAGTGTATAAAATAGCACAAAAAACAGAGAATCAGGTGTGAAAGGCAGAGACGAATAATTTATCAGCTGAATGTACAAATCCTTCCACAGTAAAGCTGAAGTATCATAGAGCTGCTCCTCACTGTACAACCTTCCGTGGTAATAGGAAGATTTAGAGGCTTTTGAAAAAAGCTACTTTTATTTCTGCAGCACCAACGTAGAAGACACATGGAGTGACCCTATCCAGTCTGATGGCTGAACATATAATTTCTATGGAGGCTGTAAATTTGCTTATACAATGAACCTCAAGATACTTCTCTTCTGCTTGCTCACAGGTTCCAACAAACTAAGGTACCACAAAGACTTAAATGTCAGCATGAAACAAGTAAATATGAATAATCTCAAGAGCAGTCCTGTGAACATCAGCATCTCAAAACCACATTCAAAGGAACTTAACGTATCGTCCATTATTGCTGTTAGTGCACCACAAGATGCAGAGCACACGATCCCTTACTTTGGGCAATGTTTCTAGACTGAAGTACAAAACCATTTCCATGCTCTTTTTTTTTTTTTTTTTTGGTAGTGGGTTTCGGGTGGGGGGAGGTGTTTGTTTTGGGGTGTTTGTTTGTTGTAGTTCTTGGTTGTTTTTTTTTTACATTAACACATATGACAGACAGAAAAGTTTGACTGCATCTTTTACAACCAAAATGCCATATTCAGCAGAGGGTCATGCTAATTTTCTAAAATATTATTTTTTATTACCTTTCCTTCAGAATCTTAGTTTTCCACCCCTAGCATGGCACACAGAATTATACAACACAGTATCTTGGAAATTACAAAACAATTCTATTTACTACATAACAGACTGCTATAAGAGATTAAAGAGACTGTCTTCTGAATTTCATTAGCATATGTATATCTCAACACTTAGATGTAGAATATTAAATGCATTTTGAAGAACAATAAATGCTTGTTATAAAAAGAGCCATTTTAAGGTTTAAAACAGCAAAAGCTGAAACTTGTCTATAGCAACTGTAATGCTCAGAGAAAAAACACAAGACTGAAAGGAAAACAAAAACCACACAGAGAACAAATAAACAAACCTGTCTTTCCCAAACAGATCTTTTTCAGTCAGTGATTTTGAATTCTGGGTAGTATGTCCTCTAGAACACTTTCCATAATTGGTAAAACATACCAATAGTTACAGGTAGCTTCTAAGTGAGATTATTGAAAACTAGGGTCTTCAAAATGCCACAAAACACAGAATCTTCATACTAGGAAAAAAAGTCTTAAGTTTCAGTTCCAGAATATACAGAAATTCAATTTCTCTCCATTTTTATCATACAAACATCAGGTTTTACACACTGTCAATGCCAGCGTCATTGTCTACTCCTATCCATTAGTAAAGTCATCAGGATGAGATTGAGGAATCACCATCATTTAGGCACTACTAGACTGTCTATACAGGGATATATTTGAGAGTCAGCAGGAATCAAACAGGAAAAAGAGTAAAGATGGGTGGGAGAAAATTCCTACTAAATACACATCAGCACTAACTTTAAAAGGAGCACAACAAAATCTCAAGTAAAACAAAGTGCTTTATTTTGTATGCTTCTGCTCACTGTTTCCCCTACAGTTTAGGGTTTTTTTTAAAACAAGTTTGTACACATATACTACAAGCATTAATGATCTTCCCTCTTTATTTTTTCTACATATGGACAGACACTCCTAAAACCCTGGTCTATCAAGACAACTCTGGTGAAAGGGAAGGATCTACTCTGTATACAATGTATATCTTTAAAATATACACGTGGGGGAAAAAAAGCTATGCAAAAAGATCACTATGTAGAGGAAGTATATGGAACGTGGCAATTACTGGGAGTTGGAAACAACTATTTACCCTTCAACTGAGTAACTTAAAAAAAAAAAACCATTCACCATGGTAACAATCATACTTCATAGTAGATAAAGCATTGAATGCTACAAAGCCTTTTCAGAATGAATTATGCACCAGTATGTAACATGTGCTTTTTTAACGTTACTGCACACATACTCCAAAAAAATCTCCTTTTGGACTCATCTGGCATTTGCTTCTTTAGTCTGCACCACACATTATCTACTTTTCTGACTTCTGTCCCACTCAGATCTCATGGATCTGGAATTGTTAAAGGAATTTATAGTGTTAGTCTGGGCAAGAGATTGATATAAAATAATTAATACAGTGGCCTGATGTCATGCCTTCACACTGCTGCTTTAATGCCTTCCTGAGAAACGTATCAATTTGTCTTACTGGTATCATGTTATTACTTATGAATTATTGAAGCAAAAATCCTTAGTGCTGTAAAAACCTAAAATGGATGAGTAAACTGTCCTCTTCAAACACTTTGAAACTTCCACTGTTGTAGGAGACCTACATAGCTATGCGACTAAACTTTACCTTCCTTGGCCATGACTTTAAACAGAGGTAAAGAGCAACAGCTTGCTTATAAAGTGCACAAAGTTCTTGGCCAGAGCAACACTAATACTTCAGTTCATTATGTTAGCTACAGTACTGTGGATAATAAGAACTCATTCAGAGCTCATACAAGGAACAACTCTACCAAGATTGATGAGATGTTAAACATAATATCCTGGGATAGTAGGAAATTGCAACTGCACAAGTGGATTTGTGAAAACATATTTACTTTTGTAGAAGCAAGACAGCAATTCGGTATCAATACATTGGTGCAGCTACTAAGAACCATAACAGATGTTAAGGCAGATTCTCTAGAAAGAGGTAACAACAAATACAGACAATCACATTCATTTTTAATGGATGTTTGTCAAGTTGTGTCCTGTCCAGAATTCAGGTGCATGCCTTTTAAAAATGCCTTTTAACTGCTAAGTTGCACCTCATTTCCTAAAAAATTTTGAGGAATTTTTATGTCTTATTTGAAAGTGATCCCATGTCCCAAGGTTAAAATCCAGAACAAATTTCCTCAGAAGCACTGAAGTTTCTAGAGTTGAGTTGTGCAGTATCACAGTAGCATAGCATGATCAAGTGTATGGAAAGCTCCATACCATGATATTGATAATACAGGCCTGGATTCTGAGGAAGGAATTTGTAACAGGGATGGAATCAAAACTAATACCTAATAACAATATATAAGGCAGCAACACACCATAAGTATATTGCATTGTAAGATCTTTACATCAATACGAAGTTGGAAAAAAAGAACTGGAGAGCATCCTCATGCTTCCTCCTTACAGACTGAGTGCTGCAGTTGGTACTCGATCTAAGTGGGATGAGGCAGGCTGTGTCCCCTGCAGACACTGACAGACACCGATGGAGAGTGCAGTGCTCAGCATGGGTGTCTGCAGAAGGAACGGGAACACGGCAGCACAGATGTATCACTGCAGCACAGATAATCTAATAAGTGCTAGCTGTATTAGAATGGATAATAGAAACTGTCAGAAGAGAACAAGGGCATGAAATGATTCTCCAGAAATGTCTTTACACTCCTGCATGAAGGCAGAAAAGTTTTTCACTTTTTTCAGGAAAAAAAAAAAAAAAAAAAGTTGTAAAGACAATAAAGGAGACACCTTTTTTTTAATTATACACCCCGTATTAAAGTATAATATCCTACAATTCCCCTAGATGCCCCTATACGGTTCCAGAACTAGGACAAAACCACGAACTGTTAAGGCTTATTACATTATTTCCTTAAGTTGAATTGAATGTTATGTTGAAAAAGAAAAGTTAACCTTTTATTTTGTCCTATTCATAATGGCTTTTTTCCCCATTGTTGCTCAAATTGCATCATATTAAGAGAAAATTTGTATCAAAGTTACAATTATTAAAAATGATAGTATGTTGTCTTCTCTATTTAGAGTTCAAATATAAATTAGCAGACTTTGACAGCACAACAGAATGAAGGCAGCAATATATACCTAAAAACATATATATACACATCTGGTGTAGTTCAGCTAAAGCAGTTTGAAAACTGGAATATATAATACATATATGAGCTTCAGTAAGTAGTTTCATATGAAGGTTAGATAACATTTTGTAATGTCTTAGACACATTGTTGTCTACTTCATAAATTAGCAAGTAACTTAACGAATGAAAGCACATAAAAAGCGTGGAAGTAGAAAAGTACATTGACTCTGTCCTCCAAGATTTTGTTTACTCTTAAGTGGATGCATCTAAAGAATATTTAGGTTAAATTTAAACCAAATTAATTCAGAACAATGAAAGTTAATCAGAAAGTATCTAGTTATACAACTAATGGTTGCTCAGGCTAATAAACCTCAATAAGATTGAATAACCATGAAGACATAAATGAAATTAATTGACGCTTCATTGAAGAGATTCACTTATTATCAGTAATTGCCAACGCATTTGAGTTAGTAGCAATAACTATTTATGATCCTAGTTCATTCTGAAAGATGTAGGTTATGTAGAAATTTTTACAATATGATAATGGTACATAATACAACAGTTTTTCAAAGTACCATCCACTATCTTAGATGGTTATTTCATTATTAGCATCTTAAAGCTTTAGTAAGCTCTCAACTACTATTCCATATGTTTTAAATGTAATTGAAAAACAGTGGATGGTTTAAACTACAACAACACAGTTCCTCAGTTTGAGATGAAGGTAGACAGTTTCATTCTTGCTGGAAACACCACAAAACAGAGCAACACTATTTTCAAGGAATCTGCAAACAGTGAAAGTTACTAGCCATGCATTGCCAGGGCTGAAAGCAAATTTTCAATTAAAAAAAAAAAAAAACCACAAACAAAAAAAACCAACCTTCAATAAAGTATAAATTGATAATAGGATTTTAAAATAATATTTTTCTGCATTTTTTCATTTTGACATTGATTTCATAATGTCCTCACAAACAATTTAATTACACTTTTAATATTATCACAGCTCCCTTTGCCTTCTCCCCCCCATCACTTAGTTTAGAAACAGTGCAAAATTTGATACTTAACAAGTAAGCAATGACACCCCCTTAACACTGGACAAAGATCACAGCACTGTTACTACTTCATGCCAATTCATTCATGGACAGAGAGAAGGGCCTCGCAAGGAGAACAAAGCAAGGAAAGATTTTGCTGGGCAGACCTCAGGAAGATAGTATGAGCCAAATAATAAGGAATATAGCTCTTGCTACAAGTAATGCGACTTGTATTAATTATTTCACCTTCTCAGAGACATTGCCACAAATCAGACCAGCACGTACTGGAAATACCCACAGGTGTTGCAACTGTATAAAACCAGTATAAAGTAAGGAAATTATGAATATCTAGCATATTCAGAATCCACCAAAATCAGGTTTACATGTTTTTTGTAAATGAGAGAAAGGACTAGATTTAGGTAATATGGCAATACACACAGGAAACTATTTTACAAATAAAGCAGAGTTCATCACCCTAATAACTAGATTAATAAATCCATAATAACTAAATCAGCCTTTTAAAAAACAAACCAGGACATCTTGACTCAAATCCAAACAAACACCAGAATCTCATGCACAGATACGTCTCTTCAGCAGTGTATCAGAAATCAAATGGGCTGCTTAGACTCCCATTGCATTACATACACCTCTCACCTCAGTGTATCGTGTATACTGTGCTGTGAAAGAGACATTAGATTTTACAGTGCCTGCATATAAGAAGTTACTAGTGCAAAACAGCAAAGTTAAAGAGAAAACTACCTGCAGGAGCACTTAGATACTCATATGTTCAGGTTATTAATGTTAAAATTACAAACCCCCTCTTAATTATCCATACAAAAAGTAGCAGCACTACAAAAGAAAAATAAGCACAGAAATTTTCAGCTTACTGTGTATTTATAGTAATGAAATACAGACAAAAGGAATCAAAATGTGGAAATAGAAATACCTGTTCAGAATATACAGATTTTAAAGCAATGTGCAAGTAAGCAAGCTTTTCAAATCTGTCAAGCTAGGAATTGTTGTATTAAGCCTACACAGCTCCCTTTGCAAAGCTCACTGGAGTGACCACATATCCAGAGAACGGACAGAAAGCTTGTCATTTGAGAGGACTGTACATCAAACTTGGAGCCTGCTGTTAATCTATCATACCCAAGCTAGGTAAAAAAATACCCAGATGGCTTAGGCTAGCTGTAGGAGCATTCCAAACCCCAAACCAATACATCATATTGTGTCATACCCTACATCCTACTGCTTTTGGTCAACTACACCATGAGCTTACCTTTATTCACAAGTGTTAGGGTTCTTGTTTCTTAACAAAGATTGTGAAAGAAACCCAATTAAACGTTGTCTCTAACCACTAGGTGTCAGCAGAAGAAAGTGCACAGCCAACATCTTTCATGCAGAAAATGTCTCATTCCGCCGCTCCGTCACCAAGATACAAACCATTAACTACTACAAACTACCTTCACACACACATCACAATTATACAGCTATTTCTGTTGAAGATCACCTAATTTTGTGAATTAAATATTTAGATGATGATAAAGACATTTCCTCTGCAAATAGCAAAAAAAACCACCAGGAATTAAGAAAAAGAGCATTCAAGCAAAAAAAATGCTCACATTGGTGTCACTGTTAAAAATTTAAGTAATATTCATAAAGATAAAAATCTGCCTCAATACAGCCAAGTGAACACACTGCTTCTAATGTGTTTTACTGTACTTAATAGCAACAGAGGTTTGTGGAGACTGTAAGTACACCACATGTAACGGGTACTCTTCCGTACTTGAAATCTGGCTTAATGCTACTACAGAAAACATGTATACAGTAGGAAACATAACCACATTAGTTACTTTGTTACATAAATCTTATGATCAGACTTGCAGACTGTATTATCTGGTTATGTTTTTTTCACACAAAATTTCTAGTTACTGAAGTCCTCAGTAAGTTTATGGCAACAGTAACTCATTCATTGTTGGCGTAGTGGTTTGTACATACATTACATAACCTTGTATCTTTGGAGTAAAAGCTTCTGCACAGACTAAGAACTCTTACTATGCTTAAGTATAATGTGAATTTAAAGTCTGCTCTGTCACACATTCTGGGCCTACAGAGAATAATGAAAAAATGCTTCATACCATTTATCCCCAAAAGTCAACTCATACCAGATGAGATGGTCTATGAAATTAAATTGTCTTATGATACAAAAACTATGAAAGGAGGCAGAGCTACTGCTTTTTTGAATTTAGTTCTTAATTATCAATAATTTCAAATGAACAGTCAGATTTCTTGAGTTATGGGACATCAAATGCAAAGAACTACATCATGTTCAGTATGGCTTATGCCCGTATTTACAACAACACATGAAGGTGGTAAGAGAGAAAAAAAAACAAACAATGGAAGTATTTGAAATATGTTCTTTTCCTAGAAGCTATTTCTTCTGTTTGCTTTTGTATCTGTCTCAGACATACCAAAATGATTTTATTTGAAACTGTTACACTAGAAATAGTTTCAAAATATTTTTTTTCCAAGCAGACATTACAATTTTAAAGCAAATTATGATATCCACTGTGGTCTTTGTGGATTCTAATACATCAATGGACAGCAATCAAAGAGTTACTGCATATACTTTAATATTCTTCCACTATTCAACAAGAAACTCTCCTCATTCCATATTTATATGAGAAGATGTGTATCATGACCACTTTGAACACCTGTTAGTATATTATTCACAAAGTCAGTAAACTGAGCTAATCAGCTGATGGGAAATAACAACATAATTGCTGTGTAGAAGACGGTATTATGTGAGAGTACAGACAAATATTTCAAGTGCAGCATTCGAAGTACAGCACAACAGAGAAACACAGGGCTTTAAATTGCAGGATGCCTTACTAATTGCCAGTTACAATGCTTTATTAATAAATTACAATCCAATTTTCTTTTGTTAACTTAGCAAGTACATTTCCTAATTGTTTTACTCATTACATACTTTTGTTTGGAGTTTTCCTGCATCTTCTTAGGATCAGGTTTCTAAGGGTTTTGAACGAATTTTGAAGTGTGATTTGCCTAACAGTAACAAGAGTCACAGTAATTACATTCACTGTTGGCATATTCTAAAATGGAAGTGAAGTATACAGTAGTTATAAGACCTGTCCAATACCTCACAGGATATCTATGGCAAAAGTGGAAACAGAATGCAGGTCATTGGACTCTGACATGTTCAGCGCATGAAACACTGGTGAATTTTCTTTATCTAAATCTTAATACTGAAATATATAATCAGAAAATAAATTTCTAATTTATAAAATGACTTGGGAAAGAAAGCCTGAAAATTTCCACTGCCTGATTATTAAAATTGGATTTTATCACATATTTGTGCAATTATGTTTACAAGTTTTCTCTGACGGAATGATAAGCAAATGAAACAATTTCTTCTACTTCCTCAGGTTAGCTGTCCCTCTAAGTTGCAGTTTCTAGGAGTGTGCCACTGTCAACTGATTTTGAATGTTCATCTTTAACATTCAGTCTTCAAAATAGCAGATGGTATTTCCAGAAAAGTAATTTAAATTTTTATTTTTCTTCATAAATCCCTTAACTAGTTAATCTCACACACACATCCAGGCAAAGCATACACCAATATTCCCAGAGTTGCCTGGCAACTACTGGGAGGAGCATCGGAGAACAAGGAAGCCTGCATGGCTGAAGGGAAGTCAGTATCTCCCAGACATGGAAAAAGGAGAGTTACAGCCAGAGTGCCTTGCTGGTTTCATTTTCATTATTTGTATGTTGAACATCTTAAATACCTCCCATTATTTCACCTTAGATACTTTAAAAGCCCAATACTAACACATCTAGACACACGCAGACACGTCAACACAATTTATTTTTTCCAGACACACAATACGTGGATTCCCCCAGTAAGATGTGGAAGACCTCATGCTGACTTCAAAAGTCAGTTTTGAACCCTGAATATGAATCATTGGGATGATGCTTATTTGATGGTGATAATTGGACTGTATAAAATTCATAATGAGCTATTTTTTTCCTTCTGGCTTTAAAAATAACAAGTAAGACAAACTATAGTACTGAAGAGACTTTAGTTACAGCAATATCCTCAACCTCAAGAAAGACTATGCTTGTAGTTCAATTTCTGGTCTTTTCGTTTAACATCATGATTAAAATTAGATTTATTACTTGTCTGCATACCAGATCTCTTCATTAATCTTCACAGAGCAGGAGAATGCAAAATACAACATCTTTTCTCAACCAGTAAGCCTTCATTCTCACTCCACTCATTTAGCCTGCCCACTTACACTCAGAGCTCATCTTAGCATTTCCCAGTGGTATTCAAGCTTTCCATTGCTACCACCGATTTTCTGTTCTGCCTGCAAAGGCTTGCAGATGAGAGATGAAGGTATTAAGACAAAAGTATGTTTTGTCCTCTACAGACATCATCTTGTTAAGCAGCCATAGATCTAAGCTACAGTAGTTCCAATGAGCCTGTGTACACCACATGGAGATTTATCACTGCACTTACCTTGCATATCTGTTAGTTTCCTCTCCTTTAGAAACAGGGAACATAAAATACTTTGGAAATATTCTGTGGATCACTCTGCAGTTAGTACTTTTCATCTCACATATTTCCAGGACAAATCTTATAAATTATACCTGAATGTTCCTCATACTATTTACCTTGTCTCTGTCTATCAGCTAAATGTACACACTTTAAAAGGAACTCCCTAAGTACACAGTAGCAAAACCAGAGCATCACAAAACATGTGGACATACATTAATTTGGCCGGACTGATTTCTACTGAAGTCCTTGAAGCTACTTGCAGTAAGCCAGGAACAGATGCCTCACTAGAAGCAATAAAACCCAAGATTAAGTACAGAAAAATCCTTCCCCCACTCAGATGGCACTCCCAGAAGCAAGAGATTGAATTTCCATAACAGAACATTTATCATCAATAGTTACAACTCCAGACATTCTTCATATTTCTCTAAAGGCACAATTTCTTTACTGATTGTATTATGTTCTTAAATTCCACGATTCCATAAAATTGTGTGTTTCAGTTAACCATCTATTGTATAAAAAGTAATATACCTTTTACCATCTTTAAAAATAATACAATGAATACCCAGGTTTTGCAGTGAGAGAAAATGGTCAACTCTGTGCTAGCCTCCTATGATCATTAATTTATACTTTTTTATCATCTCTCTTCTAACTTAACTGTCTTCAAAACCAAGCGACACCCATACCTTTCCATAAGGTTTCTCCCTGTGTGATTGATTGTGCCTGTTGCATCTCTTTCTTTTCTGGAGACTGGAACACTCTTTTCAGTACTAGTCAGCCAAAGAGCCACAATGCCAACCTCAATAAAAGGAGGTTATACTACACTTCGAATTCTTGTTAGTTTTCTTCCCCATCACTGCTGTGGATTTACACCTTACGCCTACTAATTTCCTACTTACAGGTTCAATTTTCAAGGCATTTCTGTAGCTCCCAAAGAAAGATGCTTGTGCTTTTAGAAACGCCCTTGCAACACCATCTCCAGTGGTTGTAGAGACTTTCTTCAATCTGTTCTTCAGTGCAGAAACCTGAAATCACACAACAGGTCTAGATCACTCTCATACCACAAACAAAGCTTAACATATTGGGGCATAGCTAAATGAAAAATGCACTAACCACAGCAGCAGTCATGACAAAAGTGACATTGTGAATTCAGAGTTGAATTTTTCAGTTCTAAAAGCATTACTTTTTAAGTTGTTTTCTTCTCTAAGATATGACTGGATTCTAGTCAGAAACCAAAAGGAAAATAAAAGCTTCATTTCAACTTTCCCTCCTACTTAAAATCCGCTGTTAACATGCTGTTGAGTACACTTCTAAAGGTAGTCTGTGAAGTTCTGTGTCATTTTTTATAAGAAATCTGAAAGAATTTCAGGTTAATTAATTCAAAACTAATAGAGAAACTGTTCTGCATAATCAGGCCACCCATCACCACCATGGCTAAGAACAAATTCTGTAGGTCTGAAAAATTTGTTTGCCACAAATACAAGGTGGGTTTTTTTTTCTTTTAAGGCTATATTCTCTTGTATTTTAGAGACTTAATGCAAAATAACAAAATGTGAGTTTTATTTCTGCACATGGTGGGTTCCCTTGGCTGGCTCCCAGACACCCACCCAGCCGCTCTCTCACTCCCCCACCTCAGCAGGACCGGGGAAGAAAACACGAAGTAAAAACTCGTAGGCCGAGATAAAGACAGGGAGATCACTTACTAATTAGCAACATGGGCAAAACAGACTCCACTTCGGAAAATTAATTTAATTTATTGCCAATTAAAATAGAGTTGGATGGTGAGAAACAAAGAAACTACACTCCTTCCCTCCCACCCCCTTTTCCCCTCCATTCCTGACTCCTCTACCTCATCCCCCTAGCAGCACAGGGCGACAGAAATGGGGGGTGGCCAGCCCGTAATGGTTCCTCTCTGCCGCCCCTTCCTCCTCACACCTCCGCTCCCTCCTCACCCCGCTGCTCGGGCCCTTCCTCACACGGGCCCTTCCTCACACGGGCCCTTCCTCACACAGCGGGGCTCAGCTGGGCCCACCCTCTCCTCACAGAGGCCCTCAGCCCCTGCCAACGCCTCACCACAGACACCCAATGCAATCCAGAAAACAAAACCTGCATTTTTTTTTAAAAGTCTCAAATTAATGACAACATCCTGTCCTTCAAAATGGTCAATATCTACTGAAGGTTTTTTTCTTCCTCTTTCTCAAGAGATCTAACCCACCTGTGAGTGGGACGGCACTTCTCTAAACCCTCCCACTGAGGAACTGTTTAATTCCCTCAGGATTCACAGAGCTACACTTCGGGCCAACACAGCCCTCGCAGTCTCATTACCATTTACACGGAGATGCTTTACCGATCACAGCTCAGCAAGCAGCAACTAAACACATTTCTATGCAGGCAGAGTTAAAGCTAGCGTGATCCAGGTTACCTGAATATTCTTTGTTTTCTGTGTACACCAAGGGCTAAAGTTTTAGAGGATTATCCATTACTGTTCTCTGCACTTCAGAATTTCTTATACATACAAGAAGGTTGTGACTTAGTTTGATGTCTCTTTTCTAGTGCTTAGAGCTCAGTAACTACAGAAGTAAGGTTGTGTATCTATATATTATTGTTAGTGACAGTGTTTTTCTTTCCCAAACATAAGCAGGGAAAGGAGATAAAAAACCTTGCAAAGATTAACGTTGAGCTTGCTGTGCCTGTGCTACAACAGTTACAGGTTACGTTAAATCATTAACAAATAGTTATGTCAGCAGCAATTTTTTGGTGCTGCAGACAGAACCAGGACAAGGTAAGCTTTTGAGACAGATCTCACACAACACATCGCAACACAAACCCAACAATCTGGGTGCTGATTCTTGAAAGAAATTCCACTGGTGTCTTTAGAGGATACGGACATGCCACATGTAAAACCCAAGTTTGACGAGATACCTTACGCAGAAGACAGGAAGGGGCCACAATCCCAGAAGGAAAGCAGAAAGCCAAGAAATCCCTAGTCATCTTGATTTGCAGAAGAACATGAGTGACTCCATAAATATCCATATTATGAATTTAACAGAAATAATTGTAGCAATAACTAGCAAATATTCCATTTTCAAATGCTGTTCCAAACAACTCCATTGGGGTAGCTCTATACACATAGAAACATTGTAGGAATACTATTTACACAGTAAGCAGATTCTGTTCTAGTAAATATAACTAACTGTGTCTTCTGAGAGTATGAATAATACCTCATCAAGTATAACCTGATGTCTCAGATGTTCACATTAACTTTCAAGACCTTCCTCCCACCCTCCAGCTTATAACAAAAGCTTATTCTGGCCTCACCCAAATCTCCAGATTCCTACCAGATGAGTTTTTTCTGCCTCAGGGTTTGCTACCAGCCTGCCTTCGTAGCAAATGGCAGGCTGATTTTACTGAACAACTGTTCTTGAGTGCTTCAGTTCTGTCCTCCCTCACTTCCTCTGTCAGCAGTCTCAGATTTGGGGAGGGCAGGGAAGTGACTCCTCATTTTGCCATATAGGTGTTAAATATATAATCCACACTGTGCACTATATTTTCTTCTTTTAAAACTAGATGTTATATTTGCACTTGTGTTTACCAAAACAGTTGCAAAGAGACTTCCTTTTACTTTCAATTTTCTGCAGCTTCTGTTGTAGAAGGAATTTCGTTACAGTTATTTAGTGTAAGAGCGTGTCCAGCATTGTTTATAAATCTGAATGCTGTGGTCGTGCCAATGATCCATGCATTAATGAGCTCATGAGCACATATTAACATAATACATGATAACAGATTTAGTCTATCATGCCCATAAAATAAGCTCACTCCTATTCACTGACATAATGTCTCTCAAGGAGTTCTGTTATTCTCAAAATGTAAAAGCTTCATCAGATTTTCAAACCCAAACAGCACACTTAACTTCTCCATGTTTGAAGGGGTCTGATGTCGTAGGGATGAAGTATGTGTGTATTTGTTTATATTAAATTATGCAAACCATTTAAAGGTAATTCTTAAAAATGGAATAAAATGTCTATAGCTCTGAGTAACTTCAAAATCCATCTCAAACATTTTTATAAGTGGTTTCTTTAAACATTCATGTGAAGATAAAATACTTGCCATCTATACAGAAGGAAAAGGCTCTATGCTTCATTTTACAACAAACTGAAAGTTCAGAAGGGTAGTCACAGCCTTTCTGTGTTTCAGTTTCCCTATTTAGTATAGAAGTAGAATATTGACAGGTATTTGGCTAATTCCTTAAGCTTTTGGATCATTCTAAGGCTAAATTGAACACCATAGAATGTCTATTTTGTATATGCACACTTTTACTCTTTCAGATTATTGCAATAGGTCCCAGTTTTTAAAAAAAAAAGTTAACAACATATTTAAAGAGACTAACAAGTAAGAAAAAGAATAATTCATGTTTACTCTGGAATAAATTAGTACACAAAACAAAGTAGATTATACAAGCAGAGTTATGGTTGTTTCCTGCCTAAAGAGGCAGTAATACTTTAAAAAAATAAGACTGTGACCACTCAATATAAGATTATTTCTAGCCAAACAGACACATATACATGCAGTCTACCCTGAGAGTGTTTTTAAAGAAGATTTTTATACTTCTGGCAGTTCAGGTTTAAAGGTCAGATTTAAACTATCACCATGTTTCAAAATGCAATCTGTGCAATGCAGCATAATGAAATGGTTCAGTAAAGGTGCTAGTGGAAATTCTTTTAATTAGGTCCAAGCCTTTTCAGTTGTCAACATGAATAAAGCAAGAAACATTCTATTGCAAACACAGTGTAAGAAATAAAAATGGATTCACCTTTAAGAAAATGGTTCTGCTATAGAGTTGTAGTTAGTACTTCTTGCTGTCCTAAAAGCAGTTAATTTCCCACTAAGTGAAAAACAGTAACACAGGATTCCTACTTATGGTAACTTGTTAATGAATGGACAACAGTAGGATACACAACTAAATTACTGACAGCCAAAGATATTCATAGACTAGTGCAAATTTACAATACTCTCACAGCCATCAGATATGCAAGATCTCTTTGGCGCACTACACTGCATTGCATCAGGGCTTCATTTAATAAAAACTACAAGATGACAGAGCGAGCTTATGCTTTATTCCCTGTAATATGAAGCTCTGACTACAAGTAAGACTAGAAGATGACACTTATTTGGAAATACATGAAAAATCCATAAGGGTTGCATAAAAAAAAAATTACTACCCCCTCTTTGCTATTCCTTGCAACACAGACGGTGGTGTAGGAGACTTGTCAGCAGCAGATGCACTTATTGTAATCACAGTCCTTAATAAATCTCTTTTTTTAATATTGACTATTTTAAAAGGAAAGTTACTTCCCAGGGCGTTCTCATGCTGCCAGATTTTCAGCAACACATCAGAAGCAGAAGGTGAAAGAGGGGTAGTTTTTCACATTTCAAATAGTTAATCAGTAACGCAGTAGTACACACCTTGATTTTCAGGGATCTGACTTGAACAATGCAGGAACTGACTGCTAGTAGGTACTGCTGAGGTAAACGAGGGCAAAGAAATTATTTAATCTGATTCTGCTGGAAATGACTAAACGCTTTCCAGTTCCTGTGACACAAATGTTAACTGGAAAGACATTTCAGTATAGCCTATGTTCATTTGGATCCTAGGAGTAAAACATTAGTGAACAGTTCATTTTAGATTCTTGAGAATCAACAGTTTAGGTAGCAACATCACTGTTATGAAACTCAAGAACAACTCACTACCCGAAGCTCTAAAATAATCATAGGACTTCATGGCATTGTTTTACGTGATTAAAAAAGCTGTTTAAGGAGAGCGGGGAAACAGCTTTAAAAATTTTCCACTGGATTACTTGCCTGACAGAGAATGCATCACACACAAGATGTTTCTCCTCATTGTTGAATATAGATAGATTTAATTTAGCAAAGTAAATTCTGCGTCTATTCAGCAGTGCATGAGCTGCTCACTGTTCACATAAAGTAGCAAAACTGGCAGAATAGTTTGACATAAGAGCCACTTATGATCATGAAACTGTTGAAGACATTTTCAGTTTCTCAGATCATAAATGCATGTATTTGGCCTGAGACCAGTGGGGAGACACGCTCCCAAGATCTCCCCATACTCCCAGGGAAGCAAAAACCAAAAATAATAATAATAAAAAAAAACTAGAAAAAAAAGTATAATGGATTGGCTTTAGAGTCTCCCTGCTGAGATGAACAACTTGATCCACTTACAGTTCCAAACACATGATGCATGAAAGAACTGACAGAAATTCAATTCTTGCAAAGAAGAGCAGCTGCTCTCTAGTGGTCAAAGCCAAATATTAAGCAGTGTGAACGAAAGGAAAAGACCTAGAGGAGAATACTTCATTATCTAGGTAACTAAAATAATGAAACAAAGCTAAATAAGACATAAACACTGATCCCAAACACTAATTACACAATGCAACGTGATTCAAGTTAAGGCTTTGTTGCGACAAATATTAATCCCAGCTGTATTTATATAGCAGTTGTGAAAAAAAAAAAAAAAAAATACACCATGTACGCTATTTGTGAGCCATGCCAGTTAATTGAATTTGCTGGCAGCACTTCCTTTGCTATGCTCCAAACATCCTCCAAGATAAAATGTAGCTTTTAAATAGACCTGTGGAAAACTGAATCAAGAAATTTGAACTAATAAAACACAACTCTCTACTGTTATAAAAGTGAAGTAAAAGTAAATAATGAAAGGAAGGAAGTCTCTTAAAATTTATTACATTCCAAAGCTTGAAGTTCTGTGTTTATTGGTGAAGTCTCTTCTGATGTTCTACAGTGCGCCTACAACAGCTCCTTTAATGAAGTCTCATAAAATCTAATATAATACTTGATTGTTGACAAATCATATACATGTTTGAGGCCCCGCGCTCACCGTATCCAGACCTTTCTTACATAATTCCATCAAATTTACAAGTCTGCCATTCCCCGGGTTGGGGATAATGGCACGAGCGATGACCAGCTGGCAGGTTTGGATGCTGGGAGTGAAAGCAAAATGAAAAACTATATAAAGCCAGAAAAATTAATGGAAGTAACTTTTATAGACTAAATGCTTGACTAAAGCCAAAATGTTCACAATCAAGATGGACCTTCTATCCAGAGCTCACTGTTTTCGAAGAATGGATCACACCCCAGATGACAGAGAAATGATGGGATGTCACAGTAGGCAGCATCGGGTATTCACTACTACTTGAGTTTTTCCTCAAACAGACCAGCTTATATTGAGCTCCCTGTGTATCAATTTTATTTCTCAACTGCATGTAAAAAGGTATAGATCTAACTGTCAGCACAATATTTTGAACTAGTAAAAGAAAACCAGATTTTCTCCTGCTGTTTTCTCCTAAACAGTCACCCTTTGACTTAAAAATAGCTTCTTATACTCTTACTGACTTTTCTGCTCTTCCTTTTCAGCTTCTTTAATGAGGATGATTACAGCAGCAAGCTGGATGCATTTTTGTCCCATTGAAGGGAAAGATCAAGTATTTATAAAACATCTCTATCAAGTTATTAAAAAATAAATAAATTACCAATAAAAAGCTTGAGTGAGAAAGAAAAGAAGTTCCGAATTACATATACTGAGCAGTGCTGGAAATGAATGTGAAGTAGTCCATTTGATACCATAACTCAGGATATGAAATGCACAAAGTTCACTAAAGCTCCCCTGGAAGAAGTCACAGGAAAAAATCCACACAATCTCATTTGGAAACAAAAGTTATCTAAAAAATGCAGGGTTTTTTTTCCTAATGGAATGGATAAAGATGGTTTCAAATAGTAGTACTTTTTCACACCATGAAGAAAGGTGTTTGAATTTTTGTTTCCTGTTCAGATGTACCATAACCTGTGTGGTTTTCTTTCGTCTTTGTTACCCGTAAAAGACTAACTCTTTCGATGACCTGGAACTTGGCCATGCCATTCCAAAACTAAAACTGAGTTGCTGCAGCATTTCTAGCTTAGGGGAGCATTAGCTAATTTTCATTAGGAGGCTTAAAAATATGTCTGCAAATGTTCAAATAAATGTTGCTTAACACTTCAAAACAGGAAAGAACTGAGGTAAAGCAGTTTACTTATAATAATGAGAGTTACACAATGAGACAGCTCAGTTACAAAGTGAACAGGTCAAAGGGATTTACACTTTTAAGTAATGGAAGAGTTGAATAAATCATTTCATACATACCACATCGTTAGGAAGGCTCTGAAGGTCATCAAAAGGGGTTTCCAGTGTGTTGGTGTCTACATTAAGAATCACCACATCTTCCAGGGCCATGTTTCGTACTTTCTAAATATGAGCAAATTCAAGAAAAAGGAAAGGAAAATATAAGTATGAAGAGTTAAAGCTTATGCTATCTCTTGTATCCTTTATGCGTAACATCATGGCATTGCAAAACTTCAGGCATTTTAATAACAACCAACATTCCTGTGTTTCTGTCATTATTTATTTATTCACATTTTACAAGATGGAAAAATTAACCTTCAGTTTGCAGAGGCAAGCTCTTAACAGTGTGCATACTGAAATTTTTGAAACCAGATAGTTACTGTTTGAGATTATTCAAGCACCCCTACTAACGTTTGCCTTAATTCTGGTATCCTGTTTGCACATTTAGCAGTGTCTAGCTGAGTCAAGATTTCAAGGGTATCTTTTTATATTTAGAAATTCATTTAAATAACAATAAATAGTGGCTTTTCTAGGAGTTAAGACTTGCCGTAAGTCAGGGATGGGAGCTGGTTTCCAAATTCCAGGTTGAATTTTGCAACTCCAATAAATACAGTTGTAAACTTGTGTGTAAGTAAAACGGACATTACCAGAGGTTATGGTTAATAATTAAAATGAAAAAAAAACTAAGAGAAAAATAACTCCACCATGTCCCAGTCTCTTAATGTTCAGCAAGTCTAAACTTTTTATCCTGCTCCCATGAACTGCGAGAAAAAAATGTCTCTAATCTAGTTTGAGCGATTACATCATCTCTAATAGTCCATGGGCATTA